>CM032762.1:14272308-14788950 GCA_019155195.1 Avicennia marina | reverse complement strand
TTTTTGAATCCTTTCGACCCTGACTTCAGGTTGACGACTGTGGAGAAGGCCTTTAAACGAGTAATAACTGATGAAGGAGATTCCGGTGATTCTCCCAAATCTACTCCCCCGATAAAAAAAGATGTCATTATTAGAGGAGTCCTTTCTGACATTGATCTCCTGCCGAGGAGTTGCCACGCTACAGAGCTCACTCTCATGGGAAAATTCTGATCCCTTGGGGGATGCTGACACTTAACAGTCTAATCAAAGAATAAATAGCGGTAAGAATCTTTATTTTGTATGTTAAAAACGCCAGCCACTCCACTAGTTTCGACTAATAGAATCTCAAACTGGCCTCCTCTTCTACTTATAATCCACTAGCACACTTCCTCTGTTTCTTCCTATCTCTAAATGTATCCTCACAGTTCCAAGGTCCTCAATGTGATACTCCGCAAAACCCAATCCAGTCTGGATCAAAACTCTTGGTTGTGGTGAGAATGTTTTGCAATGAGTTTAGCCAAAATCTTAAAATGTTTTAAGAACCATGAAATATTTTGGAAGGGAATTGTCACTTTTTGAAGACTCTTGTGAACCCTGAGTGTGCCGTAGGTGCAAGCTAGTGTGGCGTACTTTTGCCACTGTGGGTGACTGCTTGCGTGAATTGTTCAGGAAAACGTGTGAGATGCTCTTACCCTGCAGAGGGCTTGCTCTAAGAAAGGAGAGAAAAGTTACAGACATTTTGGTTCCCCCCGTTGATGGCGACGTGTGAACTCACGGGGTAATTTGACTCCGGCTTCTCAAGTGGACGCCGCGCAGACAGTGTATGTCGGGATTGATGATTAAATCGACCGAACAAACAACAATACATAAAGTCATTCATTACTATCTTTGCTGCCATGAAGAGGATATATACAGTTTGCTGGAACTTTTTCGCTTGCTGGATTAATTGTACGAAAATCAATGGCCGAAACTGTTGAATGGTTCCCGCCCGTCTATGGACCAGTTCTCATGCATGGTGTAAAATTATATTTGTCTATAGCCGGAAATTATAAGTTTTTTTGATGGTTTTCCAGAGTTACTTATGTGTGCTTGAGCACCGGTCAATATGGTGGGACTGAGGATATACATACCGCACACTGATCACTGCGCTGTGCTCTACTGCAACTCCTCTAAATTTCTAAATTTGTCGTATGCCCCTTACGACTAGCCCATTAGAATTTTGTGTAAGAGCTCATCGGCTAGAAATAAAGCCAGATGATTAGACGTGCTGGGGGGGTGGGGGGGCTGATAAACATATTGAGTGGCTGAGGAACCAGTTTTGTGAGCAACTCAACATGGGAAGACGCTCGACAAAATTATGTCAAAAGAGCTTACTTCCTTCTCGAAAGACAAATAAAAAACAAAACAAATCAAAAAATCAAGAATAAATTATTGCGTCACATGCAATCTGCAAATGGCAACAGTATAAGGAACAGGGTTTGCAGCTGCCTCATCTCCAGCACCGTCCACAATTCTAACCTCCAATAGGCGGATATGGCAGGTGTGGACTAGTGATGTCTTCTTTAGGTGGTGCGCTCTTAGGATGGTAGTGGCGTTGCACTTTCCCCCTATGGTATTATTAATCGACATAGATTTACCATCCAACAGATATACAGGTCCGTGCCCCCGTCCAGCTTCTAGCTGGAAAGGTCTCTACTCTTGAAATTTTTCATCTTGTCTTGAGATCTTGGCTTTGTACGTCACTACTTTTTTTTGTAGTAAGTAAAAAAAAAAGGGGGGAAGGGAGAGAGTGGCTTTTACCGTGCCTAATTTTTAGGTTTATGAAATATCATAATTTACCAACACGAATACAAATAATTTAACGCCTCGTCTTCCTTGGGCCTCAAAACATTATGGTTGGGCTCGTATTAGCGTTGACAAAGAGAGAATATCTTTTCTTGAATTTTTTCATCTTTCTTGAGATCCTTGGCTTTGTACGTCACTATTTTTTTTTTTTGATATCATATTGCACTAAGAATCAAATATGTACTCATCTTTTATTAACTTGACCTCAAACATTATTGTTGGTCTCTAATTATCTTTTGCAGTAATTATCTTTTGCAGTAGATGTCTTGGGGTTTGAGGAAATGTTAATCCTTCGATTGGATAACTGTAATGTTTAGGCTAAATCTATGTTAATGGGCCGATGATGAAATCTTTTTTGTGATTAAAGTTCAAATTGAGATTAAGGCCCACTAATTCAATCTGTTCGACCAAAAGTTCTACATGGGTTTTTGACACAATTTATTAATAGTTGGAGGGGTTATTTGAAATTAGGAGAAAGACATTTTGTGATGATGGGGTGAACTAAGGGTGAATCAAGAAGAATGGGAATGGCTATGGTTAAGAGTGAAATGGTAATTTAGTGATTACGTGTGTTAATTAGAACTTGGAAATTACCAATACTGTCAGTTGGGATCCCTCCTTCTTCTACGCCTTTCCCTAACTTGCTAGGGTTTATTCCCTTAAGTTGCGATCTCCAACCACTAAAAGAGTTTGGTGATTGATCCCTTCCAATTAAAATGTACTCCCAAGCTTGCTATTCCATTTAATCAAAATATATTTTTTCGATTTCACTCTTTCTTAGCACAAAACTTTGATGGTTGACTTCTGTAAATCTCAACAGTGATGGAGGAATGATTTCCTTCTGAGTGAGTTTTTTACAGAAGGATGATACAGAAGTTTTTAAGAATTTTAGGAAGAGGACTAAAGGGAAAGGAAGAAAAGAAAGGAGAGGAATGTTGGAACAGAGGAGCCTAGATGATATTTACAAAAATACAAACCATTTGTTATTATGCTACTAACTAATTCTTACTACTTTATTACAAATGGATTTAGGCTATGATATTATCTGAATTTTGAGCCCGATTTGTGGCCTCTCAATTGATTGGTTACAAACCTCCTAGCATCTTTTCCTTTACAATTTAATAATCTATGATTCTAATTTTAATTCACTCCCTTCCCCCGTGCCCTAGTGTAATAATTCAATGGTTTCATATGCAAACCGCATACATGTTGATTAGGCTTCAACTATTTATTGATAATGTGCTAATCTAGTTTCAATTCACTATTGACCATGTGTTGACTTGTTACCATGTGACAATCCCATCTTCCCCCACCTCTCGGCCTTTGAAGTTGGTCCTTGTTCGTACGGATTGTTGCTAAAAATTATCATCGAATGGCCAAAAGATCTTCTCGGGTGGCATTGACAATATCTAGATTAGACTATTTTACTAAAACCTACGTAGCCATGCCTCAACCCCTTTCAACCTATCTTTGTTCAAGCACTGCAATTAGCTCCATCTTAATCTCACCATAATGATTCGCATAAGGTAGATCTTGAGTGACTTGTGCATGTGGGCTTACTTTCTACTTTAACTATGACACATGAATTGTTGGGTGAATGTTTGTCCCAACTAGTAAATCTAACTTGTAAGCAACTCTCTCACCTTTTTTCAAAACCTTTTATCGACCAAAATATTTTAAAGCTAATTTTTGGTTTGGTCTTGCTGCTGTAAACACTTGTTTGTAAGGCTACAATTTGAAATATACTTCGTGACCCACATTAAAACTTCTCTCAATTCTCTTTTTGTCTACACACTGCTTCATTCATTCCTAAATCTTATTGAACTTATCCTTTAGCATCCTCAAGGCAATGCTAAGGTCTTTGATGAATCAATCGGTTTCTTCATTCGTTGTATCCAAGGTAGAATTAAAGTTATATTGGAATGGTGTTATCCCATACACTACCTGAAAAGAAGTAGTGTCAATACCTCCATGGTACTTGATGTTGTACTACCTTTCTGCCTATGGTAGCCAATGTGCCCATTGTCTTAGTTTAGACTCTATCGTGCACCTCAAGTAACATTCTAAATATTGATTAACCCTTTCAGATTAACCATTTCATTAGGGATGATAACAATCATTCGTATTCAATCTTACCTCTACAGCTTGAAATAAATGCTTGTTGAATTCACTACTAAATTCCTTGTCTCTATCATTGACTATAGTCCTGAGTAATCCATGTAACTTGTACAAATGAGTGGTAAACATCTAAGATACTTGGGCAACTCAATAGGGGGGAGATGGAGTGATACAGTGGGCATACTTATTGAGTTTATTCACAACTACCATGATGGTGTCCTTACCAACTAATTTTGGTAGTCCCTTTATAAATTTCATTGACACGTCCTGCCAAATGTTATGGGGTATAGGTAAGGGTTATAAGAGGCTAAGATGATAAGTTCTTTCAACTTTATTTTTCTAACAAGTATCACAACATGATTCTAAGCCCTTTACATCTTGATATAAGCTCTTCTAGTAAAAAGTTACCCTAACTCTCTTGTTAAGGCCCCAGAATTCTCAGATGGCCTCCAACATAATCATTGTGTATATTCTTAACTATTTTCTTTCTCAATTGTGGATTATTCCCAATGTAGATTCTGCCTTCGTTTTTAAGAACTCAATTAGTTAAGGAATAATTTAAAATAGAAGGATTTCCTAACTGTAATTGCAATTCTTTCTAAAGATCTTTTATGAAATAAATTGGAAATTTGTTTTCGGAGGTCATTTCACTCAGTTTTTGGTAATTGACACATAATATCATTAATTGATCTTTCTATTTGACTTGTATAATAGGAAAAGCATATGGAGTTAGACTCTCCCTAATAATTACATTCTCTAACAACTCTTTTACCTTTTTTTTTTCAATTTCACCTTTCTTATTATATAAGTACTTGTAAGGCCTAAGATTAACTAGTTGTGCCTTTGCTTTTAGAGGTATTCTATGGTCATGTTTCCTTTACTGGGGTAGCTTTCTGGGTTCAGAAAAGATCTCAGTAAATTACTCCACTACTAGCCGGATTAGTGTGGGAACTTCTGGCTTGGGAGAATTCTTCTACATATTAAACTATTGTGTTGTATATGGATCAATGATAAGTTGAGTTAATGTATCCATTAATTCATGACAGGTGAACCTTAAGATCTGATGTGGGCTACACCCTATTAAAATGATGTTCTCTCCTTGGTACTTAAATTGCAAGGTGAGCAACTTGAAATCACAAGTTACTGGGCTAATAACTTTTAGCCATTTCACAACCAGAATCATATCACAATTACCAAACTTCAACAAATGGACATCAAACTCGAACTCATGTTGTTGCATGGTCCATTTGAGTTTTCCTACACTCCCAATTCTTATTGAGCTGGTTACCATTGGCCACTATGGCCACTAGTTGTAACTCTTGCCAATTGATGTAGAACCTTCCCATAAAGTAGTTGTTGAACCATTGTTTAACATACCCATCGAAATACATGGCCACCACTTGTACCTTTTCTTCATATGCGGTATTATAGTACTAGAGATATCATTGATATTTCCTTATTCCATACCTAAAGTTACTTCCATCAAACATTGTTAGTTTGATCCTAGGTTTAGACTAGAATTGATTTTCGGATGGTTCTATTAGGTTGAATTAGTTGAAATTTGCAACATTATTATGTGTCACTTGTTGGGTCGGGTTCCTTTGTGATGCAAATCCATGTTGGGGGGTAGGTAATATCTGTTTTGTTCATGATGCTACCCATTTATTGAACAGCAACTAAAACATGGTCCATTATTTTGCTTTCAACAATTGAGTGAGATTTCTCAACTCTCTTTTGTATCCCTTTAATTTGAGAGCTACTTCTCATTATTTCTCTTTAGTTCTTGAAGCTGTTTCTCACTAATTTTCTCAATCATCTACTGTAATCTAGTTTTAGCTAGCTTTTTTGATAGTAGGTACCTAAAACATGGCTCTAATACTGTTTATAACATTGTGAGCTAAATTTTTGTTAATGGGCTAATGATGAAATCCTTTTTATGATTGAAGCCCAAATTGTGGTTGAGGCCAACTAGTTCAATGTGTTTGACCAAAAGTTCTAAATGGGTTTCTAGTATAATTTGTTAATAGATGGAGGCATTATTTGAAATTAGGGAAAAGGTATTTTTGTGATAATAGGGTGGACTAAGGGTAAAATCAGGAAGAATGGCCAGGGTTAATGGTGAATTGGTAATTTGGTGATTATTTCGGTTAATTAAAAGCTAGAAATTACAGCACCATCCATTGCGTTCCCTCCTTCTTCGCCTTTCTTTGACCTACTAGGGTTTGTTCCCTTAAGTCGCTATCTTTAACCATTGAAGGCCTCTGGTGACCAATCCCTTTTAATTAGAATGTACTCCTAATCTTGTTATTCCACTTAATCAGAACAGATTTTCCAATTTCACACTTTGACAGCGCTAAACTTTTATTTATGAACTGATTTCCATAAGTCTCCATAATCATGAAGGTATGATTTCCTTTCGAGTGAATTGTTTACGAAAGGATGATGTAGAAGTTCTTAAGAATTTGAGGAAGATGATTGAAGGGAAGGGAAAAAGGAAAGAAGAGATAAGACTTTTTTATTGTCTAGATGATATTTACAAAAATACAGACCATCTACTTTTATGCTACTGGCTAATTTTTTGTCCTTTATTATATGCAGACCTGGGATATGATGTCACTCGGACTAAGTGCTCGGTTACAAATGTCCTAGCATCTTTTCCTTTATAGATTAAACCTTAGCATGCTAAATAAGCTTTAGCTGCTTATTGATTATGTACAGATTAATCCCCAGCATGCTAATTATGTACTGATCTGGTTTCAATTTGCTGGACCATGTGTTTGACTTGTTACTATGTTACAATAACACGTCTACACTTTTACATCACTTGGTGTTTGCTATCTTAGCAGTCATTTTTGTGTAATTGGTTTTTATTGAGCATTGAGTTTCTCTATGATCGCACATAAATTGACAAGAAATGTCCCTTCACTGATAGTGTGCCCATCAGAGATTGTTGTAGACTCATTAAAAATTTTTAGGCTCAATTAAATAATGCCACATGGAAAATATAGTGTTAAACTATTAATTAAATCAATTTTTATTTAGGAATTTAAATAAAGATAATTCCTAAAATAAAATAGAAAATTGATATTTTAGTCAATTAATCAAATAGCGATAAGTGGCAAAATCCTATTAGAAGCTGCAAAGATGAAGACACTACAAGATTAAACCTATTTATTAAATTATTTGACATGGTCCAAGTTTTGATAATTAATAAGACTGCGCCACGTTAACAAGATGATGTAGTCACTCTATCTCTCTTCCAACTATAAATAGGGGTCAAACTCCACGAAAAAAGAGGACAAAAGATAGAAGTTAGAGAGTTAAAGCAACTGAAAACTTGAAGCAATGAAAGCTCTCTCCAAATTCTCTTCAGGGTTCTTAAGAGCATTCAATGCGTTCTTCATCAAATTCAAGAAATTCGTCACCAAGTTCAAGATATTCTTCATCAAATTCAAAGAGTTCTTTATCAAATTTACGAAATTCGTCACCAAAGAGTCTTCACTGAATCAAAAGAGTTTATCATCAAGTTAAGACATTCTTTATCAAATTCAAGGAGTTCATTACCAATTCAAAACATTCCTCATGAAAGGTTTCCAAAGTCAACATTTAATTCAAAATCGTGATGCTAAGCCTAAATATCAATGTTACTGAAGACGCAAAAACTCTCAAAGAAGATCAAGTACAAGCCATTTCCTTAAAGATTGTTCAAATTTCCAGCAAGTGTTCTTAAAGAAAGAATTAAAGGATTAAAGTTAGAGAATAGAATCCACAAAAATTCAATTTAATCTAAATTTATTCAATCTTGTACAATTATTCTTCTTATTCAAGAATTTTATCCTACAAATTTCTGATACATCTAGTGGGACCTCTTTACCTCTCATATCTTCCTTTGCTAAGTCCAAACAAGTTACAATGATGACTAACCCATCAAACTTAGAGGAGCAAATTATTGCATTGACTAAAGTTATCGAAAGGCTTACCAAGCATGTCTAAGAGTAAAATTCAAAGATTTCTAAGTCAATGAACAAGTTTGAAAATGCCAAAGCCAGTAGGATTGTGGAGAAAGCACTTGAAGTCCATGATAAAGTCGAGACATCTACTAAACAACTACCCAATGGGCAGGAAAAGCCTACATTCGAAGAGTTTCAAATTTTTTCTGATGGTTTGTTCCCAATTGATCAGTTGAATGATTTCATTAGAGGGACCATCAAAAGTAAACTTGATGGAGGCGCAAAGTCAATATTGATATACTCCAAGCCTTACTCTACATGGGTTGATGACTTGAAGATGCCAGTAGGCTACCAATTGTCTAAATTCCAGCAATTTGATAATAAAGGTAACCCAAAACAACATGTTACCTACTTCATCAAAACATGCAATGATGTTGGCATTTATAGTGATCAACTTGTCAAGCAATTTTTTCGATCATTGAAAGGAAATACCTTTGATTGGTACACAGATTTAGAACCTGGGTCTATTGATAGTTAAGAACAATTGGAGCAAGAGTTCCTCAATGAAGCAAACTGAGGAAATTGAAAAAACTGATAATCCCAAGTACTGCAAGTACCATCATCTAGTTGGGTATCCTATCTACGACTGTTTCATATTTAAAGATAAAGTTATGAAGCTGGCTCACTAAAGAAAAATCACACTTGAAGAAGAAAGTATAAATGCCAATCTTATCACCTTCAAAAACTAAAAATAAGTCGACACGGTGAATAGTATTCAAAGGCTTAGCCCACTTAAAAAGCAAAAGTGCAAAAAGGTAAACTGGGGGCACTAAAAAGCTAAGGAAGGCATTAAATCTTATACAAAAGAAGCCTGAATCATTGAAGCCAAAAAAAAAAAAAACAAACAAACAAACAAAAGCAAAAAATGCTCCTAGATAAAAGCCTAAACTCTCTAAAATTCTTAAATTAAAACTTCATTAAGAAATCTTAACACAAGTTGAAATTATTTACAAATGTTCAAATTTAAAGGCTATTTGGCATGAGTTGAAACTGTCTACAAAAATTCAAATTCAAAAGCTCTCTGATATGAGTTGAAATTGTCTATAAAAATTCAAATTCATAGACTCTTTAACACAAGTTAAAACTCTTTATAAATGTTCAAATTCAGATGTTCCTTGATGTGAGTTGAAACTTTCTACAGAAATTCAAATTTTAAAGTTCCTTGACATGAGTTAAAACTGTTTACAAATGTTCAAATTCAAATGCTCCTTGACATGAACATAAATTGCCAAATCAAACTAAATTCAAAGGCTTTTTAACACGAGTATAAACTCTCAAACTAAGTTAAAACAAATGCTTCTCAACACACAAGTTTAAACTATATGTTACTCTTGGCCCACATGAACATAAACTTTGAATGGCCTTACCTTCACAAAACTTCAAGTGTTTTGAACTACATTATAACTTGATTCCATTTTTATGGGTACATGGGTAGCTTAAATATTTTTTAAGTTTAACCACATTTTGTGATAGATTATGTTAATTACATAAAATGGCAATTGCTAGGAGCATACATCAAATCAAAAGAAGCAAGCAAGGGTACTCTAAAAGAGTAGAACTAAAGTGTTTTCTAAAAGAATGGTGTTAGTGACTGGGATATAAAATAATCATAGGAAAAGATTCAAACTCTCCAACTCATCCCTAACTGCTACTAAATCCTCTTCAACAGTGCACAAAGTCTCAGTAGCTGCACTATCTAGAGGTTCAATAAACTATATGGCAATAACCCCCTCTTCGACCTCACTGACCTCCATTTCGACCTTCTAAAGAAACCCCTTTTGTTGTGCAAGGGACAGGAACAACTCGCTTTGTTGTTGAATCAAAGTCTTGAGCTTCTCTCTCAAAGCAACAAGCAACGCCTCAACACCCTCCAGCTCTGGCTTAAAATGATGAATTGGCCTAACTTATTTAATCTTTCGATTTCAAGTTTTTTAAGGGTGACTCTTTACTTTGCTTGGTCGTTGGTAAAAAATCCTTAAGTAGGCTTCTCAACTATGAACAACACCTTCAACAACTGGTAAAGTGGTTGAAATAAGTCTCCATAAACTCCTTAGTAACTCTCCATCTCAAAGTGACATCCAAGGACCATATCCAAAGACTCCTTAGCAACCCTTTTTCAAAGTTAACTTTCATAGATTCCTTATCAACTCTAACTTGAAGTTAGCCTTCCATGTTAATTCTAAATGTAATCTTCCATCTTAGCCCTATCTTGAAGTTGGGCCTCCTTTGAATTCTTGTTGACTACTTCAAGCCACTCATCAATGGCTCCGTCTTAAGGTCGCCTTCACGGAATTGTCATCGGCTCCAGTATAAAAGTTGCTTCCTTAGGCTCCTCAATGGCTTCAAGTTGGATTTAGTAACTCTTTGATAGCTCTTAGAATTAGCTTCAAGCATCTAACACTTTGGAGCTGATTTTTACAAATATTTGGGTAGGCTCTCCCTCAAATTCAAGTTGCAACAGAGTTTGTAAATTTCAACTTCAGGGGGTCAAAACTCCAAAACAAAGTGAAACCTTGAGCCTAAAAAAATCAAGTCTAGCACTCAAAGGCTAAAAATTCAAGTATAGCCTAGCACACAGGCTAAAAATTCAAGTCTTAATTTCTACTGTGCACGAACATCCAATCACCACTAACACCACCTCAGATTGCCAAATCACCCACCATCGCATCACTAGTTTCTCAAGAGCCTCCATTGAAGTTTTACAACAAAATTCATTGGAGCTCACCACCACGAACGCCACTGCTTGAGGCCTACTGTGCTGCCTTCACTTCTTTATTACCAGCCTACCGCCAAGCTCGTGAAGCGACGCCGCCACCCAAAGACCTCCCAATGTCGAGCCATCCTTATCATTGCTTGGAACTCGTCGAAGCCTGGCCGCATTGCTGTAGCAGACGACAAGTTTGGGTGACACCATTACTCAAAGACTGCCGACTTACCGCAGAAGAGAAGAACAGAACCAGTGGCTCTTTTTGACAGTACACAATTGAAGACAAAAGAAGCAAGTGATGATAAGGATGGCACGGCCAAAAATCGTGTAGGTACTTGCTCAATTATTCATAAAGGTACAATACTTCCTATTTATAAGAAGGCTAAAGTTCAGGGATTGAGTTTTAGTAAAACATGCTTCCATGCTCCCCTCAAATAGGTAGATAAGGATTTTAGAAAGATCAATGCTCTTGATTTAAGTTGGCTAAGGGAAGAAATTTTCATGTGATCCAGACTTTGGAGGCCATCCGTTAGCTTGGCATACCTCAATGTTTTGAGGATGATAAGAGTTTGATCGAAATCTCAAACAACAGTTGGAAGAGTTCACGTTTCAAAAAGTTTTTGGGACTCTAAAATTGCTCACAATTAAACATCGGTATCTTGTCAACTAGGAAATAGCTAGCAATTTGACAGGCTTGGATCAAATTTATAGACTCAGTCAGGTACAAATGGACAAATTTGCTAATGTATGGACTGAAGTTAAAGAAGCCCAACACTTAAAAAAAGAGAAAAAAATCGATAATTATTTATTCAAAAAAAAGTTTTCATAAACAAGTCTTGATGGGGAATTTGTAAACTCATTAAAAATTTTTAGGCCTAATTAAATAATACCACGTGAAAAATATGGTGTTAAAACATTAATTAAATCAATTTTTATTTAGGAATTTAAATAAAGATAATTCCTAAAATAAAATAAAAAATTAATATTTTAATCGACCAATCAAATAGCGACAAGTGACGAAATCCTGTTAGAAGTTGGAGAGATGAAGATTCTATAAGATTGGGTCTATCTATTAAATTGTTGAATAAGGTCCAAGTTGTGACAGCCAATAGGATTGCCCCATATCAGTAAGATGATGTAACAGCTCTATCTTTCTTTAAATTCTAAATAGGGGCTAAACTCTATAGAAAAAGAAGACAGAAGTTAGAAAGTTGAAGCAGTGGAATATTTGAAACAGTGAAAGTTCTCTCCAAATTCTCTCTGGGGTTTCTAATAGCATTAAAACGTTTTTCATCAAATTTAAAGAATTCGTTACCAAGTTCAAAGTATTTTTTATCAAATTTAAGAAATTCATCATCAAATTCAAAACATTCCTTGTCGAAAGTCTCCAAAGTCAACATTGAATCCAAAATCATAGTGCTAAGTTCAAATATCAACATTATTGAAGACACAACAACTCTTAAAGAAGATCAAGCACAAGTCCCTTCTTTAAAAATTATTCAAATTTCAAACAAGTGGTCTTAAAAGAAGAATTAAATGATTGAAATTAAAAAATAGAACCCACAAAAATTTAATTTGATTCAAATTTATTCAATCTTGTATAATTATACTTATTATTCAAAAAATTTATCCTGCAGTGGTCTTCTTGCTGGACCTGCCACAGTGCTAAATGATGAGAACTATCATTATCCGGAGGAATTATCTGCATTGGGTGAGGAAGTACCAAAGGCATTATGTTCCCTTTTAATGGTGCTGTTATTGTTGTTTTCACTTCTGTGTTTCCTATTAGTTTATTGTTTTTCTTTAGATACCAGAAGACACTCAAAAATCCCAGCCACATATCACCTTGCTTCCGTGTGAAAGAGGGCGATCGTGTCATCATTGGCCGGTGCGATTCAGTATTGGAAACTTTGTCCTCTCATCTGTATTTAGAATAAATTCTTGGATTTTTTATTGAAAATTTTCTTTATCACCTTGCTGGCCCCTGTCCAAAACCGTGAGGCTTAATGTTCTTAAGGTTTAATCGCCAGGTACCCTATTTAAGATGCTATCCCTCCATGTAATCTTCGATTGTTGGATCAAACAGGTGAGAAATAATGGAGCTCTAACAACAGGTTTGGGAGCTACGTATTTTTGATGGGCAGTTAGTTGAGAAGGAAAAAGGTATTTGTGTTAAAGAAGATGAAGATTAAACGTCCGGTAGGAAATCATGCTGAAAAGGTGTGCATTGGCTGACATGATGGCGCTGTTTGCACAGTAAAAATGGCAATTATAATAAAATTATTTTATTTAAAAAAAATAATTGACGAAAGTTGCAGTCTAACCACTTGATCGTGGCGAACCAAATGATTCCAACTCCAAAATGAATGGTTCTTTAAATTTTAAACATTTTACTTCTTTTCCCATTCAATTTTTTATTTTTTATAACTTATTTCTAACTTATTTTCTCTTATATATATAAAAAATTATGAACCATAAAAATGTTATCTCTTAATATTTCGATTTGCACACGTATTAAATGCATATGAATCTTATTAAAATTTTATTGTATTTTGATTAAATATTGTAATAAAATATTATATTTATTGTGTCTTTTTATATTTTTATTTATTGAATGAGTATTTATTACTTTATTTAATGGTGTTTTTACTGAATTAAGTGTATGGTATTTAATTATTAATGATGATAAAAATAGTTAAAATTAAATTTCAATATAGTTTCAATGTTTATTATTTTATAGTTTTTAGTAAATTAATTAATATTTATAATATAAATTCGACATTTATTCTCGGTTTAACCGTAGTTGGAGTTGGACCATAATTCGTAAACTGCCTCCCCTTTTTTGGGTTCAATTTTAAAACTCTGGCATGTGCTGAGTGCCATCAACACGTAATAAACTAAACATGAACAAATTCCCCGAGCCCGCTAGGGAAGTAGCAATTCCAGGAGTTTGTTCATCAAAAATGATGAATTCAATCACTGGTATTAATGAATCGGGTTGAATAGCAACTTGATCTTGGTAGTTGTTTCGAATATTCCTGAACTCAATATTGTAAAATTCAAAATTAATTTAGAATTGAAGTTAAATAATAAGATTGAACTTAAAAAATTGTTTAAATTTAAATTTGAAATTGATTAAGTTTTAACATCTTGTCAAATCTAATTTAACTCGAATTTAACTTACTTTATTAACACTCCAAAGTTCAATTTTTGTTTTAATATTGAAATGTGAACAGAGTTGGTCCGCGGAAGAATATGAATTAGTGGAGTTGATTAAAGATTTCATAAAACTTTTTTTGTTTTGGTTGGCTCTGTAGTTGATTGAGAAGTGCCAGTATCAGGTTGCTTTGGAGTTTCAAGATTGCCAAAAGTTGGAAGTCAATTCCAATGATATATAAATATATATATCTATCAGAAAATTAATAAAATTGGCTTAGTTTATGTGCATAAAATTATTATATTTTAAATAATAAAAATGAAATTATTTAAAATTATAAATAAAAATATATAAAATAAGAAATTAAAAAAAGATGAAAATTTTGAAAGTGACAAAATCATCATTTATTTTAAATATTTTTTCTAATTATATTATGTTACTTCTGTGCAAATTTAGAGATGAATATACAAATAAACTAATATTATTACAAAAAAATAAACTATATAAAAATTTTTAGGCTATGTTTGGGTGAGGGATTTTTGTTAGATATGAAATTTGGTAGGATTTGCGTGGAAATGAATAGTATATTTGGAAAAATATATTTTAATAAATTAAATAGTATAATTTATTTGAATATATATATAATATAATAATAATAATTAGAAGATGTAATAATTTATAAAAATAATGATTATTTTATAAGATATAAATAAATATAAATATAAATATATACATGTAATATATATATATATATATTAATTTAATTCTAGATAACTGATTGATATACCAGAGACAATGAGTACCCGCAGAGGTCCGCAGCTGTTCACTTCAGCATGCTCTTGCCCGAGTTAAAGGTCGGACCTTTAACTCAAAACGGACAAGGAAACCTTTTTCTTTTCTTTCTTTTTTTCTTTTAGATTATGTTCGGTTTAAAGAAATGAGCGTGAAAAAACAACATAGAGAAAGAAAATAAAATTAAAAGAAATTCAATATTTCTAATTGGTTGAAAAGGAAAAATTTAGAAAAAAAAATTAAATTAATAAAAGTTTATAATTGAATTTTTTATAATTTGAGAACAAATAATAAGAATTTGATAAAAAAAATAGAATTGATAAAGTTTTGAAAGAGAAGACAGAGTTACAATAATTTTTTCTCATTTTTCTCACATTTTGGTAAGGAAAATAAAATTTTCCTTCTTAAACATAATTTCTTTTTAATTTTTTTATGAAATTTTCTTTATTAATCAAACAAGCAAAAAAATTTTTCTTAATATTTTCTTTTCTTTTCCTCTATAAATTCTAAGAACCAAACATGGCATTAGTCTCTGGTTCTTAATGGTTGATTTGCTTTGTGCTTGCTTATAGTTGGTTCTGATTTGTCATCCCTGGTTTCCTGTTCTAAGGTTGAATCTCTTATACCGAAGTGTTTTCTGGTCTTGCTTCTCTCATTTCTTCGTAGTGGTTGCAGATTGGGTGAATGAGTTGAAGATTACTATCTTTACGATCAATTTCTCTTTTTGCTGCTTGGACGAAGCAAAAACTGAAAAGAAAGAAATGTCGTTGCCAAAGAACGACCACATTCAAATTAGGGAGGTATGGAATGACAATCTTGAGCAAGAGTTCACTCTGATTCGCGATATAGTCGATGATTATCCCTTTGTCGCCATGGATACTGAGTTTCCAGGTGTGGTTCTTCGCCCTCTGGGCAACTTTAATCATATCAACGAGTACAATTGTCAGACCTTGAAGCGTAATGTTGATGTGTTAAAGTTGATTCAGTTGGGTCTCACATTTTCGGATGAGAAAGGGAACTTAGCCACTTGTGGCATTAATACTCGCTGCATTTGGCAATTTAATTTCCGGGAATTAAATGTCATTGTTGCCAATGATTCGATTGAATTGTTAAGGCAATCTGGGATTGATTTTAAGAAAAATAATCGGCTGGGCATTGATTCTAACCGCATTTCTGAGCTCCTGATGTCTTCTGGGATTGTTTTGAATGGTAGCGTGCGTTGGGTGACATTTCACAGCGGTTATGATTTCGGGTACTTGCTTAAGTTATTGACTTGCAGAAGCTTGCCTGATATTCCTGTGGGGTTCTTCAATTTGCTCAACATGTTCTTCCCAATAGAGTATGATATAAAGCACTTGATGAAGTTCTGCAACAGCCTCCACCTGGCCGAACTCTTAGAAGTTGAGAGGATTGGCATTTGTCATCAAGCAGGTTCCGATAGTTTGCTCACCTGTTAGTGCTTTCAAGAAGTTGAAGGATAACTTCTTCAATGGCACCCCTGAGAAGTATGCGGGCGTTCTTTATGGTCTTGGTGTGGAGGATGGATCTGAAAAATAAGAAAGAACCCCTGTGCATCGGTTAAGGAATGGAAATCCCAAGTAAATTTTACACTTTCAGGAAGTTATTGCTTGTTAGTCCATTTGTTTGCTTGTTGAAATTTGTCTTTCGTGTTACTGAATCCTTGGAGGATGGTGTACCTTTAGCATTGTAAAGTATGAACATGAGTTGCAATAGTAGTCCTACCATTTCTTTCTCTCAGTGATGCATATTTCCATTTTTCTTGCGGATATGATCTGTGCACAGTCAAGCGCACATAAGATAGATTCACGTGCTTATTAAATTGGAAAAGACACAAATGCAGATTATAGATTGGAGTAGAACTGACAAACTGATGTTAGTTCTTATTGATTTAAATTTGTTGTTTAATCTGGTGGGAGACTACTACTGTTGGATTTCTTGTTGTGTGGTTTTATGCTTACGGTATTAGGAGAGATTTTCAAACAGTCCATCCCCAGGCGCCTATAACCTGCCAATGCAGATCACTGAAATTGGTTTTCGCTGTCTCCATTACAGGAGCATTGCGGTAACTAGCGAACACGCTGAGTTTCATTCATCTGTTGCTGCTAATAATAAAGGCTCATATTTCTCTATGCTAACTTCCCATCTAATACAATCAAACATAACATTCAACAAATTTTTTATTCTAACTTAAATTTTAAAGTTTCCTTCTTAAATATTTCACTAACTAATTATTTTTTAACAATTGCATTTATTAACAACCAAATCAATATTTTATATATACATACATGCATACAATTACATTTATATATATTTATATTTTAAAAAATAATTATTATATCTATTTACTATAATATTTTACAATTATTAATATATATTATATTATATATATATATATATATTCAAACAAATTAAAATATTCAAAAGTTAAAATCTTACAACTGAACAAGTTATTGTACCCAACAAAAGCCCCCTCCCAAACAATAATCACAAAATATATAGCGCAGTGCTCTAATGGCTGTAGTGCTTCAAACGATGGTACTAGCATTGCCCTTTATAACACTGTGGAGGGATTGGCGAAGTTCCCAAAACTAGAGTCTATCAGGATTTAGGGGCTTATATTTAATAAAATTCGAATTTTTAGTATATTAAAATTTTAATATTTCAAAATTGTGAATCGTAATTTTTGGTTTGATTCGATAATTTACAAAATTTTTTAATATATTTATTTCGATCTTTTATATTAAATTTAATTTAAAAGATAAAAATAATAAAATAAATTAATTTATATTTAAAATTATAAATTTTAATTATATAGCTTACAAATAAATATTAAATATTTTTATTTTAATATTTCATTGTTTTAGCTTAGAAGTTTTCAAAGAAAATATATATATTATAATAAAAGAATTTTTGTTTAAAAATCTGCAATAATAGTATAAATTTTTTAAAAATTAAATATAAAATCAGATTATTAAATCATAAAAACCAAAAAAATTAAGAAAAAATAAGCAAAAATACAATAAATATTAAAAATAAAAATAAAATTCAATATTCGATTTGATATAGTATAATGAACCTAAATAATAAAACCAAACCAAAAGTCAAAATTTTAAAAATTGCCATATTAAAACCAAATCAAAATTTTGACTCAATATTCAGTAAGTACCAAATTTTGATTTTATTTCAATTTGGTAGGCTAACATGCATATATAAAATTATTTATAAATTATAAAATCATTGTAATATAAATGAAAGTGGTATTATTTAAAATTTAAAATATAAAAACCTTTAAAATAAATTGAAAGTAAGGAAATTAAAAGAAAAACTAAATTAAGAGAAATTAAAAGATAAATGAGAAATGAAGCACAAAAAAGAACAAGAGAATTTAAAAACATATATAATAAATTAAAATTGAGATACTATAAATACTTGTGCATATAAATAAAATAATAATTCTTTTTTAATTTCATATCATTCATAAGATGACAAGAAAGAAAGAGTACATGAAAAATAGAAAAAATTTAAAATTAATGATAATAAATAAAATAAAAGAAAATTGAATATAGCGAAATAAAATATATAAAAATAATTTAGTACTCACAGATTATAAAAACAAGATCTCTTTATAGCAATAAATAATTTTGAAATTTGGTTGGGTTTCTTTTTATATACTATGTGTTTGGGTATTTATGATTTTTTTTACTTATCCATTTTACCTTCATTCAAATAATAATCATGTGGACTAAGTTGAATTGAATGAATGTTTATTGTACTTTCAAAATATAGTTGTTGCATAAGATTTAATTATGATGAATATTAATAATATTTGAAGAATAAAGTAAATAATCAAAATCAGTTATTTGAAGGATAGAGCAACAACGGGGTATTTTTGAAATTAACCAAAAATAAATTTTGATTTGTCAAAATAATCTAACAAAATAACCGAGTTCCGAGATACAAAATTATGGAAATAAGTTTCATGATTTTATTTCACTGCATTGGTCATTCCCAGTTCATTTCTATAATATCATATCACTATAATATCATATCACGAAAATACTTCATTTTCATTATATCATATTACAAAAATGAGCGTGATGTTTTTTTTTTAATTTTATATTTTAAAAATTTGACATCATAAACTAAATAAATCATTTAAATTTTATATTTTATCAATTTAAGTACATAATTACTATTACACATGGAAAATAAATAAAAAAATAATGGTAAAAATTTTAAAAAATAGAATTTTATTTTGAAATTAAAATTAATTACCATATAATTATAAGAAAATTTCACACGTAAATAATTATGGTTTAATACTGTTATCTATTTTTAAGCAATTAATACAAGTTTTAATAACAATCATATGTACATTACTAATTTATAATTAATTATACCTAAATAATAGATAATAATATTAAATGTTACAAATACATGCGAATAATGTATAATGAAACATAATAATTTGAAAATAATTCAAACAAACATATTTATCTAAATAACTTCTAATAAACATATTAATATAGAGTATAACATAATTCTATCTGAATGTCTTATGTCCCCCAATGCTACACCTAAGAGTGCGTCGATCTCTATGAGGTTTAAAGTTAGAATCATCATCCACATACTATGATGTGTTGTTATGTAACAACACAGTGGAATAGTCGAATGTGTCGTCCTACTGCACCTCCACATGTGATTGGTAGCTATTCCATGGAACATTGTGATGTATGAAAAGTATGTACACATTTCTATGGTAGCCTAAAGAACTGCATGGATATCTAGACTCTATCTCCTGAATGGTAAGGAGTCTGTATCACCTGCACTGAGTATGGACTCTGTATGGATGGATCTGGTGAAGCAAGTATGTAAACATCGCCATGCTTCTAAAGTGCAATAGGCGTGTAAGAGACTTGTGATGCACCGTAAGTCGAAGTAGATGGTTTATCAAAATCGAAAGATGCTGTAGTACGAGATACAGAACGACGTCTACTGCGCTACTCCACCCTAGGTCTACTCGTGGACGGGTGCATCCCTGCAGACGTGTCGTGTGTCGTAGGGGTGAAATCCACCTCAGTATAGGCACACAATCTCCTGGCCTGCCTCACACGATTGCGTGATAGAACTCTCGCACAATGACTGTCATCGCTATCTATAAAGAATTGCTCCAGCTTATGAATTTGAAAATGAATAAGTGTTTCAATACCCATTAAATTTTTATTATGAAATATACAGAAGTAAATAATAAATATAATTTGAAATTATGTACCACATAATCATCCCGGAACCATCTTCGGGTTGAAATCTAGATTCAATGAATGTGGTTGATGGAATAATCGTGCGATGAATGATCCAATAATACCAATCAATGTACCCACTAGTTACTTGAGGCACAAGCCTATGTTGTCTGTTTACGTACAACTACTGCTAGATTTCACCAATGATCCACGTAAAATTGATGATATATCACCTAGTCTCTCGATAAACCCCCTTCGTGACTGTTAATAGTATGTAGGCGATCATCATCGAATCGGGGAGTAGGTGAAATGTCCAGCACTATCATAAACTGTCGTAAAATTTGCTCCGACTGGTGCATCTCCACAATGTCATATAGGATGAATAGACTTGAATACATCCACATACGATGCTCAGATCTCGTTGGCAATGCAATAAACCATTCAGGAGCATATGGTCGCCAGTTAAACTACACATTGTTTACAACAAACACCTTATGATGATTATTTCAATCAAATATCGTACTAATAATATAACATAATATATGCTTTAATAATGAATCTATGTGTGCGTCTTGAAATCCAAAATCTCTTAAAAAATCCGCATGCTATAGCTACCGATCTTAGTCATTGTTTCCATGCACATGACCTTCTGTATATTTATGAAGAAAAGCAAAGGCAAAAGAAACAATTATGCATTATAGAAAGAATGATTAAAAAATTAATTATGGTGTGTCGGGATCATACATGGTAACATACAGCACTGTCGAAAGCCCTTCACCATTAGGTAGAGTTAGTGGACTTAAGTCAGAATGATGATCCACAATTTGTGTTGCAAGTTTTAATATTCAAGACCATACCCATATCTGCATCATTGGCAATATAATTATCATCACAATCTAACTCATATTTGGAATAAAAATCCTATTATGTGAATATAAGGTGTGCAAAACATACTTGTAAAAGAGACAATGGTCTAGAAATAGACGAGCGGCCTCTCTAACAAGCAACATAGAGGTTCTGATATAGGCATGTCAAAGCTACACAACCCAAATTGTACCTATCAACATCATCGAGGTCAATGACCAAGTTAAGGTAGAGTAGTCTAACCCGATTGTTGGACGAATTAGGGAACAAACTGCCACCTAATAGTAGTAAAATGAAGCCACGAGCCCACTGCTGTATATCTAGCTATGTATTATCTACATGCAACGGGTACAACTCCATGTACTATGCAATTTGTGCAAGGGTAAGGCTATAACATTTGAAATCTTGATCTCTTAGTGTCCAATCTAATGCTCCTATGCAAATCTGCATCCACTACGCACGTGTTAGGCAGGGCTTTGTGCCAGTGACTAGATCGTCCTCTACTAGTAAATGCCATAATTGTGCTATGTCCTCTAGCATAATGGTAGTCTCCTCGAGCACGAAGTAAAATATGTGTATCTCTTGACGTCATCTCTCTACTAACACTATGATCAGGTGGCGATCTAGCTGTAATGTACCACATTTGTATACTCCATACAAGTTGATGCAGTGAAGGATATGAAGCACTTTATGGTCAATATCCTCCAAGCGCAGTTACTAGCTATTAAGGACCTGTGGGGTAAGGTATCAATCGAGACTGCCAACCTAAACGTCCTCCGAGTAATGATTTTCCTATAAATGCAATACTAAGCTATCAATTGGATTAGGATGAGCGGAGGCATCTGCTGATATTCTATAATTTTAGCAAAAAATAGGTATTAGTTTAAAAATATATTTTTGAATATTTCAAGTAAATTAAATAAAACAAAAATGACAGAAAATATATATCAATCAAATATATTTATTACTATAAATTAAAATTAAATTTAAAAAATAGCTAACCCTATTTTAATAAAATTTTTGTATACTATGTTTTAGTATTTATTACTAAAAGTTAAAATACTTGAAATTCTTGGCTACCTTGTTTCAATACATTTTTTGTCACACTCGTTCATAAGTGAAAAAGTGATTAAATCAGCGCTGGTGTATGCAAACAAAAATATAGATGTACTGGGATATTTATATTGAATAAAAGTTAAATAAGTATTTGATCATTTGTGTTATAGAACAAATTTATAGACCCATACATTTTTGACGAAATGTCTTTATTTTAGTAAACAATATATTAGAATACAAGGCATTGTTATTGACTATCTAGACTCTCCTACGTGAACTTTTTGCCTCTCCACGTCTAAGGGCCTGCCTCACACGTACTTGTTCACGATCCATCTCATTTGTAATGCGAGCAGTTTAGCACCACCCTCTGCATCGAACTCGCCAACGTTCTACATTATACACTAATTAAAATGATGCAGGGTCCTAATAGTTATCGGGCAAAACTGCTTAAAATTCATCATAATACGTCTCTATCCATGCATTAATAGAGTAATGAGCGCTAACAAGCTCCTTCAAGTTCACACAATATCGACAGTACATACAGATAGCATGAGACATGGAATCCCACTCGAAGTCCATTTGCCACAACTACACTCGTGCCGCATGAGACAAACAACATAATTAGTCACATGACACCAACCACGATACACAGTTCGAACATCAGCAAAAAACACATGCTTGTTAATCAATTGAGATGTGTGCCTAATAGATTCCCTCTCTACATCTCAGTATTTGTTTGCAGGCCATGTTGGCCAATCACAACCCTCTGCTTTCATGTTTGTCACCTTTATGAGTCTATCTAAAAAGAACTCAATAACACGATCACATGTAAGCTGAACAATTAAGGTTATTAGAAGCCGCCTTACACTTTTTAAAACTCCATTAAAAGACTGAAATATTTGTTGTCAGGATCCCTTTACTCTATCCCCCACATACAGTGGCGTCCACTTCGCTTGGTTAATTGCCATAAGCCAGTTTTGTGCATCATGATTGATCATGTATATCTCTTCTATGCATCTATTGAAGTTTGGTAGCTCGTACTCAGACCCCACATTCCAGCATAGATCTTTTAGAGCTTGACTCCTAAATATCTCACTGAAGTTCGAGCAAATATGCCTCAAACAAGAGGCATGTGTTCCATGTGGTTCTTGAAAGGCAGGAACCCTTTCCACTACTTCGAGTAAGCCAGTATGACGATCAGAGATAAGACAGATATGCTCCTTATCGCGCACAACATAACGGCTGATCAAATCCAAAAACCAATACCATGACTTTGCACTCTCCTCGTCCATAATAACAAAAGCTAATGGTAATACTTTGTGGTTCGCATCTAGTGCCACAGTGATCAACATTTTATACTTGTACCTCAAATACATGTGTGTCCCATCTACACTAATTACACTGCGGCAGTATTGGTACCCACAAGACACAATTTGAAGGCTCAAAAAATATACCCTAATGTATATTGACTCTGAACACCACTCACAGTGTAGCGCGACTCCAAAATAGTTTCAAAATTGTATTTTTGCAAAGCGGCCATATATGTAGGTAACGTCTAAATTGAACTCTCCCACGTGTCATACGCCATCTCAACAGTCCATCTTAAATCATGCCATGCCTTAGCATAGTTAAATTCAAACTCATATTTGTCCTTTACTATCTAAATGATAAATTTGATCTCGTACGATGAGTTTTGACAAACCATATTCAGAAGTAATCGAGCTATGATGTTCTTGTCTAGGTTTATGTGGTCCATTAATATCGTGCTTGAGAAGCAATTGTGCAGACTTTCATATTTTTCTTACAACCTTCTTTATCTTGCTTGCATTTCACTCTTCACAAAACTGATGTACTTTTTACTATTTTATATTCACATTGTGTAACATTGAATGAGTATTCTTTAACAATCAAAATTATATAATTTTTATCATTGAAGTTCATACCTGCGAGTAATTCTCCACTATCCTCCTCATAAAATTAACTCCACATAGTGAGCGGAATATCCTAAGAATCTTGATAACAATCACTAGGAATGATTTGCAAGAACTTAGTAGATAGGTATGTATGTTGCCCCAAACCTACATCTGACTGTATATAAAATTGAGTTAATCTCCTAACATGCCATTGGCTAATTCGTTCCTCTGTCGATTCCCTTGTACTCACATGTACAAAGCCCTCATTGTCATCATCTTCTGTGTCATTATCTGACGGTGCATCTTTAGCACCTCAATCTTGTCTAAAACTATCACCATATGCCCCTGACGCATAATCATACAGGTCTCTAGGTCATTCTCCTCATTCAATGTATTATCTAATTGCAGAACCACATGTGAATGTCCCTCATCAAAATTATGCTCTTTGGGACTTTCGTGAACCCCTGTTTGTGCCAAACCTTCTGTGACTTGCGGTAGATCGCTCAACTACTCATTCGTGAGGCGTGAATGAAAATCATGATTTGTTAGAAGATGTAGGGTCTCATAGAACTCAAAATATAACTCTAAAAAATGGAATCTATTAATAGAGTTTCAAAAAAAATGTAGAGTTTCATTAGTGTACAAGTTAATTACGATGGCTTTATCATGTCCATCTCTATGGTTTAGCACAAATAACGTGTAAACTCTCAATTCAAATATGTTAATATTAACACCACTCTATTGGTACAATATTGCAAAAAGTTGTATTATGTTCGTGTCGCAAGAGTTGATATCTAACGCGCGTGGCTTGCAGTTGTATTTAACAGAATTTACATTTCACAAAATAGTGCCACCTCAATACAGCACGATTTGTACATAATATCCACTAATCAATTTAGCTTTATAAAAACAAATCGTAAAAAAAATATTATCAACTCAATATATTATCCAATCATGCATTTAAATTACTAAATTATTTTTTGTATACTTTTGATTATGTTAAACTATTAAGTGGATAATTTAATTACTATAAAATTATATATAAAATTTATCTATATCTTTAAAATTAATGTATGCATTATATTTTTAAAATAACTCCATATCAAACATCATAGATATCAAATAGTAAAGTAGTTTACTAAAATTCTAATTAATTCAAACATAAATATCAAACAACGAAAAATCCAAAAAAGTTAATTGTGACAACTAACTAAATTATTAAATTAATTCAAGAATATTTTCTCACTAAAGCAGCATATTCACATATTCAAATGTATAAGTATGATAATACTTCTACATATACCAAATAATATATGATATGTAAACAGATATTTAAAATAAACTCTAATTATTTTTTATATATTTAATTAAATATATATTAAAATTATTAAAATAAATTACAATGTATGTATAATTTTTGTAAAGTATACACATATCAATCTGTCAAATATAAAACAAATTGTTGATTAAATTGTTAAATTCATGTAAATACGTTTCTTCACTAAAATAACATATTCAATATATATGAATAGAATAACATTTCTAAAAATACTAAAAATATGAATATATAATAAACTATTTGAAATTATATTATATAACAAAAATTCAATATATACTTTAGAATATAAATCTTAAATTTTCAAAGTTGTAAAACAAACGTGACTTTAAATAAAATTTGAAAAAGTAAATGTAATTTCAAATCAAACATTTTTTTAGACTAATCTTAAAATTTAAATTGATATCACATCAAATACAACTTTAAACAGTAAATTTAATCAATTAAGCAATAATTTATTTTAACTAAACATAAGTTTAAATTGTTAAATAATTGAACGAATTTTTAATTTAATTTAAAATTAGTGTATAAAAAAATTATCAAATAATATCTAAACATTTATATACTAAATACAATCTTAAACATATAATTTAAAAGCATAAATAAAATTATGCATCTTAACTATAAAAATTAAATTATAAATTTATAGAAATTAAAAAAAAAAGAAATAGATTAATTAAATGAAAGAAACAAACCGATCAGTTATTACTGCAAATTGAAGAATGAAGATTGAATGTTGTTCGATGGATCGCTGGTGGGATGCTAGTGGGATGGGGAAGAAATTGCCATGAAGGAGAAGATGAAGGTTTTTAGAAGAAGAAAGAAAAAATAAACAGGGAAGGAAAGAGGAAGAAATGTGCAATAAATAGAACCAATAAATTATTTCTGAGAAAAGCCAACGAAGGCTTTTCCACTATTCTAATTCATGGAAATGTGATTTCGTGAACTCGAATTGCAGAATTGAAATTTTGTATTTAATTTTTTATTTTTTGTGATTTTAAATCACAGAAATCACCTGAATGGATGTAATTTCATAATTCAAAACTACTGGACTAATTTTTTATATTTAATTTTTTTGCTGTGATTTTGAATCATATAAATAGCCTCGAGGCAATTTTCTAATTTAAAATTACGGAATTGAGTTTGTTATTTATTTATTTTTAATTTTTGTGATTCTGAATTATGAAAATCGCCTCGATTCGGGCAATTTTTGTGATTCAAAAGGTTTGTTATATATTTTTTTCTATTTCTATAATTTTGAATCACGTAAATTAGATAATTCTATAATCAAAAATTATGGAAATATATATTTTTAAATTTAACCAATTTTGTGATTTTGTGTTACATAATTGGATTATTTTGTTAAAACTCCTTGAAGTCAAATTATTTTGACAAATTAAATTTTTTTTAGGTGAATTTGATAAAAAAACCCCGCAACAACGAGTCATTTTGAGAATCTTAATATGAAAAAATAATGATACTGATATTTATTTTAAATATTTTTCCCGTTCCCTTGTCGCTAGTCAAGCAAGTGAGGAACTGGCGATAAATGTGAAAAACCCCCAATTGCTTCTCTTCCTCGTCAACCCTTCGCAAAGACGCAAAGCAACTCGACTCCCTGTCATTCCAGGTTAGTCTCTCTTTCTCTCCCTTTCCGCTCCTTGCGGTTTCATATACAAAGATAGAAGAAAGATATATGAATTGGCTTTAGCCTTTTCATATATATATATTTAATCAGTCGCCATATACATACCTCTGCATATCGGATCCCTACATAAATAACCAGATCCGCCATCTCTGATCACCCCCCATGGCCCCATCCACGCTCTCCCTGTTGGGGCTTTTTACGTTTTTGATTAGCATTTCCCATTCCGATCCGGGTTCGGGTTGTCCTCGGACCAATACCTCTCTTCTCAACTACACCTCACAATTCACCATGGTACAGCACCAGCTGCGCGGTCTGCTTTCCGTCCTTGACGACTGCTCGTTCCGGGTTTCCCAATTTGACATGCTCTCCGGTTCCGACGTCCACTGGCGGGGCGCTGCTGGGATTGACTTCGAAAATCTAACCAACGGTTTCCCCATTTCTGATTCAAGCCTTAACCACGCGTATAAAAATGATAGCTTTGTTGTTCATCTGCGCAAGAATGTATCATGGGATCAATTTAAAGTCCTTGCGGTGTGGGATATACGCACAGCTTCTGATTTTGGCCACATTTTACTGAGTGACTACTCCGTAAATGGCGGAGCGAGGTTGTCTGACAATCAGCAACCCACCATGTTTGATAATTGTAAAGTCCTGTCTGCTAAGTATAGGATTAGGTGGAGCTTTAAGGAGGGGGAAAATGTCATTGATATTGGCTTGGAGGCTGCAATTGGAATTCAGAATTATATGGCTTTTGGGTGGGCGAACCCCAACGCCTCCAGTTCTTTGATGGTAGGTGGTGATGTGGCAATCACAGGGTTTAAGGAGGATGGAATGCCATATGCTGATGATTTTTATATAACCAAGAATAGTGAGTGTATGATCAATGAGGATGGCTCTGCTCTGGGGGTTTGCCCAGATAGGTTGTATAATGCTACTGATCCCTTCGGGCTGGTGAATAATACAAGGTTGATATATGGGCACAGGAAGGATGGTGTATCATTCATTAGGTATAGGAGACCTTTGCATTCAAATGACAGCAAGTATGACCTGGAGATTCATCCGATGGAGAACATGACTGTGATATGGGCAATAGGGCTGATTAAACCCCCTGATAGTATACGCCCTCTCTATCTTCCTCAAAATCATGGTGGGAGTTATGGTCACTTGAGACTTAATATTTCTGAGCATGTAAATGACTGTCTAGGACCACTGGATGCTCAAGATAAGGAAGATCAAGAACTTGTCATTGCAGACAAAAAGGAGCCACTTGTTATATCAACTGGTTCAGCAATGCATTACCCAAATCCCCCAAATCCTTCCAAAGTTCTTTATATCAACAAGAAGGAAGCTCCTCTTCTGAGGGTGGAGAGGGGTGTGCCAGTGAAGTTTTCAATACAGGCTGGACATGACGTAGCATTGTATGTTACGTCAGATCCTATTGGCGGGAATGCAACGTTAAGAAATGTGTCAGAGACTATATATTTTGGGGGTCCGGAAGCTGAAGGTGTACAAGCCAGCCCTGCAGAATTGACCTGGACACCTGATAGAAACACACCGGATCTTGTTTACTATCAGTCTCTTTACACACCGAAGATGGGCTGGAAAGTTCAAGTGGTTGATGGAGGTTTGCCTGATATGTATAATAACAGTGTTTCTTTGGATGATCAGCAAGTTATGTTTTTCTGGACACTGTCAGAGAACTCAATATCCATTGCAGCACGGGGCGAGAAAAAAAGTGGGTATCTGGCAATTGGATTTGGTCGTGGGATGATAAATAGCTATGCCTACGTGGGTTGGGTTGATGATAGTGGTAAAGGAAGGGTAAACACCTATTGGATTGATGGAAGAGATGCCTCAAAAGTGCATCCAACAAAGGAGAATTTGACATATGTGAGATGCAAATCTGAAAATGGCATCATCACATTAGAGTTCACCCGTCCTCTGAATCCATCGTGTGATCAAAATGGAAGGCTGGAATGCAACAATATTATTGATCCTTCAACTCCTCTGAAAGTTATCTGGGCTATGGGTGCTCAGTGGTCTGATGACCATTTGAGTGTGAGAAACATGCATTTCATAACATGCAAGAGGCCAATGAGCGTGCTGCTAATGCGTGGTTCTGCCGAAGCAGAGGAGGACTTGCGACCTGTTTTAGCTGTACATGGGTTTATGATGTTTCTTGCTTGGGGTATTTTGCTTCCAGGTGGAATTCTGGCAGCTAGATACTTGAAGCATGTGAAGGATGACAGTTGGTTTCGGATTCATGTTTACCTGCAATACTCAGGACTTGCTATTGTTTTCCTTGGTTTTCTGTTTGCTGTTGCTGAACTCCGGGGCCTGACTTTTGACTCACTGCATGTTAAATTTGGGATGCTGGGAATATTACTGGTGGTGGCACAACCAGTGAATGCTTACCTAAGACCCAAGAAGCCTGCTAATGGAGAGGAGCCCTCTTTAAAGAGACTCGTATGGGAGTATACTCACATCATAATCGGGAGATGTGCTATAGTTGTGGGAATTGCTGCTCTTATCAGTGGGATGAAACATTTGGGTGAGAGATATGGTGATGAAAATGTTCATGGCTTGAGCTGGGCTCTGATAGTTTGGTTCTTGGTAGGTGTTTTGACTATGATGTATCTGGAATATCGTGAGATGACTAGAAGGCACGGCAGAATATTTGGGAGAAGCAATTGGGTGTTGGGTAATGGTGAGGAGGAGAATATTGACCTCTTGAGTCCATCTCGGGTGGTAGACAAAGAACCACATTCTTCGGAAAGAATGGAGGTTCAGCTAGAACCTTTGAGTAGATAGAGATGCCTTCAATAGTCAATGATATATTTGTGGTTATCGATATTGTTTTGGAATTATACTCATGCAGATAAGAGATGTTTCAGAGGTTTGAGGATTGAGCTTCTTGTTACGAGTTTCTCCTCTCATATTCTGTTGCTCCGAAGAGCAAATAGCCTAGAACATCCGTATCAGAGAGCCCGTCGTTAATTTTTGCACAACCTATGCCAACACCTACCCGCCTCTTCAGAAAGAATGTAAGAAAGTAATGTAGATTATCTAGTCATTTGCAAAATGAGTTTAGCCTTGAAATTTGAAAAGCAGAAGCTTTTGCGTGAATTTCGAAGCATTGTATTCCGAGCCAGTTTTTTCAGAGTGTTGGATCTATATTAACTTACTGTCCGTAATTGATCATGCTGGCTCTATTGAAATTTATAGGAGAAGCATCTGCTTATTGCGATGATGAAGAACTGCTTCAGTAGAGAATTGATTGTTCCAACCTGCAGTTGGTCCATGTTTTCCTTTTTTTTTCTTGGTCCATTCCTTGAACATTGAAGAGGTAACCTACATCTAAAGTTACCCTTCTTTCTAATTTAACCAAACTTAGCACATAACTTTGTAGTTGATGTTGATCAGATTCAAGTACCAGAAGAACACACTTAATTTAAAAAATTATCTGCCACTATTTTTTGTTCTCTATAAATGTGAAATATTTTCACCTATATTTTACTTTTGACGATGTTGACTTTCGCAATCAAGTTTAAAATGTCCGGTATCCATTTATGAAGAAGGGAGAATGATAATCATAGTTTAAGAACCAGACTATACCTATACTTATCGTGGAGTAATGTCTCTGTCAAAAGCTAGTTCCAAATCTTTGGTAAAAGCATAGTTTTCTAAAAAATATTAGTTGCATTGTCGATAAAGTCTTGAAAAGCCAAAAAATACATCGCCTTTGGAGTCATGAATAACTTTTTCAGCATTTGTTGATATTGTTAAGCTTTTTGGCACACTTGCCTGTTTCCAATTTGAAACATCTTGGTTTTAGTCTTTCTTGAAGCAAAGGGTTGATGAGGAGGGTTCAATGGAAAGTAGAATCTAAATAGGTGGGCAATTGGCAGGTCTCCACTCTATTGTTTCCTTATCAATTTTTTGCTTTTGAAGAGTGCGTGGAAATGATTATATACTTTCTAAATTACTTTAAGCTAAACAAAAAATTTTATCTCATGTCCAGTACCATTTTTTAAAGTCCTAAAAATTCATGAAATGAGTAAAGGAATAATGATTCTTATACATCCCGAAGTTATTAAACCCATTTACTATTAATTGGGCCTTTCTTTATTGCAATTGAGTGTAGTTTTGAAAAGGTACAGGTTTAATGGATATTGAGGAAGAGGGCAGAAGCACTAATTCTTCATGTCATGTAAAATAGGCTCATTGACAAGGCCAAACCACGTAAAATCTTGTCTCTTAGTTTTTTTTTTCTATTTTCATGTCATTTTGAATGTATGATCTAAAATAAAATATTATCTTTAGTTTCAGATCACATCACTTCTGACGTAATTTGTTAGAATCACTTATTAAATTATTCCCATTCTTGCATCAAAGGGCTAAAGAAAACTAATTACAGTGGGCATGAGACTGAATTATAAGTTCTTCTCCCTTGATTGTTATACCCAAAACCATAAACCAATGAAGAAGGGAGTCATTGGTGATAGAATATTCTAGGGTTTGGAGTCTTTTTTTTTTTTTTTTTTTTGTGGGCAAAATTTACCTATTCCATGGCAGGATGAGCTTTCCGAAGTCTTAAACCTTTTTGTATCAATCAATAAAAAATGTAGTTACAGGGACTCAAAAAGTGTACAAGAAGTAATCTTAAACAAGGAATACTAGCTTCCTTACACAAGAAGTACTCAAAGTTTAACAGGATAACAAAATATAAATGAGTACTACTCCTACAATAAAAATTACCATATAAAGTTGGTGGGTTTGGGGTTGGGGTGTTAAGGGTTAAGGGGTTTTTTAACAAAAAACAAAACACCACTACTAGTAGGGTGTTGAGGTGTGGCTTCTAGCTTGTAAATAGATGACCTAGGTTTAGGGTTTGGGGAATTTTTTCTCAAAAAATGTCTAACTTTTTAATATTCTATTTAATGTGAGGTACACAAGTATGGTGATACCGTGATGGAGTCCTATGGCATAGTCCTTCACCGCAACATCAAAATGTAACAACGAATAGGCTAATAATAAAAAATATCATAATACAAAACTATAGCTAAATCATGGACAATTGGCTTTCACTTAATGCTCCCTATCTTGTTCACAATAACTTAATCATTCAAATTTTTCTTGGGTACATGCATACCCTTACTCGAGCTCCCATGGATTTTGGGGGAGATTAGACTTGAACTTGGTGCGAATAATGTTGCTGTTGCCATGTGGATGTGTAACTTTACCCAAAATTCAATGGTCGTGAAAACAATTCTTCTTAACCTTTGCTTTGTAAATATATGCCATTTGCAAGGTACCATGACACTTCCTCTTTTGTGTTTACTCCTTCCATCTAAATCAACAACTTGCTGGGATATTGATTTGACTTTAATCTTTTTAACCTAAGGATTGTTCCTGGACAAATAGTCTAACACGTTTTCCTTGGTTCCCCATCAACATTGTTGCAATATGAACTTCAACAACCTAACATTGGCGAATGGTTTGTGGCTTGGGATTTAGGGTTAGGTTTTCTCTTTAAACAAAAGTACCACTATGGATGAAGGGTTAAGGCATGATCTCTAAGCTATATATATGTGACTAAAAAAGAGTACAAATGAATTTTGTTATGTGATAGTGACTTATAGAGTACTATTCCCTTTACAGGAATATCAATACTTAAAAGGAAAAGAAGAAAGAAAATAATAAACAAGTTATCTAAATCTATAGTTAGGAAGACTAGGTCTATCTAATCTAATCAAACCAAGCATATTGCCATAAACTTCCTGAAGATCATATAAAAGTGATGTACAAGGTACATGTTTGGTTTGCAAAAAATTTACCATTGTAATTCCTTCTTTATGTATGAGATATGTGCACTTATGTTACTTATGATAATGTTAATTTTGGAAACCATACTATGAAGTGTCGAATGCCTATGGGATGAGAAATATAGGATGTTGATAATAGTTTGGAAATCCAAATCAACCTAAAGTGGTGATAGATTTTTGTCCAAAGCTAACTTCAAATCTCTAGTAAAAGCCTATATATTGGCAAAAGTGTCCATAGATTTTCTACTATTATCTTGAAAAGCCAAAATGACATTGCCTGTAAAGTTATGTATAGCTCCACCAACATCTGCTATTTTTGTAGATATCTTTGTTACGCCATCAATATTAAACTTGAAGTATCTTGGATTCAATTTCCTCCCAAGCATTGGAAAGGGATGATGAAGCGAGCTTGGTGGGAAATGGAGTCAAAGAAGATGTGTAATCTTCATGTCTCCTTGCTAATCTCTATTGACAAAGCCTTTTACTTTTAAAAAGTACTTACAAATGATTATGAACTTTGCAAATCACTTTATGCCAAGGAAAGTTTTTGTTCATGTGTTTAGCACTATTTTTTCCAGTCCAAATAAACCATAAAAAAAGGGACAATGGTTTGAATATATAATTTATGGGAAAAGCAAGAAGAAAATTTCCAAAAGTTAAAAAAGATATTATAAAGATATTAGGGAGGGAAAGTTGGAAGATATTAGAAAACGTACTCTAAATAAAAAGTGCCAACTCGCCTTGGATAAAGTGGTGTGGAATGGATTCAGAAGTATGACAACAAAACATATAGATGCAAGAGTGATTCTAAGTTTTTGTAATTGGGTATCAATTGGAATCTAATTGTGAAAGAGATGTTAGAGAAAGATTGACATGGTGAGGATGAGGAATTGTTTCCGTAGGTTTCTAATGAGGTGTTAAGTCACTATTGGTTCTCTAATTTAGCTTTAAAATGCTATTGGAAGAGCGTTTCTATTTCATAAGATCTTTGTTATTATTAAAAAAGTGCACATGGGTTACTTGCTCCACTAAGTAAATAGGTAATATTTGGTGTAGGTTTTGGAAGTCCCATTCTCCATTGCATGAATAGTAATTCATCTTTTCAAATCTATAAACTCCTCCTAGATATCATGCCAATGTTTAAGATCCACACCACTGACCATACCATGATAATCGTTCTCCATTTGTCAATTCCTAAAAAATCTAATCTTGAATTGTATACTTCATTTTACAAATCCTTTTATAGGCAGAGTTATCATAACTATGAGCTTTCAAAATTTCAAGAAGACCGCTATAGTATTTTGCATACAAGAAGGATGCCCAGAGTGAGTTTTGTTCTCTAAATCTCCACCAAAATTTGCATGACAATGCTTTAACCATCTCAACTAATTTTTGAAGACCCAATCCACCTTGCTCCGTAGGATGACAAATTTTGTCCTTAGATCACTAGTGTCTCTTTTTATAACCATCAAAAGAATTTAGCTATGATTTGGTCAATAGAGCAAATGACATTCTAAAGGGGTTGTAACACTCGCATCATGTAGAGAGGCATAGTCGACAGGGTGTTTTGATGAGAATTAATCTTCCACCACAATAAAGAGTTGGTTTCTTCCATCCTTAAAGCTTATTTCTAATCATTATTTCACACATAACATCAATATCAAGCCTCCACTGTGCAAATATTGGTATCACCAGTGTTCCATCAGCAATAGTTTCCATGGAGAGTTTTCAAATAAAATATTAGTATAGATATAAAATAGATTGCATGAAATGCACCAATCACCTTAAATAAGTTTTTGTATGGATTGAAGCTAGTCGATGGCAACATGTTTCTGAGCAACATCAGCCTCATCTTAAATTATTATGATATGCTTTAGATGAATAATATCTAGAGTAGATAAAGTTTTGGTTGTTTTAGAATAAGAAACACTCTCGTCAGTAGCTATGAGAAGTACAACTCTATCCATAATTGATGACCTGTCATGCATTGTAGCATTTAGAATATTAGGACCAAGCTAAGCTAAAATATGACAATAAAATACCCAAAAAGAATCAATATTTTGAAAGCATTCTTCTAGAATTTTTAAAATGAAATAAGTTGCAAATGGTAATGAATAGAAGTTGGAAAAGCTTAATGCATATTTAAAAAAACAAAAAACATGTCTAAGCAATTTCATCAAACAATTCTCAAATTAAGTCACTTCACAGATTGGGTCATCTTTTTTCCATTTGCACTTGCCTAGAGGAAAATAAGCATATCTAACGGGTAGTTAGATAGACAAGATATCAATGTACACATTCATATTGCACATGTCACCTGTAGCACATAGGTTTAGGACATCGATCATCTTCACACTTGTATGTCTTTGCATTGGTACATTGAAACTTGATGGTAGCATCACATTCAAGTTTGTTTTTAAAGTCAATAGCCTGTAATTGGGAAACGCTATGACTATACAAATAGCCTGTACATAGAGTTAGTCCTCTATCAACTTTTAACCATAAATACATAATAGTGGAAGAGCTTTCTCACATATGACTTCTATAGTAGATGACTGCCTGTTAGCCACACCACCAACTGTGCCTGATGGAGCAAAACTTAGTACATACAAATCATCATGATCGCAACAAAGCAAACTTCAATAGAAATAAAATATGGAAAGAACTTACCTATGTTGGCTCGACAAGATATTAAATCTAGTGATAGTGGATTCAATTTGGTTACATTCAAGTCTTGCTCCCTATACTTTTTGACAGTTGCAAAATATAGGTGCTTAGCAAAAACAATTCATTATGATTACTAGAAAACATCCTAGATCTTTAAAAACAAGAAAATTGATGCAAAATGTTAAAAAAATAGAAAATCAAACATGCTAGCCATGTCAAGATAGGCTAGATCACTACTCTTATAGTTTGCTTGGTCATGATAATGGATTAGTTGGTAGTTGCAATCCGTTGGAGCAAATAAAGTCAACACATCGTTTGTGTGAGTGGATGGAGCACAAACTGTGGGCTCCTCCACTCTACAAATCCAGCCCCTCTAGCCAAAATATTCTTCTTTCTCTGTTGAGCTTCCATTTTCAAGTAGGAGTTTCCTTTGGGCTAAGCTTTGCAGTTTAGTTTCTAAAGGCACTTGTGATGTGAATACGGAAATGAATATATTGAATATGGTTGAGGAATGGATAGGACAACAAAGTTTGCAACTGTATCTACCTGATCAAGAGGCTTACCACTAAAGGAAGACCCAGGAAACAAATTAGAAACTAACACCCATGCTACTGAGATGCTAGCCACAAACCATCGGAAACTATGATGAATAACTCGATTTGAATCACTTAAATTTGAATATGAAAACTCTCATATACAAGCACTTGGGAAATAAGTAATTAAAGTGTCAATTTTATTATCAAAATTTCAAAAACTATTTTCCAAAGCAGGAGAAAACTATTTAATGCTAAAAACCCTAATAACTAATAGGTTGTGAGCCTAAGCGGTCGTGTAAGGCCCAAACAAGTCCAAATGCGTAAAAAGAAAAAAAAATAGCCAAAACTTCACCCCTTAACTTTGCATGATCAATCTGGGTGAACATGCAATTGATCGTATCTTGCTTGGATTAATCAGTGTCGATCCATCTCCATCATGATCATATTTTCAATAATCCATCCTATCGATCACTGACCTACACTATTGACATTGGTGTCGATTGCAACTCCTTACAATCAATCCAATATTCTAGATTCTACAAACAAAACTATTGGGACTCATTCAATGTTGATCCCACCACTTGGGATCAATCTAACCTGCTTGAGATCGACCTAATGAGTCTCAAATTTGATCCAAAAACCTTCTCCTCGTCTTGCTAAGTCAACACATAAGGCCATACTCCTGTCTTGGGCTGCTCCAATAGATCCTATCCATCTCCTACATCCTGCTTTTAACTTGAATTCATCGGTGCTTTATTAAATGTTTGGGTCAAAGCTCTCATCTTTAATGTAGGTGGTAATTCAAAGATATCACCTACCTTAATGTCTACATCATTTCCTTCCTCTTAAAAAAATTGTTCCATCGATCAAAACTCCTTCTCACCACCTTGGATTTTAAATGCTTTGAAAATTCATGTTCAATGTGTATCAACCTATGATTCTCAAAAATGCCCTTTAACTCCTACAAAACAGAAATAGAACACTCAAGGAGGGAGGAAGTGACATGATCAAAAGTAACTAAGGCTTCCCTTTATAGAATACGATTCTCAAACTCACAAGCACTACCCAAGCTCTGCTCTTCCTCTACTAAGCATTCCCTTTCAAAACTACTCTCATTAATATTCTCTAACCCACTCTCTTGTTGCTTTCTTCTCTCTTCTTTCTATTCCTATCCAATTCTAACTTATACTACCTTTAAAGATAAACCTGGTCCTTTTACACTTACGTTGAGGACAATTGTACCAAAGTAATCTTCTTGGCAACAAATATAAACAAATGCTTATTGATGACACTATCAAAGGTCACCCTCCAATTGAACTACCACAACCTTCCGAGCAACATATGATAGGCCTGCATTGAAACAATGTCACAAGTAACCTCATTGGCATACCCTCCAATGTCAAACATCACCAATACCTGCTTAGTCACCTTCACCTCTCCGTAACTATTCAACCACTACAAGCAATATGGCCTAGGGTGGGCTATGGTAAAAAACCTAAATCTATCACCAAAATAGTGCTGGCCACATTAGTTCAACTCTCACTATTGATAATCATACTACAAGTCTTTCCCTACACTTGGAACCAAGTGTGAAATATGTTCTTCTTCTGCTAAAGGCTCTCATGGTCACTATGTTAACTCTCTCATCCTCATTGTCACTACCTCATCGACATCATTTAACAACATTGTCCTTTTGTTTAGGTATTAATCAGCAATATATCTTCGGCTATCACACTTAAAGTAAATAACATCTTGGTTACTAGAGATACTAGAAGATTGGTTAGTAGGTTATACCTTTATCAAAGGAACCTACTTATACATCTCCTTGGCTTGATTAAGGATAGCCATAAGAACTTGGTCATCCTCTCGAGAAGAAATCCTAGGACTGGTTGCACTCAATTGAGCACCACTGAGGCCCCTCATTTTAAGCTACTTTTCTACTTTGACGACCACCTAAACCATCTCATCCAAATCAAAATGATGCTGCAACTCAACCATATTAACTATATCACAATGTAGTCCACTCAAATCGAGCCATTATGGCCTCTTGATCCTCCACCACATCAACCATCATCATCAATAACTTCATCTTCTTGTAATAATCTTCTATGCCCTGGGACCCCTAAGTAAGATTTTGAAGTCTTTGGTGCAGCTTTGGGTGATAGTGGGATGGAATAAAATGTTATCTCATGGCCGCTTTCAACTCATTCCAACTCCGAATGGATGTTTCTCTGGCTCTCCTACGACTCAGTGTTAACTAATCCCACTTTATTATCGTGTATTTAGTAAACTCTACCACCATAAATTTGAACTTCTAGGTCTTCAAATATTGATAGCAATGGAAGACCATCTCAGCCCTATGCTCTTATGCCAAATACAACCCAGGGTCTAACTTACCATGAAATGGTTGCACCTTCAACTTCAACCCAAAGATCATCACCATTGTCATTTGTCTATCTCCTCTAGGCCTTCTACGATTATCACAAACAAACCATCATTATAATTAGAAAATTTTCTTGGAGATCATCTCTCCATTCACGGCATATATTCGCAACCTCTAAATCTTTTTCCTTAAGGTGAAAATTCATCCCATGATTTAGTGGTTTGGGATGCTTTAACGCTCTCCAAGCAACCTTGCATTTTGCATGTATTGTCTCGCATTTCTCCCACACAATCTTGCACTTCCTCTATCACCCTGGAGATTTTGGAAATCACCTCGCATGCTGTTTTCATGCCATAGGCCTCCTTGCCCAAACCTACCTGGCTACTTGACATAGTAGAAGAAAGGTAAAAGCACAAGTGTATGTGTATATAGAAAAATATATAAAAATGTAAGCCTCAATTCTCACAACTTTTATGTATGACACTCAACTCTCAATGATAATCTCAATGATACCCAACTCAAATGTCACCTTAGAAAATTTAGTGAAGTTCCTAAGTTGAAATGGCTACCAAAATCACGAAGAAAGGTGTAAAATTCAAGAAAATAGAGTTTAGGATTAATCTAGTGGGTCAATAAACCGATCTAGGCTAAAAATAGCAATGGCAATCAATTCTGAAGTAATTGGATTGATCTGGGTAGAAAAAGGGACAAATACAATCAATCCTAGGTAGCTTGGGTCGATCTAGACGAAGGTAGCTCGATCGATAGCACTGGCTAATTGCGATATGGATCCTCAATAAGGAAGACACAATCAATCGATTTTTGGTCGTGATCGACTGGCTAGGGTTGTCATTGGAAGCACAATTGACAACAACTAGGGTAAAAATGTAACACGGTGGTGCAATCAATTCAAATCAATTGTATCGATCGCACATTAAAATTTGATGAAAATTAGTGTGGAACCAACAACAATGTCCAATGATTTTTTTGGACATTTATTTTTTCCTCTTCTTCTTTTTTATATGAATTTTTTTCTACTCAAGAAAACTCAAATTTCTTATGAATTTCAATGTGAAATCAGTAACAATTCATACCCAATCAAGAAAATTTCCAACTAGTGTACATTTCACAATCAAAATATGCCCCAATCATAATAAGAATTTTTTTGAATTTTTTGGAATAAAAGATGGAGAAGAAACGAAGAAGATAGGAAAATTGATACTTCAAATATCAACTGGATTAAGAAACCTAATCAATTGGCCTTGATACCAATTGATGTAAACATTGAAGCAAACAGGTTGAACATGGTTGACAAATGAATATGACAACAAAGATGCAACTATATCTAAACCTTACCATTGAAGGTAGACCCAAAGAACAAACTAGAAAGGATCAAACTAAAGAACTAACACTCACGCTACAGAAATGCTAGTCACGAATCATTAGAAATTATGTCGAATGACTTAATTTGAATCATTTGAATTTGAATAAGAAAACTCACACACACAAGCAATGAGGAAAGATACATGTAAAGTGTCAATTCTATTATCAAAATTCTAAAAGCTATCTTCCAAAATATGAAATAAGTATTTAAATGCTAAAAATCCTAGTAGCTAATAGGTTCTATGAGTAAGTGGCCGTGCAAGGCCCAAACAAGTCCAAACACATAAAAGGAATAAAAATCAACAAAAAATTCACCCCTCAGCTCCTCAAGATCAGTCTAGGCGAACATGCAATCAATCACGTCATGCTTAGGTCGAACAACGTTAATCCATCCCTCCAACATGATCATATTTCTAGCAATCCTTCTTGTTCATCGCTAACCTACACAATCAATCCTATTATCTGTGATTGATATTAGTGTCGACCACAACTACTTGTGATCAATCCACCACCTTGCATCATAAAAACAGAACTTCTAGGACCCTTCAATGTTAATCTTGCCATAAGGGATTGACCTAACTTGCTTAAGATTAACCTGATGAGCCTCAAATTTGATCTGGATACCTTCTCCTCATCTCACCAAGTTAACACATAAGGCCAAACTCCTATATTGGCCCCTCAATTCAATCATGTCCATCCCTCATGTATTGCTGTCAACTTGATAATGATTAAATTTTGAAATATAAATAAAAATAAATGTGAGTATATGTGTTATATTTATATATATATATATTGATCTAATTGTTAATAGGTATAATGATTGAAAAACAATTAGTTAGTTATATATATTAAAGAAAAAAATTGAATTTAAATTTGAATAAAAGTTTTATTTAGTAATATATTTGATAGTTTAAAATTTGAGAAGTTGCTTTAAAATTGAAAGGTAGCTTCCAAACATAACCCTAATAAATAATCCAATCCAATAAATATATGGAAACTATTCCTTAAAATAATTTTAAACTCTTTTATCGCATTAGTAAAATGAACATGGCTATAAAGGATTGGAGAGCAACAACTGTCGATTGCAGTTGATAATAATTGGGGCAAGACGAGAGGATTTGAAGGATTACCCATATTTTTATTTCAAAATTGATTGACTATAAACTAAATATCTATTAATAGTTTTAATAATAAATTAATTCAAATTAAAATTTTCCTTCTATTAAAATAATTTAAATATTAAATCTCTATTGTTTTTATAGATTTAAACTTAATTATTTATTTCAATATTGCATATATTGTTTTTCAACATCTGAGTTCATCATCTTCCTTGTGGTATATTTTGGTAATGTAATATTTTTGGTCAATGCATTGATAAATTTATTTTACATTTTTATATTCATTTCCTTAATTCCTTCCAAAATATCAAATTATTATTTTTATAATCAAATTTTCATATTGCATACATATTTATTGTACTTCATGATATTTGCATTCAAAATTATTCATATAATTGCATTTGTTTTCGTTTTTATAAGGAATTTTGATTTAGAAAAAATTATAGCATTTTACTATTTAATATTCATTTTCTATTTTTTCTTCTGTTTATTTCTTTTATATATATACTTTTATGCATTTACTCATAATTATTTTCATGACATTTCAGCACATTCGTGTTTTTTTTAATTTGTTACGCATTTCACTTACCAACCAATAATCCGTTTCGAATCGAACCAGGCCACAGCCCATAGCCCAAATCATACAAGAGTCAAAAAATTGTTTCTTGCCCAGTCCAAGATCCAGGCCCGACATAAGGCTGGAAACGCTAACCCTATTTGACTCTCCCTCCGTCCCTCTTCAGTATTATTTATCTTCGCCTTCTGATATCATCCCGCAAAAACCGCCTAACAATCGCCGAGAGTCTTCGTCGATCATATGCGGTGATAAGAATAGGATTTCAAGATCGCCTTTTAAAGAAAATTCGATCTACAAAGGCATGCAATGACCATGGTCCAAAAGGGTAATCAACTCATACACTTCTGCATATGCCTACTCTGTGTGTATTTTATAAAATGCAGTGGGAGCATTCTTTCATGACACATGGACCAATAATCCGAACTTAAATATTTTTCGTGCATTCATACTTCGATATGTGCGAATTTCTTAGTTGCCAAGTTTTAAGGGCATGACTCATGTACAGGTTAGATATATATACAACTTCAACTCGCCGGTGCATTCCTGTTTGCTTGGTTGTTGACTTGCTGCTATGCCTCGTATTGTTTCATTTATGTGTTCTGACTTGGGAGGGACTTACATAATTAGAACTGACTAATGTTTAGATGTGAAATTGGCTCTGATTGCAACATAACCGTTTGGCAACTATAACACACGGGTTTCGCTTCCGCAATTTACTAAGCATAGATCAATACGTAATTGAAAATAATCTCTAACAAGAGGGGAAATTAATAATTTTTTTGGCATTTATCATTTTTTATTTCTAAGTATTTGGTGTTTCCAAAATTTCTCGCGTAAAAAAATGAGTAAATTATTTATGTTTAGTCAAAATTAATTTCATATATATCAAATTATTTTTTGTTTTTGCTTTTTAGGGTTTGGATTTTTTTTTCCTTTAAAATCAAAAGAAGCTGTGGTGATGTTAAGGCTTGACTCTCAACAAGAGTATCAATGCTCGAAAAGAAAAGAAGAAAGAAAATTATGAACAAGTTATCTAATTCTAAAGTTAGAAAGTTCAAGTCTATTTAATCTAATCAAATCAAGCACACAGCTATGAAACTCATGAGGATCATATACATGAGATGTCGAACAGAAACATGCTTGGTTTGCAAAAACATTTACAACTGTGTTTTCTTTTCTGTAAATATGAGATATGTGCACCTGAATGTTACTTTTGATGATGTTGGATTTAGTGACCATGTTTTGAAGTGTCCAATGCTCATGTGGTGAAGAAAAAAGGATATTGATAACAACTTAGGGTTAAGGTTTTAGGGTTTCAGGGGTTATTACGTTTAGGGTTTGGGGTTTAGAGTTTTCAGTAAATGGTTGCATAAGTATGTTTGAAAGAGGAAATAATATTAAAATTATTGTTTCTCACTATGCCAAAGTATTTTTTTTGATTTATTATTCTGTTTTTCGTTTTTTTTAATGGTTTTTGTTTGGGGGGTGTGAGTCAAATTTGGGTGATGTTTTCTGTTTAAGTGGAGAGGAACTCAAGCCAAAGTTAGAAACTTGTACTGCACTTTATCTGTTGGTGCCACGTTATTGTTTGTTGATATCCTCTGCATTTGCAGCAATTTTGTGTGCTTTAGATACGTTGCGATGGGCAGTTAATATCTTCTTTTCCCCAGTCTTTTTACACAATTTTGTTATTTGACGGACCATTGTGTCGCTCAAAAAATTAAAAATCATGCAGATTGATAAAACAACAAACAGCATGGAGATGGAAAATGATGATTCTGTGGTTTCAGAGTCTGAATCAGAAACAGAGGAAGACGAAGATGTGAAATTGAATGAACCTTCAAAGACTGCTGTATACAACAAGGATGGCCTGCTTGACAAACTTGGCGATATCAGTTGGCCTGAAAATGTGGACTGGATACAGAAGCTTTCACTTGATATTGATCTGGAGCAACAGGTGGATGTGAATGATGACCTTGCTCGAGAGCTTGCTTTCTATACGCAGGCACTTGGTGGTGAAGGCAGGCCTTCACAAAGTTTCAAGCAATGGGCCTGCCTTTCTTGAGGCCTTCTGACTATTATGCTGAAATGGTAAAATCTGATGCACACATGGAAAAAGTGAAGGGTCGCCTCTTGTCAGAGAAGAGAAAGGTTGAGGAGGCTGAGGAGAGAAGGAAGGCGAGGGAGAACAAAAAGTTAGCCAAGGAGATACAAGCACAGAAGCAGAAGGAGAGAGCTAAACAGAAGAAAGAAGAGATAGAGTCTGTTAAGAACTGGAGAAAGCAAAGGAAGCAGAATGGGTTTGCTGGTGGTGATGAGGACCTTAGTTGGGATTTTGAAGATGGAAAAACATTTGAGAGATCAAGTAAAATGAGGCCTGGAGTCGCTCCTTGAGATCGATCTGGTGGTAAGGCAAAACAAGGTGGAAAAAAGGGGATGAAAGGATTTGACCAAAAGAGGAAGGATAGGGAACACAGGAATTCGAAGTTTGGATTTGGAGGGAGGAAAGGGTTGAAGAAGCAGAACACGGCTGACTCTACAAATGATTTCCGTGCCTTTAATAAAAGCAAATATCCCAAAGGAAAGAAACAGAAAACCTGAGATACTTAGAATGCGTTTCTTTTCAGCTAAAAAGGAGAGGGGATAGATTGCAGAGCTCGGGTCTGTGTTGGGATGGAATTTATAATGATTTTGATGGCTTGTTGCGACTGTTTTGCATTTTATCTTGTACTAGGCTCACAAAGCTTGTGATATTTGTTTGAATTCCATTTGCTTTAAGGAAGATTATGCCTTTTATTCCAAGAGATGTACCTTGTCATACCATGACCTCTATTTGTACTTAATTTTTTTGCAGGGTTTGGCTTTGCAACCTGAATTTTATGAGTTGGAGTTTTAATAGTCTAGTTGTTCGGATTCAGTTGACTGTTCCCCCAGGGAGAACTGGCTTGCTTCCTGCCCTGGAATTTTAAGAATTTGAGTCTGTTTTTCTGTAGTTAGAATACATACACTAAATAGATGTATTTTCTAACTGTGATTCACATTCGCAGTGTCCTTGTTGAGAAATCGTTCTTCCAGTCTTGCACGAACTGAATCTTCCTATACATCCTTCCCTTCCTTCCCTTGACACTGCATATTTCTGCTCCAATTTACGCGTTTCTTTGGCTCTACCCCTCCGCATCAATTAAGGGGGTGTTCGGTTAAACGTATTTATAACAATTTATAAAATTAACTTATAAAATTATAAGATATCTCAAGAGTATATAATTTCATAAATTTTATTTTAAAAATAAATTAATGAAGTATTTGAATAAAAATAATAAGACTAATTTACAACATTTCATTAAAGTTTATAATTAAAATTGATTATAAATATTTTATGTAATGATGATAAAAATAAATTGCATGTCATTAATAAAATTTTATTTTAAGATATTTATGTCATTGTAATATATGAATGAAGTAATTTATAAGTTATTTGAAAATAAGTTGAGAATAATCTATTTATTTTTTAAGTGTGTTTATAAGTTACTAACATGTTATTTAAAATTTATAAATTTTTTTGTCAAAAGACTTATAACACACACAATTAATTATAGATGGTGTTTGGCTAAACTTGTTTTTAATTTCTTGTAAGATTTTGTCTACGATTATGTTTGGATGTAAATTATCAATAATTTTCTACACAACAAAATCTTCATTTCAAAATATACCCCTTGACAAAATAACTATTGTTGCATTCTTTTCTTTCTTACTTTGACACTAGTTCTATATTTTTGTGTCAATTTCCCTCTCAATTCCAGATTTCCAATTTGCATCGAAACAAAGTCCACGTGTATCTTAATCAAGTTAATCAATTTAGAAGAGAAGTTTATCAACAACAAAAATTGCAATTAATCAAGTTAATCAATTTATAATAGAAGTTTATCAACAACATAAATTGGAGCTGTTAGACAACACTTTTAATGAAAGGATGAAGAGAATTCCTTGAAATATTCCTAATCACTTTAAATACTAGGTTCTTGCTGTGTAACGTGTTATGTCTTTATTCAACTTATTGCAATTATCAATTTAATTAAAACTCCATATCCTGGAACTCCATTGTATAAGGTTACTCTGTCAAAGGGGATGTAGATTACCTTTGGTCTTTTCTCTGATATGCAAAAGGAGGATGTTGGGTTTAGATATAGACCAACTGAATATACATTTGGCAGCATAGTATATGTGGCAGCTGAATCCCTTAATGTTGCTCATGGTTCATTATTGCCCAAGCAGCTATGGCAAAAATTGAGATGTTTGGTTTTCTGGAAGATTTGTATGGTGAGTGGCTTTGCAAAAATTGGTGAGATTGATACTGCTAAGGGTATTTTCCAGCACATAGGTACAAGAAACGCAGTTTCCGTGAATGGCTTGATGGTTGGATTACTGAAGTTTAAGGAGGGAAAGAAGTACTTGATGTTTTCTTGGAGACAAGGGACCAGGTTATGCTAAACATTGATAGTTATGTTCTTCTTTTTGGTGCCTTTGGTGAATTATCATGTCTTGAAGGAGGGAAAATAAAGGGAAAGCAAAAGAGTTAACATGGGTATCTCACAAGAGCAGGGATAAGTGATTCTATTATTAGCGTTGGAAACAGTTTGATTAACATGTATGCCAAATGTGGTGCTATTGAAGATGCTATTTCTTGAAGCGTAATAAAGATTCAGTTAGCTGGAGTTCCATGATCTCTGGTCTTGACCAAAATGAGTGTAATGAAAATGCGTTGTTGTGCAATGAAGGGAACTGGATTTATACCTTCAAATTTCACGCAAATTAGCACTTTGAGTTCTTGTAGCAGTCTAAGCTGGATCAGGATGGAAGAGCAAACTCATTGTGAAGCAACCCAGTTGGGATTGAATTTGGATGTTTCATACCCTTATTCACTTTATGCTGATGCTGGATACCTTGCCGAATGCAGGAAAGTGTTCTACCTCATGCATGATCATGTATCGTAGAATTCAATTATCAGGGCCTTTCCTGATTCTGATGCTTCCATTGTTGAAGCCACAAAATATTTCATAGAGATGATGCAAAGCTGGATGGATTCCCAACAGTGCACCAGCATCACTTTCCTGTGTTGAACTTACGTCAGGTCCATGCATTGGTGCTAAAATATGGTCTAGTGGAAAATAATGCAGTTAAGAATTCTCTGCTCACTTGCTATGGCAAGTGTGGATAAATAAATGACAGAAAACATATTCTCCAGAATGTCAGAAATGGATGATATCTGTTGGAATTCCATGATATCAGGACACATACACAGCGAGCCATTAAAGGAGGCTATGGACTTAAGTCCGGCTAAAGTTGCACAACGGCCAAAGATTAGATTCTTTCACCTTTTCTACTGTCCTCGGAGCTTGTGCTTCTATTGCAACGTTGGAGCACGGCATCGAGGTTCATGCTTGCGCCACTAGAGCTTGTTTGGAATCTGATGTGGTCATTGGGAGTGCTCTTGTTGACATGTACGCCAAATGTGGAATGATAGAGTGTGCTTCAAGATTCTGAGTTAATGCCTCTCAGGAATGCATACCCTTGGAACTCCATTATATCTGGCTATGCAAGGCATGGAGATGGACACAAAGCTCTGCAGTTTTTCACACAAATGAAACTGGAAAACCAGCCACTAGATCATGTGACCCTTGTCAGCACGTAGCCGTGTGGGATTGATCAGTCAAGGATGTGACCATTTTGAGTCCATGACCAAAGAGACCTAACTCCTCGAATCGAGCGCTTCTCATGTATGGTTGACCTACTTGTTAGACCAGGTGAGTTTGATAAGTTACAGAGGACTTCATGAATGGAATGCCAATAGAGCCTAATATTCTGATATGGAAAGAAGCCGGTTGCAGTTGGGTCACCATGAAAGATGGCATACATGTTTTCACCTCTATAAAATTATTAATTTTGACGAATTACTTTTTATAAATAAATTTTATGTACTTTTTGAGAATCAAGTATAAATTAATTGACTCAAATTGAAAGAATACGACAAAGTGATTTGTACGTAAGTAATAGTGGTTCATAAACTCAAATTTTAAGATTTTTGGTTTAAAAGTGATATCAAATTCATGAATGTGCATGGTCATGCATATGCTCATAATTAGGTTTCACATCATGGTTGGGTTCCATTTCAATTTCAGCAAATTGAATTAGTGTTTATACTTGGTTTATCTACTCTCAATAAAGTAGTGTTACAAAATAATGTTTCTCCTTATTGTTGGGTTCAATGGGTTCAGCTTCAAGTTCAATTGATTAAATTAGAATTTATGACTGTATTCACAAAATCTTAACAAGTAATATAAGATTTGATTGTTCGTAGGGTGAGTTCAAATACAATACTTAACCCCGATATGAGAAAAAAAAAAAATAGTTTAACTTTTTCATGAGAAGCATAAGTGGGACAAGCCTGCATAAAAAAAATAATTTGATTCAACTTTCTTATGAGCTCCAAAAGTGGACAACCCATATGATTGATGAAGTTGGAGTTATTTGATAGTCTTTGGTGGGGCTCCTACTTATCTTACATTGAAAGAAAATGACAAAAGGTGATTGTGTTCAAGTGAGAACGATTCATAAATTTAAAAATTTAAGGTTTGAACTGAGATAGTGTCAAATTTATGGATATACATATTATATGCTCCCTTTTATGACTGAGTTATACTCTAAGTCCAATATTAGAATCAATTATTGGATTTGTAGTCAAATTTATAATTAAAAATATCAAGAGACCACTTTTTAAGCTTTTGGGAAATATTTTTATCATTTATTTGAAAATTTCAATATTTTTATTATTTATTTGTTACCCAAATTGGCTTAATTAATTTTTTATATAATATATAATACTATTTGACTTTAAAAATATAATAATTTATCTTATTCTTAATTACTGATTGCCGTGTAAAAACATTATTAAGCTTTTTACTTAGTTTTTAAGTAAAGAGTGGAAAAACATAAAACTATCTCACGGGGCTATTTATTCACTTTACAAAAAAGTAAAAAGCGAAAAAGGAAATATTACGTACTATTTTTACTAATATATTAGAACATGCTATTTACTCATTTTACTAGTTAAATCAAAGTTATTTCAAAGCTTTATTTCTTTCATATTTTACTTAAAACCAAGAAAAAGCTTAATAATATTTTTCTATTGTATATTAATGTAAAATAAGATAAATGATAATATTAATAAGATAAATGATTATTATACATTTAATGTGAAATAATATTATTTATCGTATAAAAAGTTACTGTGTGAATTTGAATAACAAAGAAATTGCAAAAATGTCAAAATGTTCAAATAGAATAATACGGACAATCAAGATATACTATAAAAATTACAAGTGATTTTTTAATTATAAATTTTGATTGAAAAATTGTTCAATAGATAAAATGCTTCACTTACATTATTTTAAGAAGGTATATAATAATTTTTTGGAAAAAAAACAAATAACGGGTCAAGAATTAATTACACGGTGGAATCATATCAGATCGGCGGACCACCAAAAAACCCCACTATTTCTGACAGTGTCTCAATCACACGGAATAATTCCCAATTAACAAACTAATAATCCGTCCCGACACATTTCCAGACCAAATCCGACGGCTCATATTCTTCCGGATGCCAGCTCTAACCTCGCTTCTCCTTCGGGACCCTTCTTTCCTAGAATTCGCAGCAAATCTAGTGCGTGACAGAGAAAAGAAAAGGGAGGGAGCAAAAAAACAGCCTTCGTTGCAATTTGCAATTTCTCCTTTTATCATACACAAACAAACAGTTCAACTCCGTTATCTTTCTGAATTCTTTTTCTGGGCACAGATCTGACGGTATATTTTGCTTTTCCTGGATCGGCCATTGATATTCCCCCAGCGGTGCTGGATCTAAGTGTTGGATTGCTTGAAGGTAAATAAATTGCAAAGCCTGTTAACATTATTACATTTATTCTTGTCCCAACCAGAGACTCTGAAGCAAACTATGTGCAACTTTCTTTGAGAGGAGTGTTAGTACTTTACCCGATTTTTTCCTTAGATTTGAAAACTATTGATTCTTGGTGCTTGTTTGTTGCGATCACTTCTTTGTATAATTAGTGAAGGCAATTCAAAAGTGAACTGATGGCCAATGATATTCAACGATTAATTGGGCTTCGGTATTTTTTGTGTAGGGTATTGGGGTGTTCGAATTTAAGCCATGGCTCCGAGCACAATTCGCAAGGCGATCGGGGCAGTGAAGGATCAGACGAGCATTGGGATCGCAAAAGTTGCTGGCAACATGGCGCCAGAGCTGGAAGTTGCCGTAGTCAAAGCTACTGGCCACGATGATGACCCTGCCTCAGAGAAGTACGTAAGGGAGATTCTTCAATTGACCTCATATTCGCATGGATATGTTAGCGCTTGCGTTGTTTTGGTGTCCAAAAGATTGGGAAAAACCCGTGATTGGATTGTTGCCCTAAAGTGCTTGATGCTGATTCACCGCTTACTCGATGAGGGGGATGCTATCTTTCAACAGGAAATTATGTATGCTACTAGGAAAGGAACTAGATTGTTGAATTTGTCTGATTTTCGTGATGAGGCTCATTCAAATTCGTGGGATCATTCAGCCTTCGTCAGGGCGTATGCATTGTACTTGGATCAGAGACTTGAGTTGATGGTTTATGAGAGGAAGCTGAGCAGAAATGGAGGTGATATTGATAGATTCGAGGGTAGAGATGACAGATATAATTATAGATCACCTCCTGGATCAAATCGTGGGTATCATTATGATTACAATGACTTTGGACCAAGCCATGGAATGCGCAGATCAAGGTCATCTGGTGATGTGAAAGACTTGACACAAGAGGGGAAAGATGTTACTCCATTAAGGGAGATGAAACCTGAGAGGATTTTTGGGAAGATGGGACATTTGCAGAGGCTGTTGGATCGATTTTTATCATGTCGGCCTACAGGTTTGGCAAAGAATGAGCGAATGATTTTGGTTGCTCTGTATTCTATTGTGAAGGAGAGTTTCACGTTGTATACTGATGTTTGTGAGGTTTTAGCGGTGCTTCTGGACAAGTTCTTTGATATGGAGTATCAAGATTGTGTAAAGGCTTTTGATGCATATGTTAGAGCTGCAAAGCAGATTGACGAGCTGGTTGGATTCTATAATTGGTGCAAGGATATTGGCATGGCAAGGTCTTCAGAGTATCCAGAAGTGCAGAAGATTACTAGCAAGTTATTGGAGACTTTGGAGGAGTTTGTGAGAGATAGGGCAAGGGCATTGAAGTCTCCTGAGAGGAAGGTAGAGAGTCAGCCGGCACCTCAGGAGGAGCATGTCCTGGATATGAATGAGATCAAAGCATTGCCGGCTCCTGAGAACTATGCTCCCCCACCACCACCTGAGCCAGAACCTCCCAAACCCGCTCCTCAGGAGACTGCAGATTTGGTGGATTTGAGGGATGATGGAGTGACTGCCGATGATCAAGGCAATAAGTTGGCTTTGGCCTTGTTTGCTGGACCGGCAACAAAAAATGGGAATGGATCATGGGAGGCTTTCCCATCGAATGGGCAGTCAGAGGTGACTTCTGCTTGGCAGAATCCAGCTGCTGAGACTGGCAAGGCTGATTGGGAGTTGGCTCTGGTTGAGTCTGCGAGTCATTTGTCTAATCAGAAGGCTGCAATGGGTGGTGGATTAGACCCATTATTGTTGAATGGCATGTATGATCAGGGAATGGTTAGGCAGCACGTCAGCACTTCCCAATTGAGTGGTGGCAGTGCCAGCAGTGTTGCACTTCCGGCTCCTGGGGCAAGTAAAACTCCTGTATTGGCACTCCCTGCACCTGATGGAACAGTCCAGACAATTGGGCAAGATCCATTTGCTGCGTCTCTGAGCATCCCCCCTCCTGCATATGTGCAGATGTCTGACATGGAGAAGAAGCAGCATTTGCTTGCGCAGGAGCAGATGGTGTGGCAACAATATTCCAAAGATGGCATGCAAGGCCAAGCTAGTTTGGCCAAGATAAGCACGAGTGGATATTATACTCCAGGTGTACAGCCAATGATGCCTTATGGAATGCAACCTCCTGGGTATCCCTATAGGCCTTATTGAATTTTCTCCACACAGTAGATTACATTTGTTTTGATTGATTTACATTACCGCTGTATTTTATGTGGTTTAATTTGCATTTTGCCGTGACTTTGGGGAGAATGGGAGAGAGAAACTGAGCTGAAGAGATTAATGGTTGTGGGGGTATTCTGAAGCCCCTCTTTTTGTCCACTTATCATGTCTCTCTCTCTTTTGTGATCTTGTTTGGGATTTACTTGATGACTTCTTCTAATATTTGGCTCTCTTTTTAGAACTTTATTATTGAAGTCAGTTTGGTGAAATAGTGTCTTAATGGTTCACGGTTAGTTACTAGTATGTGATCGCTAATTTAACCATTATTGTGCACCCCCCATCCACAGTATGTTGTGCTGTATTACCAGTGATAATTCAATCAGATATCCTTTATGACCGTAGTCAATATGTGTTGTCTGTAAGCCGGCCGCACAAGATATTTGAGTTGCAGACTTGCAGTATTACTATGAACAAAAATTGTTTATTTGCTGAGTTTTCTACCCATGGATTTAAATATACTTTTGGGCATGAACTATGCTTCACTGGGACTGATATCAACTCAAATGGGAAAAATTTACCTGATTGGCGTATCTGTGATTTTGCGTGTATGATTATAAGGGGAAAATCCAGTTGTTCATGGAAGGAGATTTTAATTGTAGCGCTGAAAGCGACAAAGTTTTCCTATTCAAGTAGTTAAGTACTAAGCCTTGCAATTGGACTGTCCACCCGCTTGACCTAAATTTTATCAAAAGATTTGGTTTAGTCGAACTCAATAGCTGCGGCCAAGACTGGTTGAATTTTGTGTGCACCAATCAATTGCCATAAACTATGTGAAATGGCTTGCAACTGGCAAGTTGTATTTCCTGGCTTTTTGGTTTTTCAGAAAACCGTTTGAACTTCGCTGAGGTGTGATCAAACTGTGAATCCAGTGTGACTTTTCATGCTATTTTCGAATCCTAAGAAAAATACCAAGACTTGTGTTTGCAACTTGTCAACGAGAGTAGTTATTTTTTATCTTTGATAGTGGGTCTTTTACTTTCTTGGTTTTCATATTCAATAAAATTATTACATGAAAGCATTCATTTTGAATTTTTTTAAATGTAATTTCAAGTTGATAAAAATTATAACATTTTACATTAAGTAGTATATATTTGTTGTTTTTCGTTCAAACTATAATTTATTTCCCTAGAAAATAAGCTTTTAGTTCAAACTATATTTATTTCCCTCCAACATGATCATATTTCTAGCAATCCTTCTTGTTCATTGCTAACCTATATAATCAATCCTATTATCTGTTATTGACACTGGTGTTGATTACAACTACTTGTGATCAATCCACCACCCTACATCGTGAAAACAGAACCTCTAGTACCCCTTCAATGTCAATCTTACTACAAAGGATTAACCTAACCTGCTTAAGATTAAATTGATGAACCTCAAATTTGATCTGGATACCTTCTCCTCATCTCACCAAGTCAACACATAAGGCTAAACTCCTGTTCAATATTGTATATATTGTTTTTCAACATCTCAATTCATCATCTTCCTTGTGGTATATTTTGGTAATGTAGTATTTTTGGTCAATGCATTGATAAATTTATTTTACATTTTTATATTCATTTCCTTAATTCCTTCCAAAATATCAAATTATTGTTTTTATAATCAAATTTTCATATTGCATACATATTTATTGTACTTCATGATATTTGCATTCAAAATTATTAGTATAATTGCATTTGTTTTCGTTGTTATAAGGAATTTTGATTTAGAAAAAATTATAGCATTTTACTATTTAATATTCATTTTCTATTTTTTCTTCTGTTTATTTATTTTATATATATAAACATATATACTTTTATGCATTTACTCATAATTATTTTCATGACATTTCAGCACATTCGTGTTTTTTTTTATTTGTTACGCATTTTACTTACCAACCAATAATCCGTTTCGAATCGAACCAGGCCACAGCCAATAGCCCAAATCATACAAGAGTCAAAAAATTGTTTCTTGCCCAGTCCAAGATCCAGGCCCGACATAAGGCTGGAAACCTAACCCAATTTGACTCTCCCTCCATCCCTCTTTATTATTTGTCTGCGCCTTCGTCTAACAATCGCCGAACAATTAGAAGAAATTCTAATTGTGTAACAGTTCGTGGCCATTGCGTCATATATTTATTAAAAATGTTTCTTCCAAATCAAAATTGAAAACTTTTACAATTAGAAGAAATTGATCAAACTAAAGGAAAAAATTTGAACTTATGTAACAGTTACATTTATATCCAATTTGTAAAAAATCGTTCAAAAAAGAACGTTATTCACTATGTAATTTTTAAAGTATTGGTTGACTGAAAAAAATGTTACTCAATATATAAGTTAGAATTGACTTTGTGAACTTTCCTTGCCGCACACGATTGCTCTCACAGTGAGGATTTGGGGTTTAGGGTAACCATAACTCTAATTATAAATCCTAAATCTCACTCATACAGAGGGGCTCTGATCCAATTTTGTTGCGCGTACAATTCAGCCTTTAAAAAGGCAATCATCCAAAAAGGAAAGTCAACATTGTAGAAATTGATTTTCGGCCTTCTCTTTCACTCAAACGGACGCGTTTCGGAATAGGCTAAGTTTTCTATTTAAGTCCTTGACAACCCCGTAGATTATTTAATTTATTGGGTTTAATTTCAATTATATTACACTAGCTTAGATGCTTAATGCATAGTTTGTGTTTCTAGACTTTGAGATTACCACTAAGTAGTTCTGATCAGATTTGTTGATATTGGAATTGACTATATCAATTTTTAATTTGATACCTAATCCTACAATTTAGTTCTTCAAAAAGAACAGCAAAAAAAAAAAAAAACAGATAAAATAATGATGACGTCACTCTTAGTGAGGATTTGGAGATCAAGGGAGAAAGATGAACACAAAACAAAGTGGAGAAGGAGCATGGGAGCAAAGGAGAAAAAAATTTGTGGTCAATCAAAAGCGTAGAAGATCATATATATATTAACTTGTTTGACTATTTAAAATATATAATTTTTTGATTTTTCATATTCTTTTTACATAACGCCTTTTTGATATTTTAGTATTAGATGTATAAGAATTGGAAGCTGAAGGTTAGATGAGATTATGAAGAAGCAAAAGGATTTATAGAGCCGTGGATAGTTTGAATTTTATTTTTTATTATATTAATTTATTTTTATTAGATTTTTATTATAACTTGAATCTTATGGACTTTAAGTTTAGGGTTTAGCACATTTTAGTATAAATATTCTTTTATTTCACTTGAAAAAATAGACATTTGGGCTATGGTTGGGAGAGGGGGTTTTGTTTAATATGTGAGTGGTATGCTTGAAAAAATGGTTTTAATAAAATAAATAGTATAATTTATTTGAATATATGTTTGAAATATATAATAATGATTGGATAATGTAATAGTTTATAGAAACAATAATTATGTTATGAAGTATAAATAAAAAATAAATGTGAATATATATATGTGATATATATATATATATTGATTTGATTATGAATAAGTGTAATGATTGAAAAATAATTAGTTACTTTTATATATGAAAGAAAAATTTTAAATTTGAAGGTGGATAAAGATGTTGGTGAATGATATATTTGATAGTATGAAGTATAAGATGTTATTTTATAATTTGAAAGTTGGGTTACAAACATAACCTTGAAAGTCATAAATTATATTTTGATTTGTTTAGAATGAGAATTTTGGTTTTCTGAATTTAGTTGAGTGATTTTTAATTTCGTAAATTAACCCCAAACCAATTCATTAGGATTGATTTCTGTTTGAGTTGTGATGCATTAGTAGACTTGAATGTGTTAATTATAATCGTCATATCATGTCAATTATCCAATTGATCCAGTTTAATTTTGGTTATATTATGTTGAGCCATTTGATGTATGGTTTGTGTTCCTAAAATATGAGATTAAGTTTGATTTATTTTCTTATTTTCACTGATTACCTTGGATCACGCCTAATGCTTGCTTAAATAAAGATAGTTTTAATGGTGCGCTTTAAGAAAGAGTGGCAACTAAGCGAAAGTAATATTGCACAAGTGGATGATATCATCGTTTCATTACGTTCTTTAATTTTAATATCTGAATACTTTATTAAATTTCAAACGATCAATCATAACCAACGAGTGGGAAATGGGTTCGATAATTTCCATCGCATTGTTGTCATTATTATTCTGATCTGTTCGTATGCATGTGTGCTTTTTGGCTGCAGTGAGAAAAGCTTCACATCAAGCAAAATACGTTATGGGTGCTTCAAGAACACTGAAAAAAAGAAAAAGAACTATGATTTCAAGTCACAAGCTGACCTGAATCTCATATGTACAGTAAGTCATGTCAAAATACTAGCAGTTGATGCCAAGAACCTCTCGGGCAGCCAAATACTACGAATATCCCTGGTGGTTTTTTAAACAGGACGACGGTTGAGTTGTGTTCCCTACCTGGTAGCCTGTTTCGTAGCTCATCATGCTTTCTATGTGCTGCTTTTTATGACATTGTTCTTATAAGATTCCTTAATAAATGCCTTTAACTAGGATTCTCTTTGTCAAGTTATACTATTTTCGCAATTCGTAAATGCTTCATCAGTGGTGCCGTGGTGATATTCTGTAATTTAATGTGCATTACCCTTAATGCCTTTTACTGGGACTATTCTTTGATTTAGCTACGCCCACATGATAAGAGCCAAATCTCCCAAAATAGTTTACTGCCAATTAGCATCAGCAGTTACCCATTTTAAGAAATCTTTAGAAAGTCTCTTCCTAAGTTGCTCTTTGGGAATCCCAGCCTATAATCCTATGAAAAGCCAAAAAAATCAAACCTACAACTTGGGAGATCCCCATAGGAGACTTTATGATTCAGGTGAGGAACTTGTATATCTATTTGAAGCCGGCCAAGTGAATCTAAAGCAAGCATGATAGAGAACCTGCTGTGAAGCACAAGAACAAATGATTTTGGTGCAGCGTGAGTCGTGATGTAGTCTAGCTTTGGCGCTGGTTGGATGCCAAGTAGCCTTCATGACCAAAACTATGGAAGAATATGTAGGAGTAAACCTTAATTCAACCAACAAATAACATTTTACCCATTGTCACCGTAGTTTAGGATTGTCACCCAACTCAAAAGTGAAATATTTGGAGAAATTGAGCTACCATTCCAAATCCAAGCGGGAAGGGTGTATATTCTAGTTCTTAATCATTTGAGTATATAATTGTTGGGTTAGACTAAGTTTGAGATAAAAAATTTTTAAAATTAAAACACAAAATATCAGATAAAATACAAAAATAAAGTCTCAACCCTATTTGTTTTTCTTTGTATTATTTATATAAATAAAATAAGTTACCTTTTATAAATGATTAACAAAAATTAATTTCCTATAATTTTTGTAATAACCAATGATAATGTCCTAACTCCACATAAACAAGGTGGGCAGGGCCTTCCAATAAATCTTGACAAAGTACTTTGTAAAATTCTATAACGCATAAAAAAATTTTCTAAAGAAAATATGTAAAGGGCCAATCAATATTTTCTTTTTAAGCGGCAGATGAACAGTACCACTGCAACAATTCTACATAAATAGTGTACACTATGTTTTGAAACTTTTCTAATTGATTTATTTACAAAACACAATCTTATATATATGATTGGATTCCTAATCAACTTAGGGCACATGGAATGAGCATTAAAGGGTTTTACATATACTTTAAAATTAATTCAAACATATTTTATTTTTAATTAATAATTAAAACACATTGGTTATGTTTATTTTTAAATTTAAGTGTGTGAATTTAAATACTTTTATCTCAAAAACTATATAAAAGTATAAAAAAGAAAGAGATAAAATTTTAAAAATGTAATGATTAAGTGTGTGTTTTTAAGATAGAAAATTGAAAAACAAACATAGCAATTGGAATTATATCATTCAATTTAATTAATCTCATTAATTAAATTAAAGATCCATTATGTTTACAATTAATAATCCTACCATTAACAACTAAACAATTCCTATTGTGTCTAATCCTTCAATTTTGATTAATAACCATTAATTAAATTAACTAAATGAGAGGGCTTGTAATTGATGATCACATAGTAATAAATTATCCCATTTTGTCCAATTCAATTGTAATTAAATTAATTTCCACCACGAGACTTATCAAAATTTATTGTCACCACTTTGCAAATGCTATTAAGCTACCATCTAATTTTTATGTGTATGGCTCTAAATTTATCTTTATTGTCACCACTTTGCAAATGCTATTAAGCCACCATCTAATTTTTATGTGTATTGCTCTAAATTTATCTTAAATTAGCTACGGATATAACTTGAATGATATAACACTTAACTTGTAACCTATATTATAGCCTATTTAAAGTGAATTGAATGAATCATATGAACTTTTCCAATTGTGAATATCATACAATATAGGTTTTTTGTTTTATTTTATCATGATCGATTGAGAGTTATAAAATTAAACTCACTAGTTAATTTATATGACCAGATTAACATTACCTCATGAGATTAATGTTGTTATTAGAAACTTTTTTTCAATTTCACACTATCTTGACCAAGGATTTCCGTCCATTGAACATTGATCGTATAAGACAAATGTCTTATTCATTTGTAATGAGATAAATTCTTTATTAATTGTACATATTCCTCCATACACATTTGGATAACTGCACATAGGACTCATGACTATGTCTCATATTAAGATAAATATTAATCCTTAATGTTCTAATGACATGCAAACTGTCATATACATAGGATAATCATGTCGTCTCGTGTTTAAAGTCCATATACCAGTAATATGATCACGAAACAAGGTATTTGATAGCAAAAGTTAAACTCTACGTGTCTATTTAATTTCTCAAGTCATTATTTGAATACATCATTTTTCAATGACATAGCCACACTCATGCGATTTCACTATCTCAAAACAAATAATATAATATTCACCATATAAAGAAAATGTACGCAGGTTGTATCAATTATCTGAAGTCTATTCAGAAAATTTGTAACTCACGAATGAATTTTAATAATTGTGTATTAAAGAGTCATATTTCTATATTCATAACACGTTATAAATAAAATGCCTTAAGACAATTATATGTGAAAACACAACATTATGCCATATCAAAAACTACGCATGAGAAAATATTGGCAAAATATTGATTTGTAAAAAATAATATTTACAATCAACATCACCCATAAATAATTAGAAGATATATGTCACTAACAATAATTACCATATACTTTTTTGTTAGGGGATAGTGGTGTTTTGTGCGCGCTTTGCTTAATCTGTCTTTTCTGTTATTGTTGATTAAGCAAACAACTTCTAGTTGACGATGATGACGAGGATAGCAGAGCTTATTATTTACTTAGTACCCGTAAATAAATGAACCATCTAGTTTGTAAAGCCGGAAGCAAAAAACTCCTATGGTTAAACTCGTTTAGAATTTAGTGACATGGATTTAGCAGATTTGCCGCTAAAATATATGCACAAGCCAGATGGATAGAGTTGACGCTCGGGCGGCAGTACTACTTGAATGCATAATCTAAAGGTTCTTAATCATTCTTGTTTGACTGGAGTGTGGTGAGGTCGTGCCTTTATTTTTGAATTTTTACCTTTTAAAAACACAGACACAAAATATATGATTAATTTTTAAAAATTATTTTTATTTTTTATTATTCTTATATTTCGACATGGAAGAGAGAGAGAGAGAGAGAGAGTGAGACGTGCTTCTCATAAGTAAATTGGATGCCGCAGCCCCACTTCAACTTCATGAGCCAACCATTCCCAATATGACAGTCCCTGTTTCTTATGAATCTCCGCGATACATATATGATCATGCACAGTGTTAAAGCGTAGAGTTTAAGTAACCATTCAAATTTAATAACTATTAATTTTTTTAAAAAATTTAAAATCAATTTAAAAATTGACTTAAACTGTAATATTGAATTTAAAAAATTATTTAGATTTAAATCTAAATTTGATTAAACTAAAAAACACTCAAAGTATATTTGAATTCGAATTAAGTAACTCGTTTTAATATCCACAGCCACCGAATAAACTTGGGACATAAACGAGATAATTATTTACTTATATTATATTGTTTATGATAGCAATAAGTCTTCTTTAAAATTGAAATACATTAATAAAAAAACCACTCAGTTGAAAATAAAAATGTATAATTACAAAATGTTAGTAAAATATCTGCGCAAAGCTTGACCAAAGACTTGAATAAATTTCTCTTGATTAACGAAAAGACCAAAAAATAAAGCAGGGATGTGAGATCAATTTGACGACTATATTTCTCTTACACGTTTCATCCCTCAAATATATAATCAAACTTTGCGTTCCTCAAAATTTCTTTTATTTAAATTTAAATTTAAAATTTTATTTATATATATATATATAATTAATTATTTATTTATTTTTCAATCACTGTATCTATTTATTATTAAATTAATACTTATATATACACACATATATTATCACATTTATATATATATATATTTATATTATAATAACTCATAATAATTCTTATATACATCACATAATTTAATTAATTTTATATAATTTACACTCATATTTAAAAAAATCAAGACTATCTTTCTTTTAATTTTTCCACTTTCAAAAACTATAGCATACAATCATTATACATTTTAAATTTTTTTACCTCTTATACTTTACACAATTTTTAATAAAATCACATAAAAAACACACCTCTAAAAGCATAATCAAGAGTACCCAAAATTTTCAAAAATATAGCACTCACAAAACATTATTCACCAATAAAACTCCTCTTCAAACATAGCCAAAAAATTATTAAATGGAGATCATTTGACCTCAATAAACTCACTGATTGCTCATGGTCTAGATAAAAGCCCGTGGAGGTGTTCTTCCGGATGTAATTATGCCTGCCGACTTTAAATAAACACGCACATGTCATTATGATATCAGCTGAGGGCATAATAGGTAACTTACCTAAACGTTTATAAGGCAACCCGCTCTTGTACCGCGCCCCCTCTTTCTCGGCAAGAACGCCTCTTGCGTGAAACCCTATTACTGCGTCCCCTGAGAGCCTGAACTACTCTCCTTTCCGTCCGATTCAACAGGTAACCCAACCAGACCTTATCTTTTTTCTTTTGTGATTTGGGGATTTTCTTTCTGTTTTCTTTCTTTATTTTCTCATTCTTTAAGATTTTGGAACACGGAATTCGGTTTATTGATTTGTTATTTATCGCCGAGCCCGACATAAGGCTGGAAACCTAACCCAATTTGACTCTCGCTCCATCCCTCTTTATTATTTATCTTCGCCTTCGTCTAACAATCGCCGAGAGTCTTCGTCGATCACATGCGGTGATCAGAATAGGATTTTGAGATCGCCTTTTAAAGAAAATTCGATCTACAAAGGCTTGCAATGACCATGGTCAAAAGGGTAATCGACTCATACGCTTCTGCATATGCCTACTCTGTGTGTATTTTATAAAATGCAGTGGGAGCATTCTTTCATGACACATGGACCAATAATCCGAACTTAAATATTTGTCGTGCATTCATACTTCGATCTTTAGTATTTCTGTGCGAATTTCTTAGTTACCAAGTTTTGAAGGCATGACTCATGTACAGGTTAGATATACATACAACTTCAACTCGCCGGTGTATTCCTGTTTGCTTGGTTGTTGACTTGCTGCTATGCCTCGTATAGTTTGATTTATGTGTTCTGACTTTGGAGGGACTTACATAATTGGAACTGGCTAATGTTTAGATGTGAAATTGGCTCTAATTGCAACACAACCGTTTGGAAACTATAACACACGGGTTTCGCTTCCGCAATTTACTAAGCATAGATCAATATGTAATTGAAAATAATCACTAACAAGAGGGGAAATTAATATTTTTTTTGGCATTTGTCATTTTTTATTTCTAAGTATTTGGTGTTTCCAAAATTTCTCGCTTAAAAAAATGAGTAAATTATTTATGTTTAGTCAAAATTAATTTCATAGATATCAAATTATTTTTTGTTCTTGCTTTTTAGGGTTTGGATTTTTTTTTTCTTTTAAAATCAAAAGAAGCCGTGGTGATGTCAAGGCTTGACTCTAAACAAGAGTATCAATGCTCGAAAAGAAAAGAAGAAAGAAAATTATGAACAAGTTATCTAATTCTAAAGTTAGAAAGTTCAAGTCTATTTAATCTAACCAAATCGAGCACACAGCTATGAAACTCATGAGGATCATATACATGAGATGTTGAACAGAAACATGCTTGGTTTGCAAAAACATTTACGGCTGTGTTTTCTTTTCTGTAAATATGAGATATGTGCACCTGAATGTTACTTTTGATGATGTTGGATTTAGAGACCATGTTTTGAAGTGTCCAATGCTCATGTGGTGAAGAAAAAAGGATATTGATAACAACTTAGGGTTAAGGTTTTAGGGTTTCAGGGGTTATTACGTTTAGGGTTTGGGGTTTAGAGTTTTCAGTAAATGATTGCATAAGTATGTTTGAAAGAGGAAATAATATTAAAATTATTGTTTCTCACAATGCCAAAGTATTTTTTTCGATTTATTATTCTGTTTTTCATTTTTTTTTAATGGTTTTTGTTTGGGGGGGTGTGAGTCAAATTTGGGTGATGTTTGCTGTTTAAGTGGAGAGGAACTCAAGCCAAAGTTAGAAACTTGTACTGCACTTTATCTGTTGGTGCTACGTTATTGTTTGTTGATATTCTCTGCGTTTGCAACAATTTTGTGTGCTTTAGATACGTTGCGACAGGCAGTTAATATCTTCTTTTCCCCAGTCTTTTTACACAATTTTGTTATTTGACAGACCATTGTCTCGCTCAAAAAATTAAAAATCATGCAGATTGATAAAACAACAAACAGCATGGGGATGGAAAATGATGATTCTGTGGTTTCTGAGTCTGAATCAGAAACAGAGGAAGATGAGGATGTGAAATTGAATGAACCTTCAAAGACTGCTGTATACAACAAGGATGGCTTGCTTGACAAACTTGGCGATATCAGTTGGCCTGAAAATGTGGACTGGATACAGAAGCTTTCACTTGATATTGATCTGGAGCAACAGGTGGATGTGAATGATGACCTTGCTCGAGAGCTTGCTTTCTATACGCAGGCACTTGGTGGTGCAAGGCAGGCCTTCACAAAGTTTCAAGCAATGGGCCTGCCTTTCTTGAGGCCTTCTGACTATTATGCTGAAATGGTAAAATCTGATGCACACATGGAAAAAGTGAAGGGTCGCCTCTTGGCAGAGAAGAGAAAGGTTGAGGAGGCTGAGGAGAGAAGGAAGGCGAGGGAGAACAAAAAGTTAGCCAAGGAGATACAAGCACAGAAGCAGAAGGAGAGAGCTAAACAGAAGAAAGAAGAGATAGAGTCTGTTAAGAACTGGAGAAAGCAAAGGAAGCAGAATGGGTTTGCTGGTGGTGATGAGGACCTTAATTGGGATTTTGAAGATGGAAAAACATTTGAGAGATCAAGTAAAAAGAGGCCTGGAGTCGCTCCTGGAGATCGATCTGGTGGTAAGGCAAAACAAGGTGGAAAAAAGGGGATGAAAGGATTTGACAAAAAGAGGAAGGATAGGGAACACAGGAATTCGAAGTTTGGATTTGGAGGGAGGAAAGGGTTGAAGAAGCAGAACACAGCTGACTCTACAAATGATTTCCGTGCCTTTAATAAAGGCAAATATCCCAACGGAAAGAAACAGAAAACCTGAGATACTTAGAATGCGTTTCTTTTCAGCTAAAAAGGAGAGGGGATAGATTGCAGAGCTCGGGTCTGTGTTGGGATAGAATTTATAATGATTTTGATGGGTTGTTGCAACTGTTTTGCATTTTATCTTGTGCTAGGCTCACAAAGCTAAAGCTTGTGATATTTGTTTGAATTCCATTTGCTTTAAGGAAGATTATGCCTTTTATTCCAAGAGATGTACCTTGTCATACCATGACCTCTATTTGTACTTAAATTTTTTGCAGGGTTTGGCTTTGCAACCTGAATTTTATGAGTTGGAGTTTTAATTGTGTAGTTGTTCGGATTCAGTTGACTGTTCCCCCAGGGAGAACTGGCTTGCTTCCTGCCCTGGAATTTTAAGAATTTGATTCTGTTTTTCTGTAGTTAGAATACATACACTAAATAGATGTATTTTCTGTCCGTGGTTCACATTCGCAGTGTCCTTGTTGAGAAATCGTTTTTCCAGTCTTGCACGAACTGAATCTTCCTATGCATACTCCCATTCTTTCCCTTGACACTGCATGTTTCTGCTCCAATTTATGCGTCTCTTTGGCTATTCCCCTCCGCATCAACTCCAGGTGTACAGCCAATGATGCCTTATGGAATGCAACCTCCTGGGTATCCCTATAGGCCTTATTGAATTTTCTCCACACAGTAGATTACATTTGTTTTGATTGATTTACGTTGCCGCTGTATTTTATGTGGTTTAATTTGCATTTTGCCGTGACTTTGGGGAGAATGGGAGAGAGAAACTGAGCTGAAGAGATTAATGGTTGTGGGGGTATTCTGAAGCCCCTCTTTTTGTAATCCACTTATCATGTCTCTCTCTCTTTTGTGATCTTGTTTGGGATTTACTTGATGACTTCTTCTAATATTTGGCTCTCTTTTTAGAACTTTATTATTGAAGTCAGTTTGGTGAAATAGTGTCTTAATGGTTCACGGTTAGTTACTAGTATGTGATCGCTAATTTAACCATTATTGTGCAACCCCCATCCACAGTATGTTGTGCTGTATTACCAGTGATAATTCAATCAGATATCCTTTATGACCGTAGTCAATATGTGTTGTCTGTAAGCCGGCCGCACAAGAGATTTGAGTTGCAGACTTGCAGTATTACTATGAACAAAAATTGTTTATTTGCTGAGTTTTCTACCCATGGATTTAAATATACTTTTGGGCATGAACTATGCTTCACTGGGACTGATATCAACTCAAATGGGAAAAATTTACCTGATTGGCGTATCTGTGATTTTGCGTGTATGATTATAAGGGGAAAATCCAGTTGTTCATGGAAGGAGATTTTAATTGTAGCGCTGAAAGCGACAAAGTTTTCCTATTCAAGTAGTTAAGTACTAAGCCTTGCAATTGGACTGTCCACCCGCTTGACCTAAATTTTATCAAAAGATTTGGTTTAGTCGAACTCAATAGCTGCGGCCAAGACTGGTTGAATTTTGTGTGCACCAATCAATTGCCATAAACTATGTGAAATGGCTTGCAACTGGCAAGTTGTATTTCCTGGCTTTTTGGTTTTTCAGAAAACCGTTTGAACTTCGCTGAGGTGTGGTCAAACTGTGAATCCAGTGTGACTTTTCATGCTATTTTCGAATCCTAAGAAAAATACCAAGACTTGTGTTTGCAACTTGTCAACGAGAGTAGTTATTTTTTATCTTGATAGTGGGTCTTTTACTTTCTTGGTTTTCATATTCAATGAAATTATTACATGAAAGCATTCATTTTGAATTTTTTTAAATGTAATTTCAAGTTGACAAAAATTATAACATTTTACATTAAATAGTATATATTTGTTGTTTTTCGTTCAAACTATAATTTATTTCCCTAGAAAATATGCTTTTCTATTTAGTTATGTTAAATAAATATCTATAATATGTATTATGTAGTAAAATTATTTATTTATTTTTATATCTCAACACATTAGCTTCTTTTATATTTTTTTTATTCACAATTGTAATTTCAAAATTGGTATGCAATTTTATCATAATCCATCGATCATTCTTTAATATTTATGTTCTAATTTTTAAGTTTTTAATTTTATCAAATTTATTTTAATTTATATTTCTAATATATCAGTATTATCAATTATAGCATATTTATAGCATATTAAAGTGAATTACATGAATATTAAGTTTGAGTATTTATCATGATATATTTTGTGTATTTATGAATTTTTATTTTTATAACAATCTTTCATAAAATTACCTTCATGTGACATAGCATTTTATTTGTCAAAACATAAATTTATAAATATAAATTCATGTTTATATTTTCATAATATTATATTTAAATGAATCTATTAAAAAATTTTCAAACAAAAATGTATGTTTTATCTTTACAATCGAAAGTTTCATATTTAAATAGTTATTTTTCTATCTATGTAGAACTATATTACATATAACTAAATTTTAAAATAAAATTAATTTATGTCAAATAAATATCATATATTTAAAAATTATAGTCAAATTTCAAAAAATGAAAATAATTTAAAACATGTTCCTTATTTTTACTACTGTAGTTGTATGTGATAATAATGTATTTTGTTGTTTATTTGAAATTTTAACTTCTTGTAACATTATTCATATCACTATTTATTTTATTTCTTTATAATTTTCATTTATTGATATTTATTTATATGATTTCTGCACTTTAATTTATTTTATATTTATTAAGTTGTATAGTTTTAAGTTAGCATCTTAGGAAAATTTTATTATATCTTTATTAAAAAAAACAATTAAACACTTCATATATTTATAATATAGATAATTCATAACTATAGTAATTAAGTAAGTAATTTAAATAATTTAGAATTTTATTTACATTTTAAAGTTTCACATCATAATTGTTATTCAATCTCTATGTTATAAATACATAAGCTTTAAGATAATAAATATATATAATTAATAAAATTTATATACAAATGTTTCACATTTAAATTGTTTGTAGAATATTTCCTATTTATTATTAAGTGATATTGTTACGAGTAAGTGTTTTCCAATAAATTCATTATGAAACACTTAATACATAATATTAATAACTAATATTTATAATAACTATAGAAGTAGTTAGGATAATTTAGTATTTTTCTAATTTTGTCTATTTTAATTAATTTCTAAATAACCATACAAAAAAATTAGATGAGTTAGAATTCTATAATACTTGACTATTAAGATGTATATACTAAATAACATTTTATTTTTACCTAACTAACTTTATTTTAAGTAACAAACATATTTTCACAAAGTGTCAAAAATACATAATAAGATTTATACTTCTATGAATTGTATAGAACACAACAATCAATTGTTCATAATTCACATAATAATTGTTTTCTCTAAAATTCATAAAGATTAGTACGAGACATGTATTAGATTTATGTATAGACATTAAAATTTTAATATAATAATATTTCTTCTATACATTGTTAATTTTTACTTTTATTTATTATTAATTTTTTCATGGTGTCTTATCATTATAAATTTACTAAGTATTTTTATTTAATATGTATTGTCTTTTATTCAAACAATTATATTACACATGTTACATATTAAAAAATTTTAATATTTGTATTGTAATGACTGCATGAATATATTAATTTGAAATTTTTTATAAACAATTTCAATTTAACAATAATTATGACATTTAACTTGTAAAGGCTTATTATCTATTTATTTAATATTAACATCTAGTTTTTTTTTTTTGTCAAACTATAATTATTTCTTTAAGAAATATACTTTCTATTTCGATATTTTAACTGAATATCTATAATATAAATCATTATTTTTATGTAGTGCAATTATTTAATTATTTTTATATTTCAATACGTTAATTTATCTCATATTTTATATCAAATTATATTTTTAAAATTGGTATACAAATATGTTATAAATTATCATCAACCCAACTATATAGACTTATCATTACACATCATTCTTTAATTTAATATTTGTGAACTAAATTTTCTATTCTTTTTTGATTTTGTAACATTGATTTTATTATGGAATATTTTATATTTTTTATGCATTTATAATTACTACATAACATAAATATTAAATTTGACTATTTCTTACAATTTTTTTTGCATATCTATGCATTTTCATATTTAATTATTCTTCCATAGAATTTTCTTTATTTAAATATATCATTTATTTCTAAAGATATAAATTTACTTTTATGTTTTAAATGTGTTTTAATAATATTATATTCACTTGAATCTATTAATATGTTTTCAAACAAATAGTGTATTTATACTTATTTATATCATAGTAATTTTTCTCCAATGTCTATAGTATTATATTATATATAATCAAAATTTAAAATAAATTTTACTTATATCAAATAATTATATTAATCAAATTTACAGTCAGATTTTGTACTTTTAAAATAGTTTATAACGTGTTTATTTTGTAATTATAGTTGTTTTTTTATTATAACTTATTTATTTATTCAAAACTTTTAGTAATTGTGTTAACATTTATTACTCATTTTATTTTATTTTTTGTAATTTCATGTGACTAAGATTTTGTTTTTTATAATTTTTAACACATTAATTTATTTTGTATTATTAATTAAGTGATATAGCTATGAGTTAGTATCCTCCAACAAATTTATTGTTACTTAATCAAAAACAATTAAGCATTTCATGTACAAGTAGATAATTAATAATTATAATAACTAATAAGTAGTTTAAATAATTTAATATTCTATTAATTTTTAAATTTTAATTAATTTATAAATTACAATAGAAGAATTCTAAATAATTTAGAATTCTATCATTATTTTAATACTTAAATTTTATATTTTAAATAGAAATTTATCTTTATTTAACTAACCTTTTTTTACTATAAATGAGCATTCAGTTAAAGATAGAAATGTAATTTAACAGTATGTACAAAACACTAATAATAATTCATACTTTTATATAATAGTAAATTTAATATATAATAATAATTGAATAATATGATAATATATAAATTTATAAAGTAATAATTTAGAGGCTTTGAGGTTGGCCTCTTTTATTTCTTTATTGTTTTCTTTTCAAAACTTGGTGGATATGGATCCCACCTCACACATCCGCATGAGAATGCAAAATGAGCCAAGCTAGCTCCTAAGCTCCACGTCAACTCAACTTAAGCTTTATTTTGAATTTGAATTCTTTTAAGTTTGAACCGAATTTTACTCAACTCAAATTCTTTGTTGAGTCGATTTCATGTTTAATTGTTTATGTTTGAAACCTTCGAGACAGTTAGCCTTTTTTATTTTTGAATATATTTTATAATAAATAGTGTGTAACATATTAAAATTATATATAGTAAAGATCAACTGGATATGTTTGGATCCAAATTTAAATGGATGAAAAATTGGCACCTAAACTTAGGAATAGTGTGAAATGTTTGGAAAAATTTATTTAAATGGATCCAAATTTGAATCCAAACAAGGTATTTTACTACTTAATTATGTAATAATAATAATGAGACATTTTAACCAATATAGTGTGAAATATATATGTACAAAAATAAGTTGTATTAGTTTGTGATTTGTAGCTCTTTTAATGATAATTTGGTATGATATGTGTGTGTGTTTGTATAATTTAAATGCGTGTATTCATATTAATTTTCAATTCATTCGCAATATTATTATCTAATAATTTATGGATATGGTTATATAACTTTTTATAATTTAATTTTAAACAATATTTTGAAATTGAAATCAACAATTGTATACTTCAATGAATAATATTATATTTATTTAAAAAATGTTTATGTGTATATGTAATTACTATTAACTTCTTACATAGTTTAGTTTTAAATATAAATTCTTTTGATGCACCTTTCATAAAAGATATCAGAAAATCAATTAGAATTTTTATATTTTTCTCATTTTTTAAGCTAATATATACATAATTTACAATAAATTATCATATTAATTAACAAAAAATCACATGATTTAATTCATCTTTTCAAATTCTATTTGAAGTATATTAATATTTGCAGATTAATATTAATTATATAATTTTAAATATTAAATTAAATTAATATTATAGCAAATTTAACTTTTTATAAAGTTTTTCAAACTAGTAAAAGTTTTAATAAATATTATGGTTAAGTCTGTTTTGGTTTTAAAGCATGCTTTTATTGAAAATCATATAAAAATAAGATAGAGAAAGTTAGTAAATTTAAAAAGTAAAATTATGATAATCCATGTTTTCCAAAGACAGAAAGAAAAACAAACATTGCTAGTACTTCTATTTAAAAATTAATGAAAAACAAACATTGCTAGTACTTCTATTTAAAAATTAATGAGCTTAAGTTCAATTTAATTTAAGTTTGAAAATATTTGGGTTTAAAACTCAATGAAGCTCAAAATCAAGGTTGTTAGTATAAATTCTATGGATGGTAAAAAGAATTAATTGAGCTCTTTTTCAGTTTAAGCTCGAATTTAACTCAAACTGACGTAAATTGAGTAAAACCTAGATGTGGCGATGATTCCATTTCAAATCAAGAATTAGACTGAATTAAACTGTGCTACAGCTAGACTTATAACTAGAAACGTGCAAATCCTACACAAAGTGGCTGTGATTCAAAAAGTAGAATCAGGCCAGGTTGGCAAATATTTCAAAACGGCCAAAAAAATAAAAATATATAAAAATTATAATACATATAGCAAAATATATGTATAGTACAATACAATACAATACAATACGATATGATATATTAATTTATATTACAAAGTAGTTAGCACTTATTTTGATGTTGTATATTTGTCAATTAAAAACATCGTGTGTGTTTTTTCTACTCAAAGTTTTTGTCAATTAACAATATAATTATTTTTAAGAATTGTGTATCGCTTAATTGATTTTTTGGAACTGAAATTGGAACCAGACGTCAGTTCCAAGATTGTGGGCATGCCTAGTTGAATTTAAAATTTTCACTTCAATCCAAATCAAGCTTAACCTTTGCACCTATAGTGATATGTACTTTTGTGGATCAAAGTTTGTAAGAATCGGGAGTGTACCCTTCCAAATATTTCTTGTACCACACATTTATCCACAAATCTAGCAAGAAAGTTGGCAAATCTCCTAATATTATTCGAAGGCTGAAGAAAAGGATCGCTCATGCTATGAGTAATACAAGACTGAAGAAAGGGAGACTGGCTATGCTTTTTATTTGTATTTTTATGCTTAAGTTTATTTTTTTATATAAGTTTTTCACACCCATCGAGTTTGTTTTGAGTACTAGTGTATAATAATGATACTATATATTAAGAGGTTACGTCTCTATAATTATTAAATTTAGTCATTTCAATAAATTTTTTAAAATATCAATCTTAACAGATTCATTAATACTTTTTAAAAACTACTGGTCTTAAATTTAAACTAAACTATATATTATAACTCTACCATCTATAATAATTATTGGTCATTTGAATAAATTTCTTAAAATACCCCATTTATTAAATCTATTTGTACTATTCAACAACTACTTTTGATCTTTAATAGGAATGAATCAAAATAACTTTAATTTTTTCTTTTTCCTCTTCGTTACTATTATTTTAAATTCTTTCTCTCTGGTTTTGAAATTAACATTTAACTTCTTCTTTCCTCATCTTTTTATTACCACTATTTTTCTCTATATCATTTTTAAAAAATACATAATTAAGTAAATATTAAATATCTTATACATGTAAGAAAGATGAATTTTAAATTTAAATTTAATAAAAATTATCTGTCATACATTTGTCTTGTTAAAATTTGATGGGTCCCTCATCTTTTTATTACCACTATTTTCTTTATGGCTTTTTAACAAAATACATAATTAAGTAGTTTTTAAATATTTTATAAATGTAAGAGAGAAGAATTTTAAATTTGAATTTAAACAAAAATCATGTGTTGTATATTTGTTTGTTAGGTTTTTAACATTTAGCTTCTTCTTTGATCTTTTTTATTACCTCTATTTTTCTTTATATATTTTTAAAAATATGTAATTAAGCAAACATTAAATATTTTATACATATAAGAGAAAAGAATTTTAAATTTAAATTTAAATAAAAATTATATGTCGTATATTTGTTTTGTTAAAAATTTATTGGTTGCAAACCCATCAAAATAAACAAGAAAACATCATTACTTTCTTTCTTTCTTTTTTTTTTAATTCACTCACGCATCCAACTCACTCTCATCCCAAAAAAATTTAGCCCTACCCTTACTATTGAAATAATTAAGCTTCAAGCAATCGGGTCTTTTGTTTACCTTGTGAATAATATCCATAAGAATCTTGCACACTCTTTGCATACGAAAATATTAAATAAAAATTAAATTATTTATACAATAATTTTTTGTCTTAATTTAAGATAGATGACATACATTGAATTTATTTTATCCGAACTTCAATATAAATACAAAAAGTTCACACCGTGTTTTTTTAAAAAATAAAACTAAAAAAAATACTAAAATAATATTTTATATTTCTATTATATAATATGTCTACATGTGTAAGAAAAAGATAAATAATTTTGATGTCTAGATAATTAAAATTGAATTAGAAAAAGATTAAAGAAACAAATGCCTGACTCTCTATTCCTATTTGAAAAGAAATATAATGGGTTAGTTGATATTGGCCAATTAATTTAAACAATAGAGCCATATGTGGTAAAATATAAAAGATTAAAAGGCACTTATTGAAAGAGACAAAATCTTAATAAAATAGTATAGATTAATCAAATACATTTTATTCTTTCTAATGCATGTTTACTACTACCATATTATCACCAATTTAATCGACACTGACACATTACGTGCTTGCGTCATATATTTATTAAAAATGTTTCTTCCAAATCAAAATTGAAAACTTTTACAATTAGAAGAAATTGATCAAACTAAAGGAAAAAATTTGAACTTATGTAACAGTTACATTTATATCCAATTTGTAAAAAATTGTTTAAAAAGGAACGTTATTCACTATGTAATTTTTAAAGTATTGGTTACATTTATATCCAATTTGTAAAAAATTGTTTAAAAAGGAACGTTATTCACTATGTAATTTTTAAAGTATTGGTTGACTGAAAAGAATGTTACTTAATATATAAGTTAGAATTGACTTTGTAACCTTTCCTTGCCACACACGATTGCCCTCACAGTGAGGATTTGGGGTTTAGGGTAACCATAACTCTAATTTTAAATCCTAAACCTCACTCATACAGAGGGGCTCTGATCCAATTTTGTTGCGCGTTCAATTCAGCCTTTAAAAAGTCAATCATCCAGAAAGGAAAGTCAACATTGTAGAAATTGATTTTTGGCCTTCTCTTTCACTCAAACGGACGCGTTTCAGAATAGGCTAAGTTTTCTATTTAAGTCCTTGACAATCCCGTAGACTATTTAATTTATTGGGTTTAATTTCAATTATATTACACTAGCTTAGATGCTTAATGCATAGTTTGTGTTTCTAGACTTTGAGATTACCACTAAGTAGTTCTGATCAGATTTGTTGATATTGGAATTGACTGTATCAATTTTTAATTTGATACCTAATCCTACAATTTAGTTCTTGAAAAAGAACAGCAAAAATAATAAAAAAAAAACAGATAAAATAATGATGACGTCACTCTTAGTGAGGATTTGGAGATCAAGAGAGAAAGATGAACACAAAACAAAGTGAAGAAGGAACATGGGAGCAAAGGAGAAAAAAATTTGTGGTCAATCAAAAGCATAGAAGATCATACATATATTAACTTGTTTGACTATTTAAAATATATAATTTTTTGATTTTTCATATTCTTTTACATAACGCCTTTTTGATATTTTAGTATTAGATGTATAAGAATTGGAAGTTGAAGGTTAGATGAGATTATGAAGAAGCAAAAGGATTTATAGAGCCGTGGATAGTTTGAATTTTATTTTTTATTATATTATTTTATTTTTATTATAATTTGAATCTTATGGACTTTAAGTTTAGGGTTTAGCACATTTTAGTATAAATATTCTTTTATTTCACTTGAAAAAATAGACATTTGGGCTATGTTTGGGAGAGGGGGTTTTGTTTAATATGTGAGTGGTATGCTTAAAAAAATGGTTTTAATAAAATAAATAGTATAATTTATTTGAATATATGTTTGAAATATATAATAATGATTGGATAATGTAATAGTTTATAGAAACAATAATTATGTTATGAAGTATAAATAAAAAAGATATGTGATATATATATATTGATTTGATTATGAATAAATATAATGATTGAAAAATAATTAGTTACTTCTATACATAAAAGAAAAATTTTAAATTTGAAGGTGGATAAAGATGTTGGTGAATGATATATTTGGTAGTGTGAAGTATGAGATGTTATTTTATAATTTGAAAGTTGGGTTACAAACATAACCTTGAAAGTCATAAATTATCTTTTGATTTGTTTAGAATGAGAATTTTGGTTTTCTAAATTTAGTTGAGTGATTTTTAATTTCGTAAATTAACCCCAAACCAATTCATTAGGATTGATTTCTGTTTGAGTTGTGATGCATTAATCGACTTGAATGTGTTAATTATAATCATCATATCATGTTAATTATCCAATTCATCCAGTTTAATTTTGGTTATATTATGTTGAGCCATTTGATGTATGGTTTGTGTTCCTAAAATATGAGATTAAGTTCGATTTATTTTCTTATTTTCACTGGTTACCTTGGATCACGCCTAATGCTTGCTTAAATAAAGATAGTTTTAATGGTGCGCTTTAAGAAAGAGTGGCAACTAAGCGAAAGTAATATTGCACAAGTGGATGATATCATCGTTTCATTACGTTCTTTAATTTTAATATCTGAATACTCTATTAAATTTCAAACGATCAATCATAACCAACGAGTGGGAAATGGGTTTGATAATTTCCATCGCATTGTTGTCATTATTATTCTGATCTCTTCGTACACATGTGTGCTTTTTGGCTGCAGTGAGAAAAGCTTCACATCAAGCAAAATACGTTATGGGTGCTTCAAGAACACTGAAAAAAAGAAAAGGAACTATGATTTCAGGTCACAAGCTTTCAGGTCACAAGCTGACCTAAATCTCATCTGTACAGTAAGTCATGTCAAAATACTGGCAGTTGATGCCAAGAACCTCTCGGGCAGCCAAATACTACGAATATCCCTGGTGGTTCCTTAAACACGGTTGAGTTGTGTTCCCTACCTGGTAGCCTGTTTCGTAGCTCATCATGCTTTCTATGTGCTGCTTTTTATGACATTGTTCTTATAAGATTCCTCAATAAATGCCTTTAACTAGGATTCTCTTTGTCAAGTTATACTATTTCTGCAAATTCGTAAATGCTTCATCAGTGGTGTCGTGGTGATATTCTGTAATTTAATGTGCATTACCCTTAATGCCTTTTATTAGGACTATTCTTTGATTTAGCTACGTCCCCACGATAAGAGCCAAATCTCCCAAAATAGTTTACTGCCAATTAGCATCAGCAGTTACCCATTTTAAGGAATCCTTAGAAAGTCTCTTCCTAAGTTGCTCTTCGAGAATCCCAGCCTATAATCCTATGAAAAGCCAAAAAAATCAAACCTACAACCTGGGAGATCCCCACAGGAGACTTTGTGATTCAGGTGAGGGACTTGTATATCTATCTGAAGCTGGCCAAGTGAGTCGGAAGCAAGCATGATAGAGAACCTGCTGTGAAGCTCAAGAACAAATGATTTTGGTGCAGTGTGAGTCGTGATGTAGTCTAACTGTGGCGCTGGTTGGATGCCAAGTAGCCTTCATGACCAAAACTATGGAAGAATATGTAGGAGTAAACCTTAATTCAACCAACAAATAACATTTTACCCATTGTTACCGTAGTTTAGGATTGTCACCCGACTCAAAAGTGAAATATTTGGGAAAATTGAGCTACCATTGCAAATCCAAGCGGGAAGGGTGTATATTCTAGTTCTTAATCATTTGGGTATATAATTGTTGGGTTAGACTGAGTTTGAGATAAAAAAATTTTTAAATTAAAACACAAAATATCAGATAAAATACAAAAATAAAGTCTCAACCCTATTTGTTTTTCTTTGTATTATTTATATAAATAAAATAAGTTACCTTGTATGAATGATTAACAAAAATTAATTTCCTATAATTTTTGTAACAACCAGTGATAATGTCCTAACTCCACATAAACAAGGTGGGCAGGGCCTTCCCAATAAATCTTGACAAAGTACTTTGTAAAATTCTGTAACTTCTTATGCTTAAAAAATTTTTCAAAAGAAAATATGTAAAGGGCCAGTCAATATTTTCTTTTTAGGCGGTGGATGAACAGTACCACTGCTATAATTCTACATAAATAGTGTACACTATGTTTTGAAACTTTTCTAATTGATTTATTTACAAAACACACTCTTATATATATGATTGGATTCCTAATCAACTTATGGCACATGGAATGAGCATTAAAGGGTTTTACATATACTTTAAAATTAATTCAAACCTATTTTATCTTTAATTATTAATTTAATTAATAATTAAAACACATTGGTTATGTTTGTTTTTAAATTTAAGTGTGTGATTTTAGATACTTTTATCTCAAAAACTGTATAAAAGTATAAAAAAGAAAAAGATAAAATTTTAAAAATATAATGATTAAGTGTGTGTTTTTAAGATGGAAAATTGAAAAACAAACATAGCAATTGGAATTATATCATTCAATTTAATTAATCTCATTAATTAAACTAAATGTCCATTATGTTTACAGTTAATAATCCTACCATTAACAAACATAATTGGTACTAAACAATTCCAATTGTGTCTAATCCTTCAATTTTGATTAATAACCATTAATTAAATTACCTAAATGAGAGGGCTTGTAATTGATGATCACATAGTAATAAATTATCAACTAAATGAGAATGCTTGTAATTGATGATCACATAGTAATAAATTATCAACTAAATGAGAGGGCTTGTAATTGATGATCACATAGTAATAAATTATCCCATTTTGTCTAATTCAATTACAATTAAATTAATTCCACCACGAGATTTATCAAGATTTATTGTCACCACTTTGCAAATGTTATTAAGCTACCATCTAATTTTTATGTGTATGACTCTAAATTTATCTTGAATTAGCTACGAATATAACTTGAATGATATAACACTTAATTTGTGACCTATATTATAGCCTATCTAAAGTAAATTGAATGAATCATATGAACTTTCCCAATTGTGAATATCATACCATATAGGTTTTTTGCCTTATTTTATTCTGATTGATTGAGAGCTATAAAATTAAACTCACTAGTTAAATTATATGACTAGATTAACATTACTTCATGAGATTAATGTTGTTATTGGAAACTTTTTTTCAATTTCACACTATCTTGACCAAGGATTTCCGTCCATTGAACATTGATCGTATGAGACAAATGTCTTATTCATTTGTAATGAGATAAATTCTTTATTAATTGTACATATTCCTCCATACACATTTGGATAACTGCACATAGGACTCATGACTATGTCTCATATTAAGATAAATATTAATCCTTAATGTTCTAATGACATGCAAACTGTCATATACATAGGATAATCATGTCGTCTCGTGTTTAAAGTCCATATACCAGTAATATGATCACGAAACAAGGTATTTGATAGCAAAAGTTAAACTCTACGTGTCTATTTAATTTCTCAAGTCATTATTTGAATACATCATTTTTCAATGACATAGCCACACTTATGCGATTTCACTATCTCAAAACAAATAATATAATATTCACCATATAAAGAAAATGTATGCAGGTTGTATCAATTATCTGAAGTCTATTCAGAAAATTTGTAACTCACGAATGAATTTTAATAATTGTGTATTAAAGAGTCATATTTCTATATTCATAACACGTTATAAATAAAATGCCTTAAGACAATTATATGTGAAAACACAACATTATGCCATATCAAAAACTACGCATGAGAAAATATTGGCAAAATATTGATTTGTAAAAAATAATATTTACAATCAACATCACCCATAAATAATTAGAAGATATATGTCACTAACAATAATTACCATATACTTTTTTGTTAGGGGATAGTGGTGTTTTGTGCGCGCTTTGCTTAATCTGTCTTTTCTGTTATTGTTGATTAAGCAAACAACTTCTAGTTGACGATGATGACGAGGATAGCAGAGCTTATTATTTACTTAGTACCCGTAAATAAATGAACCATCTAGTTTGTAAAGCCGGAAGCAAAAAACTCCTATGGTTAAACTCGTTTAGAATTTAGTGACATGGATTTAGCAGATTTGCCGCTAAAATATATGCACAAGCCAGATGGATAGAGTTGACGCTCGGGCGGCAGTACTACTTGAATGCATAATCTAAAGGTTCTTAATCATTCTTGTTTGACTGGAGTGTGGTGAGGTCGTGCCTTTATTTTTGAATTTTTACCTTTTAAAAACACAGACACAAAATATATGATTAATTTTTAAAAATTATTTTTATTTTTTATTATTCTTATATTTCGACATGGAAGAGAGACAGAGAGAGAGAGAGTGAGACGTGCTTCTCATAAGTAAATTGGATGCCGCAGCCCCACTTCAACTTCATAAGCCTACCATTCCCAATATGACAGTCCCTGTTTCTTATGAATCTCCGTGATGCATATATGATCATGCACAGTGTTAAAGGGTAGAGTTTAAGTAACCATTCAAATTTAATAATTATTAAATTTTTTAAAAAAATTTAAAATCAATTTAAAATTTGACTTAAACTGTAATATTGAATTTAAAAATTTATTTAGATTTAAATCTAAATTTGATTAAACTAAAAAACACTCGAAATATATTTGAATTCGAATTAAGTAACTGTTTTAATATCCATAGCCACCTTATAAATTTGAAACATAAACGAGATAGTTATTTACTTATATTATATTGTTTATGATAGCAATAAGTCTTCTTTAAAATTGAAATACATTAATAAAAAAACCACTCAGTTGAAAATAAAAATGCATAATTACAAAATGTTAGTAAAACATCAGCGCAAAGCTTGACCAAAGACTTAAATAAATTTCTCTTGATTAACGAAAAGACCAAAAAAAAACTAGGGATGTGAGATCAATTTGACGACTATATTTCTCTTACACGTTGCATCCTCCAAATATATAATCAAACTTCACATTCCCAAAAAACTTTTTATTAAAATTTAAATTCACAATTTTACTCTCTTACATGTATAATTAATTAACTATTTTTCAATCATTATACTTATTTGTTATTAAATTAATATTTATATATGCACACATATATTATCACATTCATATATATATATATATATATATTTATATTATAAAAACTCATAATAATTCTTATATATTATCACATAATTTAATCAATTTTATATAATTTACACTCATATTTAAATAAATCAAGACTATCTTTATTTTAATTTTTCTACTTTCAAACTATAGCATACAACCATTATACATTTTAAATTTTTTTATCTCTCATACTTTACACAATTTTTAATAAAATCACATAAAAAACACACCCAAAATTTTCAAAAATATAGCTCTCACAGAACATTATTCACCAATAAAACTCCTCTTCAAACATAGCCAAAAAATTATTAAATGGAGATCATTTGACCTCAATAAACTCACTGATTGCTCATGGTGGAGATAAAAGCCCGTAGAGGTGTTCTTCCGGATGTAATTATGCCTGCCGACTTTAAATAAACACGCACATGTAATTATGATATCAGCCGAGGGCATAATAGGTAACTTACCTAAACGTTTATAAGGCAACCCGCTCTTGTACCGCACCCCCTCTCTCTCGGCAAGGTTCGCCTCTTGCGTGAAACCCTATTACTGCGTCCCCTGAGAGCCTGAACTGCTATCCTTTCCGTCCGATTCAACAGGTAACCCAACCAGACCTTATCTTTTTTCTTTTGTGATTTGGGGATTTTCTTTCTGTTTTCTTTCTTTATTTTCTCATTCTTTAAGATTTTGGAACACGGAATTCGGTTTATTGATTTGTTATTCCGCGTAGCAGACAGGTAAATGGCTGACGTGAAGGAGAACGACGCATACGAAGAGGAGCTTCTCGACTACGAGGAGGAAGATGAAAAAGCCCCTGACTCGTTCAACGCAAAGGTCAACGGAGACGCTGGAAAGAAGTGAGTTTTCAATTAGTCTTGAAATCGTTTTACTTAAACTAGACCTTCTATTTTAATATGTTGCAACCTTCACTTAATCCAACTTTGTGTTTTAATTGCTAGATCTATTGGTGCGCGTCGCTTTTCCTGTTGCATTTTCTTTTATGATTAATTGATCTGTTTGAACTAACTATAGGAAGCCATTAGTTTTGGTAAGAGCTGTATAGTGTTAACTGAACTAAATATGTAGCTTTCTGTTTTTGTTAGGTATGGATTAATTTACATTTTATTTTTGAACTTATTTAATCTTCCAGAAGGTTAATTTTTTCCTTATGATATAGTTGAGTGATTTTATGTAATTTATTTCAATGCAGGGGTTACGTGGGGATCCACAGTTCAGGATTCAGGGACTTCCTCTTGAAGCCGGAACTTTTACGGGCAATCGTGGATTCAGGATTTGAACATCCATCAGAAGGCAAGATTCTGCATCTGGTTTTTAAGTTGCGTCATCAGTAAAAAATTTTCTTGGTTTCGCTAGATTATAGACAATAGTGTAATGATGTATTAAATGGAGTTTTTTTTATCACTTTTGTGCTTATGCTTTTGCTGCTTTGTTCAAAAAAAATATCAAGTGCATTTTATGGTAACTTCTTAAAGAAGATCAACTGCTTAAATGGGCTTTCTAATTTTGTCTGTTATACAAAAATTCTGCCAATGGTCCTATCCTTGTTGTTTACTTGATGGTATTTGCCTTATATGTATTGATTTGTTCTTGGTTGGTTGTAATGAATTAGCTTAGGTGGTCTATGACTTACAGTATGGTATATTGTTTCTCAGGTAAAACACTAACATCACTCTACCTTGGCGAAGTTGAATGATAAAACCTTTTTTAATTGAAACTGAGGCATCCTTGGGTGAAATTTCTTTGGCAATTCATCAGTTCAACATGAGTGCATACCTCAAGCAATTTTGGGAATGGATGTTATTTGCCAAGCCAAGTCTGGCATGGGTAAAACGGCGGTTTTTGTTCTTTCAACAATGCAGCAGATCGAACCCATTGCGGGCCAAGTTGCTGCTCTTGTTCTATGTCATACGAGGGAATTGGCTTATCAGGCATGTATTCTACTTGTGGTTATTTTTGCTTCTGGGTTATAGAAGTTTGGAGAAAATAACTCTGCATGTCGATATGAAATTGAATTAATTCACAAAAGTGTGTATCTTATATGAGCGGTATAATGATTTTGTATCTACTGCTTTTACCGTTGATCGATTGGCATATTGCTTATATGTCTTTCTCTTGTTCTCAGATTTGTCATGAATTTGAGCGGTTCAGCACGTACTTGCCAGATATCAAGGTTGCTGTTTTCTATGGTGGCGTCAACATTAAAATCCACAAAGATCTTCTGAAGAATGAATGCCCTCACATTGTTGTAGGAACTCCAGGGAGGATTCTTGGTCTAGCAAGAGACAAGGATCTTTCTTTAAAAAATGTTAGACATTTCATTCTAGATGAATGTGACAAGATGCTGGAGTCTCTTGGTATGCTGATGTCATATAAATCATTTAGCTTTGTTGTAACAACCAATTCTTACTCGCTCTTATTAGTGTGTTTGGGAAAATGATGGTTTTTTACTCTCTTGTTTTGAATATTCCCAGATATGAGGAGAGATGTGCAGGAAATTTTTAAAATGACGCCTCATGACAAGCAAGTTATGATGTTCTCGGCAACACTCGGCAAGGAGATTCGCCCTGTTTGCAAGAAATTCATGCAAGATGTAATGTCCTGTGGCCAGTTCTTGAATTTTGGAGTCTACCTTGTTTCCATTATTCCAGCTTTATGCAAGCAACATTTTTGTCAAGGGTGCAGTGGTTGAAGCACTCACCATATGCCTGCCATGTCATGTGTTTACCTATCCAACTGACACATCTGACACTTCAGTAGATGGACATAGGATGGTCTCATAGCACTTTCTGCTCCGAGCTATGTCTTTTCTTCACTTCCATTTTCCATCTTATGTTTTGTTTATTTTTTATGAGAAGATTCAGATGGGAGGGGGGCTGAGATGGGAATTTGATTGTTTGATTAGATAGTTAATTTGAGCTGCAGTGGTGACACTTGTTTGTCCTGAGTGTTAAAAGTATCTGCAAGGAGTTGATTCAGATGTACCAGAACCTCAATTCAGGCCATGCTCGTGCATCAATTCATTTGATAGTGGATACTATTAGCTTCTCATGGCCACCTATATTGCATTAGTGTGACATTTTCTTCCTTTCAGCCTATGGAGATTTACGTGGATGACGAGGCAAAGTTGACCCTTCATGGGCTTGTACAGGTTTGATTTTTACATTTGAATTTCCTCTTTTACTGTTTTAGCTACATCTTTCCTTACATAATATTTGCTGATAACAGCACTACATCAAATTGAGTGAGCTGGAGAAAAATCGTAAGCTGAACGATCTTCTTGATGCCTTGGACTTTAATCAAGTTGTCATTTTTGTCAAAAGTGTCTATAGAGCTGCTGAACTGAACAAGTTGCTTGTGGAGTGTAATTTTCCATCTATCTGCATTCACTCTGGCATGTCCCAGGAAGAAAGGTTTGCCTACATTATCCAGATTTTCTACTTGATAGCTTATTGTTGGCTATTTGAATTAAATGATGGCTCTTTTGTTTGCTTCTTGAGTGGAGTAAGTTTTTGAGAGAAGTTGCGATTTTAACAATTATTTCGAGCTTTGTTCAAGATATTTTATTGCAGATAAGGTTTTGCTGGTTGCGTGCAAGGATTTTTATTTAATGTTTTTGACATTTATTGTTCTAATTGAGGCTATACTGATAAATATTAACTCTCTTGTGGACAGCTGTAGACATGAAAGTTCATTAGGATCTGTTATTATGATTAATATGTTGGAATCATCATTTGCCAGGATATCAATTATGAAATTGTATTTTTTGGTGGGATTTGCAGATTGACTCGCTACAAGGGATTCAAGGAGGGGCACAAGAGGATCCTTGTAGCAACTGATTTGGTTGGGAGAGGAATTGACATTGAAAGAGTTAACATTGTGATCAACTATGACATGCCAGATTCTGCAGACACTTATCTGCACAGGGTATATCTTATCTGTTAATTTTTCCTTCTCTATACCATTTTCTTTTCGGTATGTGTGTCTGCATGCTGGGGTGGGGTGAGGGTGTGTGAATTTTTAGTCTCATGTTTGTTTTTGTTTCTTGTCCATGTGCTAGGTGGGTAGAGCTGGGAGGTTTGGTACTAAAGGGCTTGCCATCACATTTGTTTCTTCTGCATCTGACTCTGATGTTCTTAACCAGGTTTGCTATTCTGATATATTTATCGTTTGTGAATTTGATTTTGATTTCTTTCATTTTACGAAGCGTCTCCTTTTGTCTGTTGCAGGTTCAGGAGAGGTTTGAAGTTGATATTAAAGAACTTCCTGAGCAGATTGACACATCAACATACAGTGAGTTTATTTGCCTGCTTTAGACCAGTATATGATTTTGTTTTGCATTCTTGTTCAGGAATTAGAACCAGTACCTGCTGCTCATATTTTTCTTTTGTGCGATGTCCAATTCCTTACCAAGTATATTTTCATAGTTTCATCTTTTTGTTCTCTGATTGGATATGATTGGTCATGTTTGCACATTTACTTGTCATATAATTATATATCCAGTTCCGGTCATACTTATTTCATACACATATTTCTGAAATTAGATAACAGAACGTCAGAAATTGGCCCTGACTTGTTTAAGGTAAAAGAAAATGAAAGCTATTTTACTGGATTGCTGTTTGAATGTTGCTGCATTTATATTTTTGACAAAGTTGACATAAATTCAGTTTCGCTTATCCATGGTCCACGGGGCAAGGTCAAAATGGAAATTGCCTATTTTGTCGTGGTCGCATATTTATGAAGCCTAAGTTCTATTTCGTTTCCTAGACATTGTGTAGTCCATTGCAGCATATTTATTTATTTTATTATTTTTTATTTTTAAAAAAGGCATGTAGGTTGCTTTTGCTTGTAGTTTGATCATGCAATCTTCAGTTTTTGCTGTTTGCCCTTCTTAATTGTTAATTTGCCATATCTTTTGATGTTATGCAGTGCCATCTTAGAGCAGTTAAATGTCTAAAATGAATGTGCCTGCACATAAGGGAGGGGATTTTCTACTGGTTATGGAGCAAGAATTTTTCTTCAACTCCGTTGAATATGTCCAGACTCTGATGATTGATGGCAAGTGCTACTTGTGGTTGAACTCTTGATGAAGCTTTTGGTCCAGTTTAGCATGGATAATCTCATTTCTGTAGCTTATGATGTAATATCTCTGAATTGCGGTTGGTTCCTGATTTCTCTTTGAAACATGTTTGGGAAGTTAGGCGGGTTATGTTTTGGGAATTAAATGGTTATGAGCATCATCACTCGTGAAAAGACTTGTGTATATTCATTAGTCAGCAAAACTATATGTTAAGAAATTCTACGGTTTCACTGGGTTTTGTTGTTCCGAGGATATGCAAAGCATTATAGTTTGATATTTGTTACCATTTGATTATGTTCGGAAGTGTAATGCTGCACTGATCCGTCAATTGAGATAAGACTTTCATTGCGCAAATACACTCTCTCTGCCTGTCTGCCAGTCCAGGCAACACAAACTGTGGCGTGGCAATTCCTTAGCTTCTAGGCTGGATAAAGCTGGTACTGCATTATAATGTTTACCTGGAAGGCATGAGGTGTCGTGGGTTACAAACCGTGGAAATTTGGTGTGGTTGAGTGCTATGTGGGTTGTGACCTTATTGATCCAAGTCCAGTGACGTTCCTGATACCATAGAAAAGAGGTAAATGTCTATTTGGCGTCGCATTGGACATTTTCGAACATTTGACAAAGCCTCCCTCTCCCAATACGGGTGGGAAAGCCTGAACGCTTTGGTACGAATGGAAGGTGTTTTTACGTGTTGGAACACTTGGAACAATTACAACGCTCGTGGACTCACCTGCCTTGGATGGGCCTACCATTGTCACGCTTCAATTAATCCTTTTCTTTTTCTTTTTTCCTGAATATTGTTAGCCAATTACTGATGGGTGAGATTAACAAATATGATTGAAAGTATTAATTGCTAACCCATGTGGGGGTGTGTCAACTAGTGATACTTTCTACACTTTCAAATATGAAATTAAGGTTCAAACCCTTGGTGTGGGTTAGTGGTAAGGACCAAAAAACACTAATCCTAATGTTGATGACGTTTGAATTAATTGGAGGTTGTAAATGAAGAAAAAAAAGAGACTAGCAGTACACTTAACACACCTTGAACATGCAAACAACATTTCTTTTTAATGCTACTTGCCAGTTGGGCAGTTGACAGTACTCACTCGGCATTGACCTCTCTTATTGAATAAATTAGGATTGCAAACGAAGTACTCATACTTTTTAAAAAACTTAAGCTAAAGTTTTAATATATTTAAATGAGATTAAGCTCAGAATCTTGAGTCCAAACTTGAGTTGATATATAAGTGTTGAGCTTGACTTGAACTCGAGTCGAGTTCAAGTTTGTTTCAATCTACTTAATTTTTTAAAATTCTAAATATTATTTAATTTACTTTAATATATAATAAAAATAATACTTACAATAATTTGATTAATAAAAAATAATGGAACATTTAAAAATATCCATTCAATTAAATTTATAAGATGACAATTTTAAAAAAAATAATGAGAATGAAATATTTTTTAAAATAATATGAAAAATAAATATTAATAATAAAAATTGAATTATAACTTAAAATTTATAAAATAGTACAACAATTATTTAAAAAAAACTACTTGTTTAAGGTTCTCAAATACACATTTGAAATATTCAATAACTAGATAAAAAATAATTTTTTAGGATCATCCATAAAATATTCAATAATGACATAATTTTAATTTATCTATAAATTTGAATAATTTAAATGATATTTTACATGTAATATATATTTATTATTTTGATAAAATTTTTACTAGATTTTGCTATTATTTTCATTGAGTTATATTTATTTTTATTATTTTAACTAAAAATTTTGAAATATTTATTAATTGTATTAGTATGAGTAACATTTATATGATACGTATGAATTAAAAATTTAAATGTTTTCAATATTTTTCACCTAAAATTTCATAAAATATAAAATAAAAAGCATACATCAAAATTAAAATTTAATGTATTGTATGTGTGCATATGTGAAGCAATTACCATACAGTAAAATTATGTTAAGGATTGGAAATTGTAATAACTTATAATATTTAAAGTTTTATTTAGATTATTTATCATTTTATGTATATAAGTAATTATAGACATTCCAAAATTTTATATTAGCATGTTACAAAATTTTATTTCTAAAATACATATTAAAATTAAATTCTCACGTTTTATTTGTTTATAAATGAAATTATTATACACTAATATGTTAACAAAAGATGCGTAATTATATTTATCTGCAATATCCAAATTTCATTTAGATACACATTTGAATATGCTTTCTTACATTTTTTGAAACTAAACTAAAATTTTCAAAATTTTTATAAAATTTCATAAAATATTTATTCAAATCAAATTTTAATACATTGATATATATATGTATATATACTTAAATAAAATCTTATATAAAATAATTGCTATAAATTAACGTGTTTTTACTGATTAAATGTATCATTGAATATATATTATTATTCGGATAAAAAATAAAATAAAATAAAAAAAACAAACCTCTTTTAAACAAGGAAAAATGAGCTCTGGAGCTGCAGTAAAATCAGTTCGACTTAGTGGCGATGCTGATGAGCCTTTCAAACTGGTGTCTTGTCCACCACCAATGGGAAAAGGCAGAGCTCTCCCTGTGGGAAATGGGGTGGTGCAAAAGTAGTTCATTCCCTGTCCCTCTGTCCCATACATCCAGTGCATGACGTGCACCAAATAAATGGCATCTGACTCCAAGCCAAAATAACCTGCAGGGCCCTAAATCAGCCGATGAGCCAAACCAAGTTTACTAGCCTCATTTCGAACTATAAACTTACGGGAGCCACAGCCCCTTCCCAATCTTCCAATAACATAACTCACTGCTGTTCCTTTGATTTTCTTTCGATAAACCCTCTACGCCGTCCTCCCCATCTCTCACTCCCTCTGACTATTTACCTCTCAGATTCCTTCATCCAAACGCTGAAAGCCCTCATGCGCCTGTTGCCGTTTAAGAAATAGAGTAGCACCATGTCCAATATGCTTGACATCTCTCTTGGAGCGGTCATTGCCGCTTGCGGTGAGGCAGAGGACGTCTCCTGGGGCGTATTTCTGCGGCACAACTTTTGAATGAAATATTCGACTGAGAGGTAACTATACTGTTACTACCAAAAATCTTTGCAAGAACACGATCCTTCTTTGAAGTGATGAAAACGGTTTCTGTCCCTTACTACTATTTCTCGATTATATATGATGGATATAAGCTTAGTAGCAGAATGGCAATCACCACAAACTCGTAAATTTTTAATGAGTCGTATGGGAGATCTGGGAGGTGTTTTCAGGAGTGCAAATGCAATAGCCAGCTTCTCGCTGTGCCTGTTTAGAGCTCCCTCTTTATCTTCTTCATCAATATCAAGCAAAACACTTGATGTTGTGGCCACATACCCAGCTGTACGCATCTTCTTCTCCATCTCATCCACCATTAAATATATCTCTGCAGATTCGCTGTGAGATTTATCTCCCGCGACAAACTCGTAAATTCCATCGCTAAGCTCAATCATGGTGCTCCCCGGCACCTTTCTAATTTCTTTCTTCCCCATTGCTTCCCTAACTTCGGTCTTCTTTTCCCAATCCAACATTTTGGCATAAATGCTTGAAAGTATGACATAGTTGGCCTCCTGCGTGGGATCATTTATTATGAGATCCTTTGTGATTCTTTCACCGAGATTCAGCTGACCTTGAGCACGACAAGCAGCTATTAGGGATCGCCAGATGACAGGATTCGGAGCCAGGGGCATTTTATCTATGAATTCCACAGCCTCCTTGACTAATCCAGCCCTGCACAACAAATCCACCATACAACCATAATGCTCTATCCTAGGTGCAATTCCATGATCTTTCATCATGGAATCAAAATACTCTTTACCCTCTTCAACTAAACCGGAATGGCTGCAAGCAGAGAGCAAACCTATGAACGCAACATCATCCGGAACCACCCCAGCTCCCTTCATCTCTTCAAACAGTGATATGGCGTTCAAACCACAGCCATGTAATGCCATACCAAAAATAACACAAGTCCAAGAAACAACAGTCCTCCTGCTCTCGGACATGTGCCTAAACAACCTCAACGCCTTATCAACATCACCACACTTTGCAAACATGTCTATTAGTGCATTGTACAACTCTGGTGTCATCTCAACTTTCTCCCTCACTATATAAGACTCCACCCACCTCCCGAGCTCGAGGGCACCTAAATCTGCGCATGCAGATAGCACCATCACCATAGTAATCTCCGTAGGCCTCACCCCGACAACCTGCATTTTTCTGAACAACCTGACAGCTTCACTTGACATTCCCCACCTTACGTACCCACCGATCATCGTATTCCAAGAAACTGGATGGACGTTGGACATTTCATCAAACAGCTTTTCTCCAAACTGGATTCCGTCTTCACAACTACAGTACATATGGATCATAGATTTCACGACATGAGCATCGCCATGAAACCCAAGTTTCAAAACCGATCCATGAATAATTGCGCCTAGTCTCAGGTTCCCAATCCCAGCACAAGCCTTTAAAACAAAAGGGTAGGTATAGTTATTAGGTTCAACCCTATTACTAAGCATTTCGTTATAGTAATATATAGCAGTGCGCTTAAAATGAGCAGTCTCGGCATAAGCTTTTATGACGGTGTTGAAAAGGAAGGTATCGTGGCAATGGGGTTCGGATTCTGGGGAGAAAATGAAAGAGCAAGCGTAGTGGATAACATTGAGGTCCGAAGAAACGGAGGTGAATTTTGTGAGGACTAACGGGTTGTTTTGAAGACCAAACTTCAGAATTTTCGCGTGGATCTGAGTGAGTCTGAAGAAAGAGTTGCAGAGGCGAAAGAGAGAGAGAGGCATTTCTGCTCTGCTGCTCTAACGTGCATCCTAAAATATCGCAAGTATACGTTAGTGTATGGGCGCGCGTGGGCATCAACCCCCGCGCCCGGCAACTAAGAAAAGGAACGAAAGCTGGAGCTGAGGAGAGCAGGAATGTTATTAGTAAAAGAAACAAACAGAACGACGACGATATTACAATGCGCAGATAACGGTAGCTAATATTTATTTCAGGGGCAAAGTTCTTCGCGCCAAATAGGGTGGTTTTAGAGGGTTGAAGCGTATTTGTAGGTTTTGCAAAACCCATGTCTAATATTTTAACCCTCTGAGAAACTCCTTAATAGAAGTAGAGTTAAAAGAGTCCTGCTTTTCTCGCTCATTCAGTCAAGATTCATCTCAGCCAGCTCTGCTTTAGTGCCAAGCCACAAGCAAATAGCCGACCTTATTTTAGAGCAAAAAAATCCGCAAGCCAAGAGCTCCAAACCTTCGAATGGCCCTCCGAGATTTCCGGCTTTACCCACACTCTGTCCACCAACCGGGCTCACAAGCCCTGTACTTTTTGACAATTTAAGATTGTCGAAACAACTGCTCGACCAAAATGCCCAAGACAATTGGTTCACCGGTGTCCGTGGCTACGGGCGGGCTCGAATGACGCAGGATGGTTTAAAATATTTGAATTAATGGTTGAGGGTAGTGTGGAGGAAGCGAAGCAAATTCTTGACAGAATGAGTGAAGAAGACGGCTTTCCAAGTGCCCTTGTTTATGCCAGTTTGATCCAAGGATTTTGCAAAAATGGATGCATGAAGGAAGCACCCCGAGCTAATGAATGAGATTATTGGATTTGGTTATTTTCCTGTTACACCAACATTTAAAAATTTAATCGGGGGTATCTGCAGGAAAAGTTGGGAATGCACCGAGGCTCATGGAGGACCTGAAGATGAGAGGCCGTTTGCCTGATTCGGAAAGCTATGCGCTCGTAACCCACGCAATCTGCAGTCAAAAAGGATTTGCAACAAGTTTCAATGTTTTTTTTGAAGATGGTGGAAAGCGGTACTGCGCCTGATTATTATTATACACGGAATGCATTGATTCTGGCAACTTTAAAAGGCAAGAATTTGTTCCGAGAGCGCGATGTTGAATTCAAATGACATTGAGAGCGCGATGAGTAAAAGAAATGGAGAATACACGCGCACACATGTATATATGTCCACGTATGTGCATGTGTGTGTACATTTTAAGATCGATGTATTTAGAATGTGTTTCAGGAAACACATACATATATGGTCAACGAGCATGACAAACTTGTTCCTTTACATCTAGTAACCACCTCTCAAGTAACATAGAAGCAGCAAGACTTGTCCTAAATACACATAATCCATTGCGTGGCACAAATCAAACGTAGAAGAGGAAACACAATTCAGTGTAAAGCCTCCCTTCTACGCCTCGTGTAGTCATAAATATTCGAAGTACCACAATGAACTCTGTCCCCTCTCTTCAATGGCAAAAATAGCCATAGCCCTACTTTCTCCCCTCCTGCGAGCCTGCAGTAGTGTTCCTGAGGATCTGTAAACCATAAAGACACGGGTAATGGCAACATCTTGATTCTGATTGGTTAGCAAGTATAGGCTTTTTTAGACAAACATGCATCATGCTGACTGATATATCATTTAGCCCGAAAATTTGCAATAAAGGCAACCCTCTCGATAAACCAGTCAATTTATTATGGCGTTCGATTTCTACTCCACCCCATCATTATTTGCACCAATGACTTGCCACATCAAGGAGGACAACAACAAGAAGAGAAGCGCCTGAGGTACCTTACTTTGGGGTCTACTGTATTTGTAATCGAGTTGTTGGCCAGTAGCTTAGTGATCCTCATTCCATTCCTCAGAACAACTCAAGACAATCACAGTTTGTGTGAGTTTTTCATCCCATACAGGTATCAAGTATATTATCTACATAAATTTCCAGATTTGACTGCCTGACACACAACCCCAACAAGCTCCATCATTGAACAGCTGCCTTCTAACAGTGTCAAAATGTGGTACAAGAAGACAAATGTCCATGGATTGCAGAAACTGATCTTTAGTGCTGTCTATGTTGTACATTCACAATCCATAAGCGACATGGTTCGATCCGTGTACAATATCAGTACTGAATTGTGAAAGAGTAGAAAACTCATCCTTTAATGATTTATCAGGAGCTGTCACTATTACTGGCCGTCTCTGAGTCCCCGAGAGGTAGAAGCATAATAAAACGAAACTAAGAATAAATCAAGCCCTTTCACAATCCTAAGATTAAAACACCGTTCCACTAAGGTTACCATCAACTAATAAGCTAGGAATTATAATCCGTACACAGACAAAATCAAGCCACACTTGTTTAAAGCACTAGCTATTCCCTGAATTGCGGTCTGGTAGATAGTTAAATTCAGAGCTTGAGATAGTTACCCACTAATGAATTGACAGTCAGGAAATGATGGTGACATGGATGGGAACAAAAGAAGAAATAGTTGGCCAGCTTGAAAATTCTACCTGTCTAAGCATTTGATTCTCTTTTTGCAAAGTGGAAAGCCTCTCTTCAAGCTCAGCATTCTTAGTTTCCAAATCTTTGACCCTTGCCTCCAAATCAATCAAATATGCCTTCTTCCTCTCTCTTGCTTGCTGTGCTGAAACTCTGTTCCTCAACAACCTTTGCCAACCAAAAATTGAACGCACGTAAATACAGAAAATGCACCGAAAGATGCCACCAAGACCAAATTGTCCTAACCTCCGAAAAAGCAGCACATGTGCATGACAAGTCCATTACATTTCCCACATCCATGGATGCAACATTTTAAGTGGGGGCCAAAATGTAAGGATCAGTGACGACGTGGCTGGATGTGATTGGTTAAGGACGGTCACACTTACCTTTTTAACCTCTTGTTTTCTTTGTCAGCAGGACTTTTCCCCTTCCTTCTGGAACCGCGGGTAGATGTCTGCACCGGTCCCGCAACCGAGCCACCGTCACGACCTGAAGTTGTCGGACCAGCTGCCGTCTCACCTCCAATCTCCGGCACTCTTCTTATCTCATCGTCACTCTCCATGCCTTCATCAAGGGAGAAAAAGATTAAATATATTGCAAATTGCTTAATTTTTTTTTAAAAAAACTCTCTACAACGCCAGCTTTTCAGATTTAAAATACATGCACCCGAGTCCAAAGTAAAGAAGTATCACATTCTTTGGAGATACTATTCGAATTTCGCCAACATCCGCTCGTCTAGATTCAAGAAACTAAACACATTTATGAAGATATCAACCTGAAGTAGTTCGATTTTCTGGCTGATTCATCCAAATAATACGATTTTATTAACAGAAGGGCATGACTCATGATTTACGGCCAGCTGAAGAGTTGAACAAAAACCAGCTCTTCAAATTTATATTTAAAAAAAACAACTCTCCTTTTGGCTGATATTGGAAAGCCAAGATTTAATTTTGTTCAGGAACGAACAAAGACATAAGAGAGAAAAAATGATGAAACAACCTTCTTTGACTCTATTCATAAATATCACAGGACAGGATTCGGAGCCACCTGAACAATGCCGGAAAAATAATTCTTAAAGACCCCTATATATATATATATACATATATATATATATATATATATTGGCAAGATCACGTTGTTGAATTTAACTTTGAAAAGATCACATCATAGAAAATTAACTAAAAGACGAAGGATAAGTAAGAGACCTTCTTTGACTTCAAAGTGGAGGGCGGAGCTGGACGATCTCTCGCTGCTGGAAAGCAAAGAGCTGGCGGCAATAGCACTTGGGGTTTGCTCTTGCATTTCCCTCTTCAACGAATAATAAGAAAGAAAAGAAAAAGTTATGCAAGAAGGAGAGAGAATTTCGATAGATATATTAGAGCAGTCATTGAGAAAAAAGAGCTGGACGTAGATGTTATAGTGTAAGCACTAAGCAGGGAGAACCAGAAGGCGAGAAGCCGGGAGGATACAGTATCCGTTGGATCGAGTTTGATCGGAGGTGTTGAGAGTAATGAACGTGGTAGTGTTTTGAGCCACAACGTGTTGGATCAATCAAAGGTGAATGGGCTAGTAGCGTGGAGAAAACCTGAGCCTTGGATACAAATATGATCTGAGAGTCGACAGAAGGGGACGGGTTAGAGTAGGTTGGGTGAGCAGCACCATCAGGGATTGGACTATGTATTATTAAGTGTAGCTATCTGAGTTGTGAGTAAGCAGTAGGGGGTGTGCTTTCACATGTCACCCTCTAATTCTTATTATTCCCACTAAATTGTTGGGAAACTATTGTTTTCAGGTTTCCTAAATCCTTAAGCCACCCAATCAGAGATGGATTTCCTGTATACTTCTCGTGCACATTATCTTTAGATGAAAACAATAACTGCGTGATGTGATTTTATGAATCTGTCATTTTTAACGACTCTTTTAATGGGACCGTTGAGAAGGTGGACCAGGTGGAACAGGCTACTTCAATATCATGAAACAACTTAAGCCCAAAACAAATCAATTCAAAAATACTCAACAAAGGATAGCCTCTTATGCCCCAAAAATACAGAAACCTAGTCTAAATAATTATTATTCCGGTATTTAAAATTTTTGATGCAGAGAATCTACTCAGTAGCATCTGTAAATATACTTTTTTAAAAATCTTAGGGTTTGGTTAATATAGTAAGAAAATAGCTTAAAAAATTGAGAGATTTAGAAAATTATAGATAAAAACATTGGTAGATAGATAGATAGATAGATAGAATCAGCCTGCATAATAATATAATAGTCCTTTCTTATATAGACGATGGAAAAATAAGAAGAAATACAAACATCCAATAAAAAACACACACGTAACAAACAAATAAAAGAGAATTTCTTAAAAAGTCTCAAGGATATCGAAAGTTAAAAAGTAAACATGACTTTACCTAAAATAATGTCACGTACATACAAACTCATAAAGCAAATAATAATGATCTGGTTGAAAGTAGACAAGATTCACCAAAAGTAGATTTATCTTGCCAAAAGTAGTCGGAAGTAGATTTGATTCCTTATTATATGATACTTAGATTTGCTTCAGTGTTGGCTCACCCGAATCATATGGGTTTAAAGATAATTTAGCCATTTTCTATCATCATGTGGCCCATTCTAAGTTATCATAAGGATTCTAAGAATCTTGGTGCAATGAGTCATTTAGATTAATGCTCATTCCTTCACTTAAGCCTTCTTCTGAATCAATGTTCATTCCTTCGTTAGAGTCTTCTTTTGAGCTTATTTCCCTCTCTATTATCTAGATATTTTTGTTTGAAAGTCTTCTTTCTTTTAAAATAACTTGAGATGGTTTCCAATAAGTTTCTTTATAAATGGTTTGTATTGTATAACCTTTCATCCAAGTATACTCTTTCAAGTGTTGTCATCAATTAGGTTCTTATTATGGAATTATTTAATTGTGTCATCAAAAAATAGTCCCATACCCTTGGATTATTAAAAAAATAAATGGATGAACCACCAAGATAGAGGCACATCTTACTCATAATATAATATGGAGCATTTGTATATAGTTAACTCCTTTCCTTTCTCATGGCAGGAATTGACAACGAAAGTAGGTTTTATCATTTATGAAAATGGCAAGTAAAATTTTAATTTTATATTAACTTTTCCTCGAAAATAAAAGCTGAATAATTACCATTTCAACGGTTTTGAGCGATTAGAGGAAATAATTATTATGCTTCATGAGTTAAAAATTTAATCTAGTATTTAACATGCATCTGACTGTTTTCATTAAAAAAGAAGAAAAAAACAACTTAGTTGACGTTGATAACCGTTTTCAATGTTTAATTCTGTTTTTGTTTTCTGGTCAAATTGACAAAAATAAAGTATTCACATTTTATCTAATTGTAATTATATACCATTAACTAATTTTTAATCTATATAACTCCATGTCACAAAAAATTAAATAAATAAAAGTGGCAATGTTGTTGGTAAGTAATGTAGATGAGTTGTACTTTTAGCAAGAATTATGGGACCCCAGTTTCGAATCTGCAATTTGGTCCAACTTCATTTTTTTATATGATTGCTTCAATGAATGAATTCATCGGTTAGCACAGAGTCGTCAAAAATTATATATAATCTGTACTATTTTTGTACGTTTTGTCTTCTATCCAATGTCCAAAAATATCCATCAACCACTTCAAAACCAAGTCTAAGGTGAATTCTTTGTCGGGCCTTTTTCACGAGTCTAATTCTAAGGGACGCATATCACCGATGGTACGAGTGCAATGTCTCGATAATTGGGGGGAGATTGTGCCAGCGATAAGCCTCCCATGCATATAGTCATGTCCAATAAATTTTACTAATAATTATACAATGCTTGTCAAAATAATTGGTCAAAAACAGTACACAAATACTCGTTTTATCCAAACTCACTTATTGACATGTTTTTAGTCAAAGTCATCTAGACAATAAATTTCATTACCTCTATTTTACCAAGATTCTCTCTTAGCCCCAATCATAAGTGTTGATTGGCAAATCACCTCTCTCAAGGGTGCTTTACTCGTCTGATTGCTTAATGACTTTGTGGTGGACGGATGGAACTTAGAAATACATTCAACCTCTTTACAATTTTTTTTCTCAAAAATGTGAACAATGAAAAGCAAGAGAACTCTGAGAATCAATTGATCATAAGTTCTTCAAGCAAATCGTAGAGTTATTTTTCTTGAGTCAATGAGTTCTATAAATGCAATCTGCTCACTTGGCCTCTAAAATGCATTCGTCCTATCAGTCTTTAAGTGACGTGATCAGAATCACGACGAAAGCAACGGTGTAATCGAACTCGAATCTGAGAATTTCAGGGACGCGTACCTAGTGAAGAACGCCTACCCAACATGGTAAGATTGGATTGAACTCGATGTAAACGACCATAATTAGCATACCGAATACTGATTGATACGTTACGAATCACATGGATCACTCTGGAATGACTCGATTTGGAATAGGAATTCACGAGAAATTGGAAAATACAATTTCAGGGAATTTGAAAAGAAACCTGAATTGATTAAAACTCTGTCTGTCTGAATCTCTCTAACTGAAAAACAAACTACTGTTTATACTAAAGACTATCAGACTCTAACCTAAAACTAAAATTAATAAATATTAAAATAAATATTGTCGGGTTCTTGGATTGCGTCATACCCCTCCTCTTGAAGGCGAATTGTTCTCAATTCGAATTTGTATCCTCTTAGATCAAACACGAATTTCTGAAAGCTCATTAACTCTTCATCGTCTTGCTGAAACTCCAGCTTCATCTCTTCATGAGTCCAACACAGAAATATCAGCAACAAACCATATAACAAAAGAAAAAACACTAACGACTTGTCCAGATATGCATATGTAGCCTCTGCAGATAAAAATATATTCAACTCTTGTGTAGTACAACTGGACATGGCATCTGCTAGATAATCAAATGGATTAAGGTACACATGGCTCTGCAAAAGTTTAATCTTCCAATCTTTTACTTGTTCTTCATTCTTATGGCTGTCATCAACTTCCACTTTAATTTTTATAGCTTCTTCCATCTCAGCTCTATTCCTTTGAATTTCTACGGATTCTGTTATTTCTTTTCATTCACTTTTCTCCTCAATTTCCAAATATGTGCTAATACTGCCATTATATTCGTATTGTACTTCCTCTAGTGGTATTTTCTCTGCAATCCTTACTTCAGTCAAAGATGACATTGCTATGGATTGGCCTTTCTTCTCTCCCATAACTTTGCTAATACCAATATGAGTATCAACTTCCTCGTTTCGACATTCACTTATGCTATGCCCACGCTGAAAGCAATTAATACACAACTAAAATTGACTTTCAATATAAGAATCCGATACATTGGATATCTCATCGTACTCATATTCCTCCTCATAATCATGCCGATCGTGCCTCACAGGCCTCACATAATGTCCATGTCTGTCCCTAGTCCGAGTTCGACCTAGCACGAGACTGCCTCTGTGATGTGATCAACGATCGCGTCGGATAAGACGATGTAACCGGACCCGAATCCGATAACCCCAGGGACGCGAACCGGGCGAAGAACGCCGACTCAACGTAGTAGGATTGGATTGAACCCGATAAGAACGGCCACAATCAGCATACCGGTTGCTGATTGATACGTTACGAATTACTCGAACTAATTCGGAATGACTCGGTTTGGGATAGAAACTCACGAGAAATTGAAAGAATCAACTTCAGGGAATTGAAAAGAAACCTGAATTAATTGAAAACACTCTGTCTGAAATCTGATGGTACATGATGAATTTATAGTACCAAAACCCTAGCCTAGTTGGGCTGCAGGCTCCTACTGGGCTTATTTTGACTGGGCCCAAAATTAAATTAAAGGAGAAATAATTAAACTAAATTGAAGGAGAAATAATTAACTGAATTAATCATCCCTATTTATTCCTTCGCCCCCAAGTCTTCCATCCATTTCAGGATGTTTACTCTATGCTCTTCCTCGGGCTCTTCGAATTTGCATCCACGCGTGACATCTTCTTGAATTTCGCGCACCAAGAGGTTAATGGCTTCTTTAAGTCTTTTTGCCCGTACCCTGGTTATTGGCCCAGTTGGAATTGCCAGCGACTCCTCTTTATCATGTTGGACGTCCGCGTCACTCTGCGTCCAGGTGGCCTAAATAGTGATCCGTCTCTTTCTAAGGTCGTAGCTTGGGACGTTTCTACGTGCCCTAACCAGTCTTGTATATCTGTCATCCTGTCCTGCATACCCTCTATACTCTTAGTAAGCTTCCTCAATTCACCAGTAAGGGATTCAAATAAGAACTTAGTCTTGTCAGGGCTATTACCCTATCCTGAATACTGGCTGGCCATTAAGATAGCTGAATTACCAAGAAACAATAATAGGAGATAACGATTAGTACTAAAAGTCCTCACCAACCTCGCTATTCTCACTTCTCTCAGGTGAAGGGTTCTCTGACACTCGTTTCTTACCTCCACTCGTGCATAACACAAACTCAATTTAATTTTCACAAATTTCAATTTCTCGTGCCCTTCTCGTGTGATTCCAAAATGGCCTCCACAATTAAAGCAACGTAATAAATACAAGTGTTTGGTATGACTGATATGGGGTTACAATGAAAAAATATGAGATAAGCAAATATCTCAATCTGCAATATCCCCAAATATAACCTAGAAAAAAATAAAAATAATAAATAAAATAAAATTTCTCCCTTCTCTTTTTTTTTCTTCTTCTTTTTTTTTGCCCTCTTTTTTTTTGGCCCCTTTTTTTGCCCTTTTTTTTTTAAAAAAAATCAGCAACCAAACACGCCCTTGAGTTGAGACAGAAATTGTAACCAAACATAGCCTTACCATGTTAGCACGGAAGGTCCAGCCCAACGGCACTTCTGGTCCAACCCAGTCTCTTCGATCTAAATACGTCTCTGGCCAAGCGACCGCCTGGCCCAAAGCAGTTTCAACCCAATCAATTCCGACCTAACTGAATTTTTTTTTTTTTTTGCTCAAGCCTGGCCCAGTTTGCAATCTGGCCCAGATTTGGCTCCCAGCCCAACTCGATCCTTGGCCCAACTCTTGCCTCGGCCCAACAGATTTTTTTTTTAAGAAATCGCAGGCAGCGGCGGCAAAATCGCGACCGACTGATTTCGTCAAGTACGTCCACAGAAGTTGCCGAAAACAACCGGCCCGACCTGGGCAAGACTTGGGAAAGCCTCGGAGGTGGCGACGGGCGGCGATTCAAGGTGGGGAGGCTTGAATTTCAGGCGGATCTCGCGTGGCGTCGCAACGGTTTTACGGCCAAATCGCTCCTCCTCCGATGGTGATTCAGGGTGGAATCGGATGGGCTCACGGTGGTGTCGCTATTGGTTGAAACGGCGGCTGAATCGCAGTTGCAATTTCTTTCGGCTAACGCGGCGGCGCAGATTTTTTTTTCTCCTCTTTTTTTTTTATTTTTGACTTTTTTTTTTGAAACTCCGAATCGTGTATCGAATTAGAATTCAACATAAGCTTACTCTGATACAAAACTAATGTGATCAGAATCACGACGAAAACAATGGTGTAATCGAACCCGAATTCGAGAATCATATGGACGCAAACCGAGCGAAGAACGTGGACCCAACGTGGTAGGATTGGATTGAAATTGATGTAAATGACCACAATCAACACACCAAATACTAATTGATACGTTACGAATCACATGGATCATTCCGAAATGACTCGATTTGGAATAGGAATTCACGAGAAATTGGAAAGCACAATTTCAGGGAATTTGAAAAGAAACCTAAATTGATTAAAACTCTGTCTGTTTGAATCTCTCTAACTGAAAAACAAACTATTATTAATGCTAAATACTATCAGACTCTAACCTAAAAGCCCATATGGCCAATTTATTAATAAAGCCCATTAACAAATAAAACTAAAATTAATAAATATTAAAATAAATTTCGTCGGATTCTTGGATCGCGTCATAAAGGTTAGAAAATAGTCTCAAAAAAATCTGACTGACAATTTTCAAGATATCCGAAATTTTTACATTTCATGTTGTGTTATCCATTGCAACAATTTCATGTTTCCTTGATTTCTAGCAACTTAGTAGTCTTTCCTCATAACTCTAAATATTCTGCAAATCATTCCATATGTGGTCAGAGTGGATTAGATACGGGTAAAGTGAGATATGATCAACTTTCAAGATTTAGCCATATCTTTTTAAATAAAATAAGTTAATAATATCCAATCCAATCCATCATAATCTTTTTAGATGAATATAACAAATAATCTGATTTAGGAAGGAATATATCTAACTAATTCGCCTTAACAAATCTAGCAAATTCTGTAATAGATTATGTTACAACATTTGTTGGGAGAAGTAACTAAAAATCTTGAATATTTATAAATAATTTGATTTGTCATGTCAGCACCAAAGAGGAGGTTATGTTAGAAATAATAACAACTCATCAAACTTTGCACACATAGCAACCATGTAGCACTAGAATTCCCCATCGTGATATTAACATTCTTCCCCATTTTCATTATTGGAGCACAACACCAATGTCAAAAGTGAAATCTAATTTTCCAGATAACAAAACCAAGATAAGATGATGAGACAATAAGAATTCCATCATAAATTGCCAATTTTTATTCATATCAATCTAATGAAAAACTTGTTGCACTACATGATATAACATGAATTACAAATTAGAAATTAATTACATCAATCATTACTTCTGGACTTAAGTTTGGTATAATAAAAAAAGATGACCTAGAAACTAAAAGAAATTCAAGAAATCAAGTCAAAGAGTATCAAAGCAATTGAACAGGAAGCAGAATGAACCAACAACAACAAACATTAGCCAAAAAAAAGCTGCCCCTAAAGTGCCTCGGATTTGGAATCTTCATTGTCTAAACTCCCCGTATTTTCCTTTGAGCCACCAAGGAATGGTGGATTAGCTCAAGGAACATTTGCAATCTCATTCCCCCTAGAATGGCAAATGGCACTGAGTGGAACATAGTCATCATCTTCTGAATCAAATGTTACCAACAATGGGTTAGGAGTAGTAAAACATGTTTTAATGCCAAAGGGTCCCACTTCAAAGTCATGGGTCCCAACTATTGGAGCATGTGGTAGGATGGAGAGCAGAATCGTGATATGTTCATCAAATTTGAAGTTTTTGTCCTGTAGAATTAAGATTTGCAATTCCAAGTCCTACGAGAGAATGACCAAGGCGTCTAGAGCAACTTCAGCATTCAGTGCCTGGGTGGTTAACTAAGAGGCAATTGTTTGCACTTTAGCACTCTTCTTCAGATTATTAATTTTTTGTGTTCTGAATGGCTTTGAAGTATGTTCCATTGAAAGACGATGAATCGAAAGCTCATCGCTGATTCTGCAGACCCTACTCAAGCACGTAAATACATGTTTTTCTTTGAATGCACGTAAATACATGTTTTTCTTGAACCCTCCTTTTGACTATAACCTTTTGCCACAAGCTTAGCTTTGTTGGTCTTAACCCCACAAGTCGAATCAATCTTCTTTTTGTAGATCCACTTGCATTTAATGAGAACTATTTTTTTTGGGTGAATCCACTTTGAATACATCAAATCTATCTCAAATTACATTGCCTTATGAAAGGATCGTCTCCATGATCATTATCTTCTATAACAAGCAACTCTTATTTGTTTTTTGGGATATAACTATACCTCTCAGGTACACGAAGGATTTACTCGATCATTGCAATGGCTGAGTCTTAAAAGGTTATTCTTGAATAGGTAATTGCTATATAGGCTTTCCGCTTTGTTATTCATGCTCAACTTCCTTGAGGATGGTAGTTCTACCGGCATCACTTTCTTAAATGAATTCTTCTTTGAGAAACCTAATTGATAAACAACAACAATTATTTAATTATTAAAAAAGTAGAATTTGTATTCTATAGAGTCCTTGGTATGCCTCATAAAGCATCCCATAATGGCCCTCGTTTCTAACTTGTCTATTATACTTTTCTTAAGCTAATCGGACATTCGTAAATGTTAACATGCTTCAGGTTCAGTTTCTTCCAAATCCAAATCTCATATAGGGTTGAAGGAATAGACTTTGAGGGAATCTCATTCAAACAGTGGGTAGCAATCAAGAGGGCATGTCCCCACAAAGAAATAGATAAATCAATGTAACTAATCATAATCGAACTTTGTCCAACAAAGTTCAATTTCTACGTTTAGCCACACAATTCAATTGAAAAGTTACCGGTTGTATAAGTTGGGACACAATGCCATTCTCTTTGAGAAATTCAACAAACTCAATGCTTATGTACTTGACACCACGATCTGGTAGTACAAGCTTTTTTGTTTGTTTCTCTATTTTAACTTTGAAATCTTTAAACTTTTCAAAGATGCATACTTGTAGTTCATCACATATAACCATATTTAAAAAAATCATTAGTGAAATTAGGAAATAGTAAAATCCTCCTTCTATCATTTTATTAAATGGTACACAAATATTGATGTGGACTAATTCCAATACTAATAAGTATCTCTCACCGTGTCCATCAAATGGACTATTGGCCATATTGACTCAAATGCAAAGTTTGTAGGTCAAATAGGATTCCTTTCCAAATGGCAAGCTCACATTTTTCCAACTTATTAATCTTTGTCTCTCCAACATGGCTCAATTTAAGACATTACAATTGCTTGGAATTTAAATAATCCCTAGCACATTTGTTTGATATGGCTTTTATCATATGCTAATTATCCAAATTTAGATAATATAAGTCATCTGTCAATGAGGCAATTCTAACTAATTTATTACCATAATAAATTTGGCATATATTGTCATTAAAATAAAACTCATAACCTTCTTTTACTAACAAAGGTACAAAATAATATTTTTAGTCCATTTGGTAATAAGAGACAGTCTCTTAAACCCAAAACATAATTAGATTATAGTTTAATTGAAGTAGGACCAATCCTAGTGACCGCAACACTTGCCTTGCCACCAACTTTGATCACCAATTCTCACCTCTTAAGTGATATGCTCTTGATGAAATCTTGATTTGAATATAAATCTTTTTGTAATTTATAACTACATTTAGACATGCGCACAATTTTAATAGTGTGGGCGCGCATATGCTAATATTTGTTTGTGCAGAAGTTCAGTTGCTTAAGTAATTCATTATTTGTAAAAAGTGTTTGCATGTTTGTTAAACTAATCATATTAAAGTCCTACTGTTATACTAAAATACCCGGTGAAACATTTTTTAAAGCCCTTCTATAGGTTATTTGAAACATTTTTTTTTTGGTTGAAATGTGAGCTACATTTTCGGATAAAGTGGTACAATTAATTTAGATGTAATAAAAAAGTATTCATTTAATAAACTATTTTATTAGCAATAGTTATTTCACTATTCAAAAGTTAGACTTCAACTTCTTTAACCACATACTATGTTTTTTCAATCTTTTGACATCTCATCAAATTTCATACTATCAAATACATAACCAAAATTTCATTTAAATATAAATATAAATATAAAATTTTCCTTTCTTACATACCTAACTAACTAATCATTCTTAAATTATTATATCTTTTCACAATCAAATTAATATCTATATATATCACAAGTATACTCACATTTATATTTATTTATACTATACAATCCAATTATTATTTTTATATATAATCACATCATCAAATCTTTCTTATATATTTTATTCATATATATAAATAAATTAAAATTTTCATCATATCAAAATTTTATAACAAAACATACTATTATCTTCACACAACTTCCACCAAACATTGTGTTCAACCAAAACCCCTTCCCAAACATAGTGATAAGTATTGCATTCTTTTTTGTTTGCTATTTACAGCCAATCATTCTATATTTGTATTCAAATTTGTATTCATCTAAATCATATCTTCCAAACATACCACATATTAAAATATTACTTTTTTATTTCTTTTTTCTCTTATTTTTACTCCATTTTTAAATTTTCATGCCAAATTTTCATTCTTCTTAAAACTATTTATCGTAAATAAAACTATATGTTGCATACTTATTATTGATATTAGTAAAAAGCAATAAAATTATTTTTGGTAATTTTTTGTTGAAGAAAAAAGTGAAAAAAAAGGTTGATGACAAAGTATGTCATGTTTTTAACAAACTTTTAATCTAAAAATAATAATTCAGAGACAATGCTATGTTGGGTTCCTTATTTGAAACTATTCACCCTCATTAATTTTATTTACTAATTATCTTATATTGTAAATTTCATTTAAATACAAATATTTTCATGTTTTACTTCTTATAACTAACTAATCATTTTTCAATTCTTACATCAATTCACAATCGTACCAATACATAACTCTTTAATTTTCTTACTCATATATATATATATATATATATATATTATAAATTTATATATTATCACATTATTTAATTATTATTATTATATATTGAATATATATAATTTATTTTTAATTTTTAATTTAATATCAAATATAATTTTCTTAGCCACCAGACTAATCAAGAATTTACCAAACAAGTCAATCAATTACAACTAACATGTATTAGATTCATTTGGTAATCTGGTAAAATTATAATATTGAAGGGCTAAAGCGTTATGCGGCTTTTTCAATAACCCCATATAATGTAGATATATTATTCCCATGATCTGAATATTATAATCGGGAGGTGCAGATGAGATAATTCCCAGCAAATCCTACTGAAAGCTCCATCCCTTCGCACACAGAAGGTTTTACCGACGGTCTTTCGTCCTTTCCCCGAAATCCTGCAAACCGAAGAAGAATCGGCGATGATGAACATGACATTCTACTGGGGCAGACGGGTCACGCTTCTCTTCGATTGTTGGAAAACCGATTCCTGGACTGCCTACTTCTTCTCCCTCCTCGCCTGCTTTCTCTTCTCGGTCTTCTTCCAGTACATGGAATACCGACGCCTGCAGTTCAAGCTCGTCTCCGATTCCAAGAGACCTCCGCGGCCTCAGTCCCCTTTACTCGTCCAGAGGCTGGCCACGAGCGGCAAGTGGGCCCCTTCGCGGTTTGCCGAGGCGATTTTGTTTGGAATAAACTCGGCAATCAGGTATCTTTCAATGCTGGCGGTCATGTCTTTCAACGCCGGCGTGTTCGTAGCGGTGGTACTGGGGTTGGGTATCGGGTATTTGTTGTTCGAGGTCGACGATGAGGATGTGGTGGTGGTGGAGGATGATGATTCGTGTTCCTGTGCTTGAAATCTTGACATGTCAGCCCCCCCACCCCCTTTCTTTTTCTCTGGCTTGGATTTGGGGTCGTTTCAAGGTTTTGTTTTGTTTAATTTTTATTGTAGAGCTTGTGAGGAATGGATGTAATTTTACATAATTTCTGGAATCGCATTTCCAGTTTCCTGGAAGTGTATTTGCCTCCCAAGACCAGATCTACTACGTAATATTCCTCGGAAGTCGTTGCCGAAGTGGAAATGTTCCTGCGATTCTTCCTACCACAGTTCTGTCATATGATCTTTAGCAGAGAAGCTATTGTTTCTGGCCGGAGTCGGTGGTATTTTGGTTCCAATGGGCGAGCGGGTTTGATGTGGTCTCAATCCCCTCTTCAAAACACTCGATGCAGTTACGTATAAAGATGGGGCGTGGCACAACACCAATGCATTATTAGGCTTCATCACAGTAGTGTTAGATCGTACCATATAATCTCAAAAACTTTGCTTGCGCTACTTGCTTTGGAGGGTATTCTCCAAGTTGATTTCTTTTGGTAATTTTCATAAACAGGATGATAGAAAAACTGACTTCATTTTCGTTCATAGATATGACATCATCTCAGCTCAGCGTAAGCTTAGCTGTCAAGTTAGTAGTCCCTGCTGGTTCCAGCCAAAAAAACCGCACAATCCACGGCTTCTTTGAAATAAAAATGCAATAGAAGACTGAATTTGACACGTACTCTGACTTAGACCTTTGTACACAACATTTTCCTGGACGCCAGAGTCTAATCATTTACCGTGCAATTCCCTGCTGGCTCACGAAAGAAGAATATCACACTGCTGGGTTACTTCCTTGAACACGTTGCATGTATCGTTTCTATATTCACCTTGCCTGCATCTCTAGGTGCTCAAACTCAACACGCCTAATTGATAAAGCTTGGATTTCATCTTCGGCCTTCCGTACCCTGGGGGCCAATCATTTTGGTTTATAAAGCGAAATCAATTGCTGTTTCTGTTTTGATACCACACTATACAGCGTGGTCGTCGTCTTCTCTGAGTTCTAGCTCAAATTGCCTCAATGAAATGAAACTTCAGTTTGCCTACCAGAAGGATCTAGCTCAATGTTGTCTACAACTATAAGACATCATAAAACTATTAATTTTGCGCATGGCATGCACATGATACACACCCGCGAAGCTTTCAAAAACCATGCCCACAAAATGCAAGTGAACGCCTATCAGTCCAATTACTATATTTACCCCTAGTCGACTTTGAGCTCTGACAAGAACAATTAAAAATTTGTTTAGGTAGTGGGATTAATCAAAGGAGGCTGAGGCGTAGTATAAGTCGTGTCTCAGGGCTGAAGCTCAAGTTCCAACTCAAAGGTGAGCAATGCCAGCATCCCGTTCACTAATTAATGGTTCTGGTTGATGACAGTATGCAAGGAGGCACTCTCTAGTGCCAGGTCATATAAGCAGCAGAAGAAAAGAATCTTCATCCCAAGTATGCAAACAAAGGTCAACAATTATACTCCTATCGCTGATCCTCAATTTTCAACGAAACCAGTTCACTCTCCTGCTGCTGGCCCCTAGGCCTCGAGCTCCTTGGAAACCATCTCCTAAACCCTTCTGGTAACCTGGAAGAATGCACAAGAACAATAACTATGAAACAAAATTGCTGATAATAATACACCAAAACATGCACAAATTATATGACTCGGTGCAAAACAGGGTAACAGATACTAAAAGAAAACAATCAGTTCATCTGATAATTTGATCAATGGTATCTCCCATGAGGGAGCATGCGTTTGGGTGAACAGGAGAGTTGTGTCTTTCTTCTCTTGGGAAAGTGGTAGTGGTGGTTCCACAAATCAAGTGTAAAAATTGATATGATTTAAGGCAAATGAAACCCCAGATGATAAATAGCAGGTGATTAGTATTAGGCTTTCCAGCAAACACATCTTTATGACTTACAGATCCAATCTTTCAAGAATGACTCTCCGCACTGAAGAGTTGAGACCATACGCTATTGAGTTGAAGAGGCCCTTAAAGAAGCACAATAAGTAGAAGTTTCAAATTTGGGGTAAGCTGGCAAACTTACAAAGTAAAAGTCAAGTATTCTAGGCATACCATAAGTGCAGCCATGCCAACATCAAGTACAGAAAGCCAGAAGATTTTTTGACCCGGTTCAATGAAGTCATGTATACGGTTAATTGTGCCAAAAAACCAAGACCCAATTAGAATAAGGGGATAGTAACCCCATCGATTCAGTGCCTGTTGAGGAAATATAAGGAAAATGAAGCAATTAAATATTTCAAGATCCTGGCACTGTGCACACTCCAGAATTAGTTTAAGCTGCTTCTTCTGAATTTGCCTGTTTAGATAAAATAAGCCAGCAACAGCTAATTTTTAGGAGCCATAAATAGCACTGGCATTAGACAACTTTGACTTCAGCCAGAAAGTAACTTGGAATGGCTATTGTGTCAGATAATAGAAGATGAAAATAGAAACCACGGCCATGTTTAGAAGCTTATCTTCCAATCTTTCATTTTATCAAACCACACATTTTCAAGCATACTCTCATCAAAATGATTTTACTTCATACTCGTACACTTTTTTCCTAAATCTTCACACTAACTTTGAACCCAACTAATACACATCAAAACATGGCCATATTTTCTTTAAAGAGGTTAATTTCACATGCATTAATAACAGGAAAAATGACTTGTCACAAGTAAAAAGATTATAAAAAGCCTGTCTTCTAGTGAGTTGCTCTAAGCTATGGGAAATTGCAACCTAAGGGTAATTTGTTCTATCATGCTATCAAGAACTCCATGTGTTACTGCATCCTGATTTTCATCAGTAGATAATAACAATAAGTAATTGTATCATCAATATCCCTCATAAGTCAAAATGGGTGAGAGTAGACTGACTAACTTGGCCAAGCACACCTACATGATAGCCTGTTTCTAATTTTTAAAGTGTTTTCAACTCCCAATATCGATGGAGAAGGGAATTACCTTCATATCAGACCGAGCATCTGATTGGTACATGCGCTCTGACATTCCCACTGCCATCTGGAAAAACAAGGTTTGCATCAATGTGGATCAATCCACCAACAAGCACTATACTTTCATCTAATTCCACAAGCTCCAAAATAAGGCAAGGGAAGAGATAGATTTAGATGATTACATACACGAGCAGCATTGTTTAACATGCTTATCACTTGAAAGTAGGTGATTCCGTTGAAAAGAATTGCACCCCACAAAGGTGCATAAAATGTTATAAAGTGAACCATCTGCAGGAAGAACAAGTGTTACAGTCGTGTACATATAAGTTGTAAAACAGCACAAAATTTCATCTTCAATCAAATTCACAACTAATAGTAACATGGATCAAATTACTAGCCCCAAGAATTTACTAAGAGATCAGCTACATATTCTTATTTATGAGAATCTTAGGCACTTCAAAAAATTCACAAAAAAGATACTTTACAATAGTAGTAAGCATGACGATGGTTCCATTTGGAACTGCGAATCGAACTAGATCAAATCACTTTAGAACCAGAACTAGCACCTTAGAGTCTGAATCATACAAGAATTGTGAATAATGGATCTAGTTCTATTCCCTGCTGGTTTGGTTTCGGTTCTAAACTGCTAAAAAATAAAAAAACCAAAAATATATCAAAATAAAAAGATAAAAAACCATGAATAGCCGTTCTATTTTTCTCTTCAATGACAACATCATGAATATTTTTTTCCTATTTAAAGTGCTAGCCAATTGATAACTTAACGTATTCTTCACAAAATTTGTATCACTTATTCCTTGTTCCTTAGAATAATTATAAAATCAATATGTCGTTTTTCTTCATTTTTTTGTATTTTTCAGTTTGTTAAAAATGTTAAATGCACGGTCACATTACTTTTTTATTAAATTTTATGGGAACAAGTAACTAAATATAATTGCAGAGAACCAGAACCAAAATAGTAAAGAACTGGAACTAAAACTGTTGAAAACCCAAAACAAGAATCAGAACCATTGGTTCCCAAATTGAAAGCAGGACTGTTGTATAAGGTCCAATCTAGTTTCACCTTTTTCTAGAACCAAAACCTTCGCCATGCATAGATAGCAGTATAAGTTGCTTGGAATTCATCATTTATCACAGAAGTGTAGATCTAGGAAAGAGTCAAAATAGGAATGCCAACACATATAAATAAATAATAAATCTTAAAGTATGATCTCATTAAACATAGAGTCCATTTTAGGGCATATATCCACTAACCAAATTCCTACTTAGGAAAAATCTGTTGAACAAAATTCCTACTAACCAAGGAAGCAATATTAATATACATAATATAGCAAGTAAATTTTATGCACAACAGATGATCTAGAATCAAGTACTACCTCAATTTTATATAGCATGTTTCTCCCATTATGGTTTTAGTATATTGGAGGTAGATACATGTGAGGTTGTATAAAGAGAACAACAAGGAAGCATATCAACAACTAATTTTAAGAAGGCTGGCAGTAAAGCCTTTTATATACTTGCCTTTCCTACACGTCCTGTTTGGGCCCAACACCATGGACTTGCACGGCTTATATGGCTGTGGTCATTGCCAATAGAGCGAATTATTGTCATGACAACTGAAGTTCCTGAAAAAGGTTTTCAGACTCCATTACGCTTAGACAAAAATGAAAAGCATGGAGTTCCTAGAGAGAGGGCTAGTAAAGAGTTAAAAATTTAGAAAGTGTAATATACAGCATACCCCAAACATACAAATGAAACATTGGCTCTAAGTCCTCCACATCAGTTTTATGTCTAACAACTGTTCGGTGAAGGGTGAAAGCAATTGTTGTTGTCCACAGAAAAGAAGCAACACAGAAAAAATGAGTTGTGTAGCCCTGAGCATAACAAAAGTATCCTTTAGAAGGGTCTCTGCATACAACACATTTATTTTAGAGAGAAAAAGTCAGATTATGCAGTATCCCATCGTCTAAACAAGGAAGCTGAAATCATCTGACAGCACATAGACAACTGCATACCCAATGATACTGAAGAAACTGCAAAACATATCCTGCACCAAAATAAAAAATATGATTGCATATTATTAATAATAATTTTTCTAATAGTTTTGAGTATGAGGACAAATGAAAACGCTATAGCAAAGAACAACAAAGTGTTACTACCGATTTCATAATTGAAAAGTCTTATAATTTAATATGAACAATTAAATAGTAACATTTCAAACACTAGGATCAGCAAAGGAGTGCCACGATCTACAAATAGATCAATTATTTATTATACGGTCGGTCCCAGAAAGTGTTTTCATCTGAAATTCATTTTTGAGTTGAACAAGTACATGAAACAAAGCAAATTACAACAAATCTCATAGTAGCCAGCACTTGAAAGCTTGGAACGGTGGATAAATAGAATAAATGCCAGACAGAAACCAATTTCACTTAAAGCACTAAGTGCTGGGAAGAGGATTCACATAGGTACTAGCCTCCAAAGTGTAGAAATGCATAGGAGCATCCATATTACACCAAATTCTCGAAAACCACTAACCAACCCTCGGCTATCCGACAGCTTCAGAACAATTAAGCGGACACATGTTTAAGCCAACTGAAAATCAGTACCCCCACGATAATTTTTTCTAAAAACAATCAGCCGATAAAATTTTCGTCATATTATCTAGCGACCAATGAGAAATCAGTTACGCAACCAGACCTAATCTTTGGGGACAAAAAGAAAGAAAAATAGAGAAAAAACAAAAAAGTAGATGAGAGCGAACTCTTACGGAGAGAGCGAGGAAGAAGACAAGCTTGAAGGAAAACTTGCGGAGCTCTTTGAAGAGTAAGTAGCAGAGGACTATGAAGCCGGACCCAACGAGAGAGAGGCTGGAGGCGCTGGTGTTAATAGCGGTCAGAATTTCTCGTTCTGCCAGAGATAAGTTCCCCAAAACCACCCGCGCCGTAGCCATTTCATCAATCTTACCCCCTTTCCGTGAGAAAAAAATCCCCAATCTGAATCATGAAAGTGTCAAGATTTGCAATTTCAACATAACATTCTCATCGAGCGAGCAAGCAAAGAGACGCGAAAGAATTCCATTTCCGGTGGGTCTAGTGGATCGCTGGGTGGAATAAACACTAGATAAATAGCATATTAAAAGATGTGGTTCTACGAAGTCGCTTTGGCCGAGTGGTTAAGGCGTGTGCCTGCTAAGTACATGGGGTCTCCCCGCGAGAGTTCGAATCTCTCAGGCGACGAATGCATTTTGCTTTTGTTATTTTCGTTCGGTGGTTTTGGGTGAGAAGGGGCGAAAAGAGAATTGTTGGAAGCACTGATTGTCCTCAATGCCACGTGTCCACTGTAAACGAGCTCGTTAACTTGTCAAACCCACCCATCACTCTCTCTTTTATTAGTACCCCCAACGGAATTGTTTAAGACTGATTATATACTGCTCAATACAACTTGACAGAAATAATACACTAACACCAAATTGGAGAAAACAAATGTCAAAAACTACTACAAGAAGATGAGTTGCTCTACTTTGAAGTTACACGATAGCAACGGCGGCAACAGTTTACATTTTCCTATAATATAACTAATTTTGACCCACAAATGCAGCTCCAACTACCCTTTTTATTACATAATAATTACATTGGTTCCGAATAATTGAACTCACTTTTCCGGAGGAAGCAATCAGAATTTTGTTTTTCCTTCTATAACCAATCAATTATCTAAAAAAGAAGTGCCCGTCTCTCTCTTTCTCTGTTTAAAACGACATGAGATTATATAATACACACGGATCACTCTGATGAGTCTATATATTTATATTTGGTTAGTGGTGATTATGTTTTGTAGGTAACTAATTAATTAGCTGTATTTTCTTTAGCGTTCTTGAAGACACAAGATGCTTCCCTCTTGCCTAAGCTTCGTCTCCCTCTACGGCACCTTCCTCCGCCGTTCTCTCGCCGCCTCTGGGCTCTCCTCTCAAACCGTAGAGATCGACGACGACACTACCATCCACTTATGGGGTCCCCCCTCACCCACTTCTAAACCTTCGCTGGTCCTGATTCACGGCTTCGGCCCTCACGGCGTCTGGCAATGGCGCCGTCAAGTCTCCTTCTTTGCTCCGGAATTCGACGTCTACGTGCCCGACCTAGTATTCTTTGGTAATTCCTTCACCAAGTCCGCCGAAAGATCGGAGGTTTTCCAGGCGGCTTCCGTCGCGAAACTTCTGGAAAAACTCGGGATTGCCAGGTCATCACCGGAGTATCCAAGTACCGTTCTTTAGAGTTTGTAATGACCGCTTTTTATTTCGGAAATAATCCAGATGGTTTCATCTGCTCAGGTACTACGTGGTGGGGACGAGCTACGGCGGATTTGTGGCATATCGCATGGCGGCGATGTGGCCGGAGAGGGTGGAGAAGGTGGTGATCGCCAGCTCCGGAGTGAACATGCAGCGGAGGGACAATTGGGAACTCCTGAAGAGAGCAAAAGTGGAGAAGATTGAAGATCTGATGCTGCCCAGCACCGCCGGACAGCTGCGGACGTTGATTGGCTTGTCCATTTTCTGGCGTCCTTACATGCCCGACTTCATTCTCAATGATTTCATTGACGTGAGTGACTTAATTCGGTTATTTCCATTTTTGCCGTTTCTCATAGTCTCATGGTATAATCTTTGTCTCCTCGACTATACTTAGATACTGATTGTGGTTAGGCAATATACAATAAGTACATTGGATAATTAGTAAAGAATTTCTTTTTGGATTTTACATGATATTTAATTGTATTTTTCAACTATTAATTCTAATATTTGATTAATAAAAACAAAAAAGAGTTTGGGTTTAGGCCAGGTAAAGGCACTAGAATTCACAAAACGTTAATTTATCTATACTATATTGTTAAAGATTTAGGGTTAATTTGATTAGTACACATCCCTTATTTTTGGATTTTTTAAATTTTTTATTATTTTTTCTCTATTTCTGTTTAACTTGTTATTTTTTTGTTTCGTTTGTTTCCAAATATTCTCTCTTTTCAAATTCTTTTTTATTTTCTTATTTTAAATATTATTATACCCTAATTCTAAAATACTTGCATTTATATTATTTAAAATATAATAATTTTATGATTTATAAATATATTGTGAGTTCACTAATTTAGAAAAAATAAGTTCAAAATATCTGAGTCACGTCATAAGTCTCCAGATTCCTGTATGCTGTTGTTCTTTGACTAAATAGTAAAATTTTATTTTGTTGGGATGAACCTGCCTACTTTCGTGTGTTAGACTATAGCTGAATGTAATTTCAAATTCAAGTCACTTAATCACAGCTGATCTGTGACGCAATGCAACACTAAATATATTTTAGCCAGTCAACCACTCGGTGTAAAAGTTTAATTAGGCGCCCCACCTTTTGACTTTTGGAGCCACATGAATAGAGTAAAAAGCAATTAAGTTAGTGCTGAAATTTTTAACGTTTTTTCTTCGGCTGATGAACCGTTGTCTTATCATCCAACCTGCATTTACGACTGTCCGGAAACGGGCGCAGAAATTGTATTCTGAAAATAGGAAGGAGAAGCTGGAACTGTTGAAAGGATTGACCCTTGGACAGGATGACTCCGCAACCCTGTCTCCTCTTTCCCAGGTATATTCTTGGTTTTTTTATCTTTCGTTAATTAATATTAAATAATAACTATAAAAATAGGTTTGTTCAAATTACAAAATATGTATCATGCAGGAAGTTTTGATTGTTTGGGGAGAGCGCGACCAGATATTTTTATTAGAGAAGGCCATACAACTCAAGAAGTACGTATTCCAATAAGAAAATCAGAAAGTATTCAAGTTAAGAGGATTGATTAATATATATTGGTTGAGCTAATTAACTAAAGTTTCACAACGATGGATAATATATGCAGGTTGGTTGGTGAGAAGGCCAGATTACAAGTCATAAATAACACATCACACGTGCCCCAACTTGAAGATTCAGGGCAGTTCAACAACCTCGTCAAGAAGTTCTTGCATGGCTTCTCCTGAGTTCTTCTGAAAAGGTTGGATGTGGGTTTTGGGCAGTGTTTTATTCACAAAACTGAAGTGATCTTTCTCAACCAATTCGACGAATATATCTATACGGAATGTCCTCCTGCGAATATATTTGAATGCATTCTAGTTCTGGGATACGTTTGGCCCTTGAGTAGGGCGAAATATCCAAAAAATGTACTGCTCACTTGAAACGATTGTCCCTGTGCTTTATTTGTCCATGCTTTCATCCTTTTTATTGGTTAAAGAACTTGAAACTCGAACATGGTGTAAGAATTCCTACAGTTAATAATGCTGGCTAAGAACGAACTAATTAAGTAATTAAGTTTTACGTGTCTCTGGGACGAGAAAATCTCAAGACCATGTTTGGAGGCCCACTCCAAGTTGTCATGGATTGGAAGGTGAGTTGTTCCAAATGTTTGGGAGCTTGTGATTGAATGGTAGATATCTTATACTTTATATTTGGAAAAATGTTTCAAAATAATCCATATTAAGTTATGGTAGACCATACTCACCGTATGGCAACCCAAAACTGATGGATGCGCGTGCCGTCGAATTCATCCATCCCCATAATGTCTAACCTTTTTTCGTCTTTCACACGCCAATCTTGAAGAAGCAAACCTATTACCAGAGGTAAATCATTCAACCCTAGACATAGTCAGACGAAGCAACAAGGACAAACCATGCATAGTGCTGTCATTGACAAACTCCCCTCCACATCAATAGGAATCCTAGAGAAGGACCATGTAGAGGGCCACTATCCCCCCAAGTAGTCTAGATGTTTGGTGAGTATCTAACTGTTTGTGTGCAACAATAGACTACCAAACATCATGTGGCCCAAGAAGCTAAGCTTTGTCATCGTCAACAAAACTCTGAACACAAGAAATTGTATGACATTCAATGAAACAGATGCAAATTTTGAGACTTGGGCTTAAGGTTTCAACCACTTGAATTCAGCTGCGAAGATTAATTGGAGAAAATTTAAGTGCTAACTGTTTAAAAGCTATCTTCAAGAAAGCCACACCCTTTCAATGCACGCTGAAAAAACCAACATTAGCGTATATGGCTGTGGGCCGTTTGATTGAGTTACTAGGGAAAGTGGCTCGCTTATGCTTATCTTCTATGAATTAACTCACAATGCACATGCTATTATACAGAGTGTGGAAGTCCTAAATTGTGTGTTTTGATCATAAAATTCATGTACAAAAATAACCATATTTTTCAATATATATAATTTAAATAATAAGGGGGTTGATTCTAAAAGAAGAGATCGTCTTACAATAGATTATCTCAAGTAATTGTTGTGGTTATTTAATAATGCTTTATTACATTAAATGTTGCAGTCATTATAATCATATAATTCTCCTACAATGTGTCTCTTTTATTGAATTTCAATTTAATATATTATTTATTAGATTTTATTCTGTTCTTAATAATTTAAAACTAAAAGTATTCTAAATTATTTTGTAAATAAAAACATATTGAAATTCACGCCCAAAACACAAGCAATTTATAAGTTATATGAAAAGTTATGAATGTGCGCGTGTGTATCCAAGAAAATTTAAAATTAGATATATTTTAAATTAATTCTTTCATAAAATGAAATTTGTTAATGTTTCACTTATAATTTACTTGTCCCCCAAAAGGAGGAAGTATTTTACGTTTCTAGTTCACAGAATCCATACGCTTATGATGATGCTCGTTGGTTTTGTTTAGATATAACTTATGATGGGAAAGAACATTGACGCGAAATCTTGAAAATAGTGTAGAAGTATGAAAGTGAAAGAAATAATATATTATTTTATTAGATAATACGTATGAAAGTGTAGATTTTGATTCAAAGAAGACTATTGTATATTTGCACTAGTCATATCTTAAAAAGTGAGCCACTAGTAAAACCTACAAAAACTACAATTCAAAATCTTCGAGCCCAAAATTGTAGGGATGGTCCACTAATTACCATTCAAGTGGGTGTTCAGGATACCGGATGGGCATTAATGTACAGGTAAGATGGGATGCAAGGAGAAAATCTTGTGACTCAAAATTTCCAAATTTGATCACTCAAAATCCGTATTCAAATCATTTACCGCATTCCACGTCCAAGAATCTCACGCCGCATTGGACCCGCGAGGGTATTTGAATTGACTAATGGATCCGAGATGATCATTAAAATTTGGATTAACAATAAGTTTAGCACATTTGGAGTTAAAGGCTTTCCTTGATTTATGTTGGAATCTTCACTAATTCTAGGTTAACCAAAAGCATGTGCGGATTTTTAGGTTAACCAAAACTAGCTAGGGGTAAGATGATTTTTCTTCATATATATTTATATATATTGATTTTAAATCTTGCTTATGAAGAAAGGGCGAAATTATACAAAAAGATGATACATGTGTCTGGATGACACTCTATCAAGCTATGTATATAAGGTGTCATTCGCTGTTCTTTCTAAAAACGCGATTTATTAGTTCCTGTTTGGGAAAAAAATCTCTCAAAAAAATTTGCCCTACTCTATGTGCTCATATTCATTTCATTTTTAAAAGATCCCATTCATTGATTAAACTACATACACATTCAGTATTTTATTCAAAAAACATATTAAATAAATACAAAAACACAACATAAATTCATTGTCTATTGTGCATGAATTCCGTGCAATTTTTGGAAGATATGGGCCATTTCGTGAATGAAACTATTCCAAATGTTTTTCAATTACTTATATTCATATTAAAAGCATGAAGGGCCTAAGAGCCAACTAAGTCCATCAACCTTTGGTACTTGGGTCCCTAAGATTGCATACAAAATCATCTTCCACTTGATTTTAGATGACCGAGCCATTTTGTTATTTTATCTTACCACTGACAAATGAGTTTGAAAACTCATTGTCATGATCCACAACGAATGCATCAATCAAACCCACACATAGTCCAGACTCACCAATTTATCTCAAAAGAATTTTTCTCCCAGTCTTTCAAAATTAAACGGACATTATTAATTGTCATCAAATCACAACCAAAAAATATTATCTCAGAGTCTAGTGTGGGGGACCGACAGTACTTTTCATGGCTATTGTTCAATGCTAGCTAATTTTGAACCAAGTAGCCATATAGCTAATTGACGCGTTAGGATAAGCATTGACTTCGAATCAAAGGCCCACCGCACATCTAAGTTGATTGTCTCATCCCCATTTCGATTCATTATCTTTTATGGACATCCTCGTCAACATCAACTCTCCATTCTTTCATGTCTCCCAGCCAGTAGACATGCAATGGCTGTGATGCAGGGAGAGGGAGATAAAACTATATTTAATTTATGAACTTTAGATAGGTAGAAATTTTATGTATAATAATAACAATTTGAGGATATTATAGTATACAGATTTATATAATAATAAAAAATTAAATATAAATAAAAAATTTATAGAAATAAGTGTTGATTTTATTATAAAAAATATAATTGTTGAATAATTTTTAATTAGTTATAAAAAGTGAAAAGAAAAAAAATTTAAATTTAAATTTAAATAAAATTTTTGTGATGAAATGTAAGATATAAAAGCATGACGAATAATTTTAAATTTGAAAACAAACATAGCCAATGTAATTTGCAGCGATTTCACATTTTGACTCGAGAGAGGTTTTTTTTCAATATACATACCCATATAATATTATCATATGTGTCTACATTGTTCATTTGCTCCGTCATCTTTTATCATCTAAACTAAGGATGGATTTAGTGGAATTCAGTCAAAGTTCATCATAAAATTTAATTCAACCTAATGTAAATAAATTTATAAAAATCCAAATTGTAACGGTTTATAACATTTTTAAATTGTTTGGTTCGGTCGATCGATTTTGTGGTTTTTTGTGGACATATTTGTGAGTCGTCAGAATCTATACACATTTTATTTAATTAAGTGTAAAGCTAAAATTTTAAAAACTTCAAAACCTGAACTTTCACTTGCTAGCACCCTCTCATAAGTTATGACTTATAATTTTGAAATTTTGAATCATTTACTAGTTTCAAAAAGACTCTTAAATTGAACTGTGTCTGCTATAAAATTGGACCAATGTTTTCTTTCTTATAAATACATATTAAATTTAATTTAGTTTTCCCGAAAAAGCTAAAGTTATTTTTTAATATTTTTCAAAGAAAATCCCCACAGGCATGCATTTAATCAACAAAACAAAAAATAAATAATTATAACTAACCGTGAAGTATAATCATCACAATTTAAATTGTTTATGGAAGTCAGCTGTGTTTATTTTCAAATTTTAGTATATATTTTTAAATATTTTTTATTTTAAAAATTGTGTTTATAGAAGTCAGTTGTGTTTATTTTTAAATTTTGGTGTGTGTTTTTAGGTATTTTTATTTTGATAATTATGTAAAAGTAAAAAAGAGAAAAGAGATAAAATTTAAGTGTAATAATTTAGTATGTGTTTTTTGGATATATAACACAAATCAAATATAAGTAACAGTAATTTACGTATCTTTGCATTCAACCAATCAAATCCAATTTAATTATAAGAATTTCAATTCGGAACAAGTGCATTTCATTGTTGTAAAAGGATAAGAATTAAATTACAAAATAATAAACGGACATTATTTACAAACACTGCATATAAAAGTGGAAAAGAAACTATGAAAAAAGAATAAAAAACACAAAAATTTTGGACTATGTTAACTGTTAAAGTAAAAAATATACATTTAATTATTACATTTTTAAAATTTTATCTCTTTTTTTTTCTTATTTTAACATAATTTTTAAAACAAAACACCTAAAAACATACATCAAAATTTAAAAAGAAACATAGCCAATTGCCTTTGACTTCCAGAAACAATTTGAATTGTGATAATTATACTTCATGGTTAGTGATAATTATTTATTTTTATCTGTTGATTAAATGCTTGGGTGTGGGGATTTTCTTTGAATAATGTTAAAAAATAACTTTAGCATTTTTAGGAAAGCTAAATTAAATTTAATTTGTATTTATAAGAAAGAGAACATTGGTCAAATTTCATAGTAGATGCAGTTCGATTTAAGAGTCTTTTTGAAACCAGTAAATAATTCAAAATGTCAACATTAATAGTCATAACTCATGAGAGCGGGTACCAATAAGTGAGAGTTGGGGTTTTTGAAGTTTTTAAAATTTTAACTTGTTGAAAAGTTGTTAGCTATAACGCACGAAAGCATAAACTAGTGGATTTTATATCTTTGGAACCCATGTTTCATTCTTCTACTGTCTTATCTAATTTTATACTTTTAAACATATAAATTTACAAAACTTTTTTTAAAATTTAAATTTAATTTTTTTTACAAATATAACTAACTAATTATTTTTAATTATTAGGTCTATATATAATAAAATTAATAACTATATCTATAAATAAATTTACTTACATTTATATATATACCTTAAAAATTAATAATTAATCCTATATCATTAAATTTTTATAACATATTTTATATATATATTTAAATAAATAAAAAAATTCAAAATCTTAAAAATATATAATCAAATATATTATTCATTCCAACACAAATTCTATCAAAACATCAATTCTCACCAAAACCCCCTTCCCGAACACAAAGTTCACTACCTCATCTAATTTTGAAGGTTTGCAGAGTAAATAAACTATAGTTAAAAATTGATAGTTTTAAACTAGCTTATATTGGGCGATTGGATCGATTTTCGTGGGTTGGCACACCCTGAATCCATGCTGTTTGTTGAAAATATAACTAAAGATCAGAATACCCATTATTTTTCTTTTTCAGTTAATCTGAACAGGTCTTTGCTTTTTACTTCAATAGTTCAAGTTATTTATTATGCTTCCATATTTTACTTTCCTTGCTCGACTTTAGTTTATTAAATTTTTCTGTTTCATTATATTTTTATTTTTTATTTTTCCTTTTTTAAAAAAAATCTGTATACACCGTCAAAATTTCAAAATTATTAAATAGTGTTTAAGGCATGTTTGTAATTAAATTAAAGCTTTCTTTCCTTAGTCCTTTTTATAAATATAAGTATACCTTAAACTTTTCCGTTAAGAATGACAGGCCGTGGATGAGGTTGTCAAAGGATAAGACCAAACTTCTTTATCTCAACATTTATTACAGGGATACACGCAACATTAAATCCAATCGTTACTGTCAAAATTCCGTCTTTTGTCGTTAATTAAGATCCTATATAAACACACACGAGTTCCAGTGTATCCATCATTACAGTTTCCTCTCTGATGTATTCCACGTCCTTTCTTCTTCTGCTTGGATCCCATCTTCTGTGGAGGAAATAGCCTCGTAATCGCCATACTTGCATAAACCCTTCTCTCGAAATGCTATTACGTCGTGATAATTGACCCGTTGTCGTTCGTCCTTCATGTTTTTTACTTTCTTGAAAGTGCGTACAGAGTAATTATCCTTTTATGTGTGTGCGTGTGTTTATTTCTCATTCGTTGAAGGAAAATGCTCGCGAGGATTATGAACGAGGTTGGGACTGAAGGTAGTGGACGCTCGGATGGGATGCCATGTGGTGATGATATTCACGGAGGAGATCAGAGGTTTCCGAAGAGGAAACAGCTTGTTTTTATGGATATTGTTGAAGAGGAGGAAGATAAAGGGTCGCCCAAGAATTCAAGGGTTAAGAATAATATTTCATGTTCAGACGAATCGTCTTCTATAGGGAAAGACAGTGAGCTTTCCGGGAATTCCACGGAAAAACCGGGTGACGGTGAAGAGGTTCAGAGCTCATGTAAAGGTGCCCTGGATGCCATGGACGCCTTGGAGGAGGTTTTGCCTATAAGGTTTGTCCTCTCACATATGATTCAAGAATTTTCCCACCCCTGGTTTTTCTGAAACTTAATTTTTGTGTTTTGGTGTTTATAACTACGAGTATAAAGTTTACGTATTTCTTTTGAGGAACAAAATGCCCAATCGGATTTATTTTTTCCAATTTCAATTTCTACGAACACTGTAAGAATATTGGTGAAGAATTGTGGAAGTGCTAGCTGAAGGATATGTCATTAGTCTTCTTCTGTGATTGAGCTGCAACACAACGTAGGATTGCCTCCCCTACTTTCATTTGAGGTGTGGTTTGTTTTATGAATTTGTTCGGCATGACGAGTACTGCGCTGAAATGCCATTAATGCAGGAGGGGCATCTCGGGGTTCTACGACGGGAAATCCAAGTCCTTTGCGAGTTTGGTGGACGTAGCCTCTCTCTCCCGCTCGAAAGATATGGTCAAGCCGGACAACGCGTACGCGAGGAAACGCAGAAACCTGCTGGCTTGCAGCCTCACTTGGGACAAGAACCGGAGCTGCCATCTCAGACGAAATGGCGGTGGCATATCTAAGAAGGTGACGGTCTCCACCCGGTCGACGTTGGCTCTGACCGTAGCCATGAATAACTATGCCATCAGCGAGCCAGCCGGGGGGAATGGGATTCTGCTGGATCATTATTGGGGTGACGAAGATGATCTATGCGATAAGTTGAATTGACGTCCGCTGATTGTGACGGCAATTTAACCAGAACTGGTGGTTTGTGTCTTGTCAGAAACCTGTTTCCAGTATTGCTTGAAAAAGTGCAGATAGTTGTAGACTAATGATGAGAAATCCATATGAGAGACCAGCGAGGAATACTTCCTTCACCAGGCAGGACAGGTGAGGTGGGGAAATGGGTGCGGTGCTAATTGCGGACCAGCATACAGATCGCGGAATTATTGCATTAAACAAGAAGAAGCTCCACATCTGATAGCGGATCACTTGAAGGAATCGGCGCGGCGCGTATTCATCTTCACTGGAGAAACGAAATGCTGCCAGAAAGATAAAGGAGGCATGAAGCGACAAAGCAATGAAGCATAGGAAAGCAGGCCCCACCAAAGGCATCGGTTCGAGCACCTCACATTGTATTTCAACAGAAGAGTAAAGGCTGCTCCAGACAGATAAATGTACATGCACTCGACCCCCAATGACATTGAATATATTCTCAGTTTTCACAAAGCTTGCCTGGTGCAGTTGGGGCTGTTTGCTCTCGTCTTCCGACCATACTTTCATCAGTGCCATTTACTTACTCGTTTTTTACCTTCAGTTATTCAAGAGGAGGAAGGGAGTCAACAGGATATTTGTTGTTTCTTCCCTTGTAACTTGAATCTCAAATGAATTTATTTTTCAATTTTCATTAGCGCATACAACCATACCTAATTATGGATCTCTCTATGTTCAACCAATCTCATGGTTATCTCCATTTATGGGCTGGAGACTAAGCATCAATATTCCTGTTCCATGCCGCAAAGAAGAGGTATGAACTGGGCCACAAAAGATCGAAAAAATTGAATTCCAATACCCAAAGTTTCACGCCATCTAATTATCCCTGAAAAAGGACACATCATTCGAACAGGGTAGGAAATGGTGCATGGCCCACAAGATATTATCGTTATGTACAAGATACTGACTCAACCCTAGAACAATAATTTCTAACAGTGCACAATTTTCACCACGATCTGTGGGTGAAATATGCGATGCTTCTAATTCTGACGACCGCAAAAAGCTTCTCCATTTATGGCACCGTCAGTACAACAAGTGGTGCTACTTTGATACAGCCCAATAACCATTTTCTCGTTTTTCTTGAGGATATGCGTTCTTTAGATTCTTTTCGAGTCTTCTTCTTCTAGTTGGGACTGCCTTAGCGCTTCAAACGCTATTCTGAGAAATAACTTCTCCAAATTTCAGGAAAAGTTGGGCATCTGAGGTGCTCATGGTCAAGGAATTGCCCAAATGAGGGGTTCTAAGGTTTGCATATTTGACTTGGGAAGATGGGAATGGAGCAGGGGATGACGAGGACAAGGATTTCGCTTTTGAAGGAGGCACCAGGCTTCCAAGGACCTGAACAACTTTGTGCATGGTCGGCCTATCAGATGGCCGTCTCTTGGTGCATAAAAGAGCTAGCTGAAATACCTTTTTGACGTCTCCAAGATCTTTACATGTTTCAAAGATCTCAGGATCAACTGCGTCCATTACTGAATTGTCTGCTGCCTTGGTCAATATCTGCAACCAAAAGACAGTTTCGGATCACGTATGGCAGACATTACTGATTTCTTTTATATCAAAAACACCACTACGGCTAGACGAATAAGGCAATATCCCCAATCCTCAAACTGGTATGTAGATGACCAGAAGAGAGTAAGCATAAGATTCACTGTATGAGAATGAGATAAGTAATACTACCCTTCACAAAAGTATCAAAGCACTCAAAATAAGGAAAGAAATGAACAAATTTTCTACATCCAAAATTAGGAAGACCTAGTCTATCTGATTTAATCAAATCAAGCACATAACCTTGTAAATGATGTGAATCATATACAGTTGATGTACAAGTGGAACTATGCTTGGTTTGCCAAAAAATTCTGAAACTGTGTTTCCTTCTCTATAAATATGTGAAATGTGCACCTGCATTTCACTACTAGTTATGTGAAATGTTGAATCATATATACCCGTATTTATTTATTTATTTATTTTGATCTTACTTCTATAGTAAATTAAAGAGTAACCGAAGCGATCAATTTTCTACTTTACAGATCAGAGAGACAGAGAAAACATTTTGTGCAACTCACCAGCTTTTGACTCTCAAAAACTTAGGGTTCACTTTTTTTACTTATAAAAAGGATTTCATCAGGAAAACTGAAAAAACTGACCAGGTGATGGAGATTGGATTCATTATCCACAGCTTTCCTCCCAATAAGAAACTCCAAGAGGACAATTCCATAACTGTAGACGTCTGACTTATCCGTGAGACAAGAAGTACAAGCATATTCAGGATCAACATAACCAATCGTTCCCATTAAATAAGTAGAAGTAAGGGTTTCAGATGTGCATAAGCTCTTGGCAATGCCAAAATCTGTAAGCTTCGCCTCATAATCCTTGTCCAGTAAATAATTGGATGACTTCACATCCCGGTGGATTATGCGAGGACTACAATCATGGTGCATATATGCAAGCCCCTGTGCAGCACCAAGTGCAATTCGCAGACGAGTCTCCCGATCAAGTTTTTTCTTAGTAGTTCCTGGAAAGCAGCATTTTACTCATTTCATGCCAAAGAAATGGACAAGAACCCATCTAGTAGCAGTGCAGAAGCAGGTCAACATGCAAATCGTCACTTACCCTGAAGAACATTCCATATAGTCATAAAACAGAAGATTTCCAGATGGCGAGAGGGAATATCCTTGGAGGCTGACCAGGTTGCGGTGCTTGATACTCCCAATCGTTTCCAGCTCAGTCTCAAAGTCCTTCTGGCTATGTGGATGGTGAGAGTACAGTTTCTTAATAGCCACAGGCCTGCAGTTTTTGAGAACACATTTGTACACTGTGCTTGATTCTCTGTAACCAATTATATATTTCTCACTTAGGTTCGCTGTCATCCTCATAATATCTTCATATACATGCAGTGCCGTGTTCATGTCAAGGATAACAAGTTTTGGAGAAGAGAAGTTAACTGCCAAAAGAAAATATGGAACCATAAGAACATATTTTAGCTAAATATCTTATCATGTTTCTGATGGTTGACTTCAAGTTCCAAAACAAAATAAATTATAGTAATGATTCCAGCCTTCCTACAACAGCATTGAAAAGTAACAGGCTAAAATAAAATGAAGAGGAAAATTGTCAATGCTGCAGAAGGCAACAAACCAGGCTTGTCAAGTGGTTTGTCAATTAATAATTTTGGATTGTCTGGCCAGCAAGCTGCTAATAAGATCATAAGAAGAATAACAAAGAAACCTGTGCTATTCCAAATACAGCAGCTTTAGACATTGAAACTGCAAATATACACAGAAAACATGGTCCTCAATTATTAGCATGTATCAGATTGGGCAAGCCATGGGAAAATCATTTTTATAAGATGTCACATCAACAATCACCTCGCTCAGTTGGATGTGGCGCATAGCAGGAAGAGCTAAGCCAATAGCTACAAAGACCAGGATTGCCTAAGAAGCTGGGGGGCAAAAAATATTGAAAAAAGAACCACCACCACCAACAACGCAAAATTGATCAAATGAGGAAGTAAAAGAACATGAAAACTAGTAACTGAAAGTGGAATTGAAGAAAATCCTACCTATCAGGTGAAAACCTTGAGAAGTTATTTCCAGTAGGAACATACCCGACAACATTGTTGTATGATACATTACTGTGACAACAAAATAAGATTCGACTCAGGGAACAATAATCATAGCAGCTTCACATGGTAAAGATTTAGCACATTCTTCAACAATGAACCTACAGCACTGTAAGACTCAGGCAATTGACTAGTGGCATTACATCCCCAGATAAAACAGTTAATTGGCTTGTCTCTAGTGCAAATTGTTTCATCAAATTAAAAGGTAACAATAACATTCCAAAAGCCATTATTTATACACAGAGAGAGAGAGATCTTACAGCAAGAAGACATTTTGAAGCTGGCCAAACTACCAAGGAATTGGACCTGAGAGGTGGTTGTTTGAAAGATCTCTACAAATAAAGAACATGATTCAAAAAATCGCAGCTTGATCCAAGAAGAAAGGATAAAAAATGCAACTTCTTGACCATGATCTCAATTATCGTACATCTCCATAATACTTCTCAACTTGCTAAACTCCAAAGGTATAAATCCAGCCAAATCATTGTTGCTTAAATTACTGTTCAAGGGCAGACGAGAGTGAAACACAGAAGAAACAATGTAAATGAAAATTATGGTATGAACTCGCAGTTTCAGGAGATGTTCCAAGTCACCAAGAGGAGGGAATTGAGCCACTGATCCCATTATTCGATAGGTCTCTGTTTGAGTAAACATAAAACAGATAATTAGTGAATACAGTACACCACGACAAATTATTTGATGCGCAAAGCCAACACTTACAAACTGTCCAAATCGCCAATTCGTGATAACTCAATAGGAATGGGACCCATGAGATTGCTGGAAGATAGGTTCCTACAGAATTTCATATACAGCACAATCCATATTCATAGAAAATTCTGAGAACATAAAACAGGTACGTAACACAAGTAAACTTCTAATAGCATCTAAATATAGAAAGGTTAGGTTCATCTCTAATTGCAATAAATTGTCTGTAATTGGATTTTGTGCATTTTTTATCAGAAAAGAATTTTATCCGATTGAGAGAGATTGGAAGAATTAACACATGTCGAAGAGAAGTTTCAATTTATTGACGATTACAATCATATTAAAACTAGAGTATATCTGGACATAAACTAATTTTATAAACTAACAAACAAAATATTCTCTCAAACCTATACTAGGCAATATATTAATACCAAATCAAACTAAATATTTTTTAACATTATTTAATACTTCTCCTCAAGTTGAATGTGGAATCTTTATAAATGTTGAACTTGGACTTAAGGCTTAAAAAGTTTAAATTGTCATAAAGCAACAATAAGGTGACTTTCATAAAGCAAATACTTGTGCGACAGTTGAGATAATGTGACAACACTTGATATAGACGTCATAAGGCGACTCTCATAAGGCAACTGTTAAGTAGTTTTGTCAGAAGACGACAAATAATATCAAACAACGATATATATGAAGACTGCCACAAATCATCCTCATTGTTTGCATATGCATTATAGAAGCAACACTCACATTAGATGAGGAGGCAGTTGAAATTGTGGTATTAATGGTAGAGTAAAGCAATAACTTGTTATATTATTCGTGGGTCAATGTCACCATCTTCAAAGGTGAGGTAGATGTTCGAGTTGTTTCTTCAACCTCGTCAAAAACCCATTTGGCCGCTTTACCTTTGTCTTCCTTCTTAGGTCTACCAAATTTAGTCCAATACTTGTTTAAAGCACGATTGTTTCTCCCACAATAAAAACAATGTGGTTTGACTTTTGATTGCACCATCATAACATCCTCAAACTAGTAATGGGAAGACCCACAAGTTTTAGTTGCTAAGGTAGAATTTTCAATCACTAGGATAGAAATAGAAACAAAATTGCCCATGACAAAACGAAGAATTCTTAAAGTGTTAGACAGAACAAGAACACTATCAATGACTAACAAATTATCCTTACCGAACTTAGAAAAGAATCAAGCCCAAATAAACACTAAAAATTCCTTTCATTAGATCTTACGAGTTTGAACATCACGATATAACAAATGATATAACAAAATTTTATCCACAACTCCTTGAAGTGAGGTAAAATAATTAGTCACAGATTACCCATCTTATTTAAGAGAACAATTTCCCATACTACTTAAAACACTTGAGAAATTTTCTTCACTTAAGAATACATCTCGGGCTCATTTATTTGATAAAACTCAAAAACATGACATTGGATGAGGTTTAGAGTTTAGGGTTTAGGATGGCCTATGTGTGGCGTATGGTGTTAGGCAAAGCATCAATTTAGGAGATTTTGAACTTGAGGAGTGATATGGTGACTTTTGGGACATAATCGAAGTGCTAAGCACAAAGTTAATTCAAGCTAAGTGATATCAAAGATTTGTTGTTATATTTGGAGATACTGGAAATGTTAAGATTCCTTGTGGGCAACACCAATTCCTAGCTGGTGGCGTGTGGATAAAAGGGTTGGTGGTGCGCAAATTAGGATTTGGGTGCTATGGAGGGTGGCACAATGATTGCTCAGTTTTAGAGACAAATGCGGGGTGCTTAGTGGCAAAGACTCCTGGGCTATGTTTGGGAGGAGCATTTTGTAGAGAGATGATGTTTGGTGAGTTGTACTGAAATAAGTGGTATGTTTGAAACGAATGTTTTAATGGGAATTTATTTGAATTTGTATATTTAAATATGTATAAAATATGTAATAATGATTAAATAATGTAATAGTATATAGGGATAATAATTATTTTTTAAGATATGGTATGTATAAATGTGAGATTAAGTATATATATGTGCAGGTATTGATTTGAATGTAAACATGTGTAATGATTGAAAGATAATTAGTTAGTTATATATGTAAGAGATGAAAAAATTGAATTTGAATTTGAGATAAGATATTGTGATAAAATATGTTTGTTTGTATGAATTTGATGAAATGAAGGAATGTGAAATGTGGCTAACAAACATAGCCCTGGGGCAGGAGCGATGGTGGGCAACAGGGCATAGTAGTTAGGGTTTTAGTGATTTTGGATATAAGGGTTTATTTAAACGGGATACTAAATTTAGAGAAAACGGACTTTCAAACATTGTATAAGAAAGACATGCCCTAGTACCACATTAAGAGAAATTGAAGGAATTAACTCATGTATTAATATCATAACAAAAAAAAGAATATAACTTAGTAAGGATTATTACAGTCATACAAAAACTAGAATATAGTTTGACATAAATCACCCTACAAACTAGTAAACAAAATAATGAGCCACAAACTACCCATCTTATTTAAGAAAAAAGTTTCCGATACTACTCAAACTCTTGGGAAATATTCTTCACTTGAGAATACACATCTCACACTCATGCATTTGACTAAACTTAAAAACATGACATTGGATGGGGTTTAGAGTTAAGGGTTTGGGTGGCCTATGCCATAGTTCTGAATAGGGAGTGACACCAAAGTCTTCTAGAGTCATAGCGCATGGAATGCGCCATAATAAAGTACGGCACGTAATTTTACAAATTAATAAAATATATTTGTATTTCCAATATATACCTTTTAAGTTTAACATAACCATAAAAAATACCAACTTCTAATTAAAAAAAAAAAGTAAATAGCAATCAAAAAAGCTTAAATAAAAATAACTATATACAACAAAATAAAAATAACTACAAATTGTATATAACTATATATATTCCAACAAGATAAAAATAATGAAAGAATCAACAACCGACAATCAAAAATTAGCTACAAAATCAACACAAAGATCAAATATACAAATCAAGGAAGAACTTTATATTCCGTTGCTTTTAGTTAATAAAATATCAATGTCTGTATTCTGAATTTTCCATGATCGACCAAAACAAGACAACAATAGCTTGCATAGTTTCTCTCAGGACGTGTAGTGCCAAAATCTAAGTAACCAAAGCAACCTTTGAAATTGATTTTACAAAAGAAACCAAGATTGGTGGGCAAAGCAAGAGGGATAGAAGACAAATTAGCCACAAAATTTGCAAAATTGGCTGCCAAATTAATGGTGAAGTCGTGGGTGAACTGGAAAAGTGAAGAAAATCAAAGCCCAGGCAGTATATGGCATTTTTTCTTCGCGGCATGCATCAAATCTTCTTCCATTGCATGCATCATTCTCTATTTTCACTGGAGCTAAGGCTGGGCTGTTGGGCTTAGTTTCTATTCTTTTTTTCTTTGCTTAACACACCTAAAAGCATGTTTTTCTTAAGAAAACGCCACAAAAAAAGAGACCTTGACTTTGGCACGCTAGAACACTTAGGCAAAAGGCGTTCTAGCGCGTGCGCCATCACTCTAAAAGGTGCAGAAGCCGCACCACTGCACGTCTTTCAAAACTATGGCCTGTGCGTGGCGCATAGTGTTAGGAGTAGCATCAATTTAGGAGATTTTGGACTAGAGGAGTGATGTGGTGACTTTTGAGACATAATCAAAGTGCTACGCACAACACTAATGCTAGTTAGGGGACATTAAACACTTGTGGTTATAGTTGGCGAGATTGGAAATTTTGAGATTCCTAGTGGGCAACACCAATTTCTAGATGGTGGCGCATGGACAAAATGGTCAGTGGTGCACGACTTGGGTTTTGGGTGCTATGAAGGGTGGCAAGGCAATTACTCAATTTCAAAGACAAAGGCAGGGGGCTTGGGGGCAAAGACTCCCAGGGTAGGAGCAATGGTGGGCGATGGGGTATAGGAATCAAGGTTTTAGTGATTTTGGAGATAAGGGCTTATTTAGATTGGACACTAAATTTAGGGAAAACGGGCTTTCAAACTTTGTATAGGAAAGACTGCTCCAGTACCATGTTAAGAGGGACTAAAAGAATTAACTCATGTATTACTATCATACCAAAACTAGAATATAACTTCGTAAGGAGGATTACATACAAAAACTAGAAGACAGTTTGAAATAAACTCACCCTATAAACTAGTGAAGAAAATATTTTCTCAAACATATGCTAGTTAACATGATAATACCAAATCAAACTAAATATTTTATAATATTATCTAACATGTCCCAACAAAAGAGCATAACTTCTCTGTTATCTAGATAACAGTGAGAAACTCACAGGTCAGTCATGCTTCTCAGCTTTTGAAATGATGGAGGAACCGTTCCATTTATTGTGTTTCTGTGCACATTTCTGTGGCCACAGCATTAAGCAATCAACTTATCCAAGGCATAAATATTTAACATAAAGAATGCAGGCAACTTGAGATTCTCACAGGCTATTCAGATTTGTGCAAGAGCTAAGATTATCTGGTATAGGCCCCTCTAATTGGTTGTTTGCAACATTTCTGCAAAGTATGGTAGAGAGAAACTTGACTCTGCCGATCCACAAAGATTAATGTGAAAAAGCTTTGTTAAGTAAACACATACAACTCAAACAAGTCAGTCAGCTTCCCAAGTTCTTGCGGAATGTGGCCAGTTAGCAGATTATCATTCAATTCCCTGAAAGGTAAGAGTAAAAACAAAGAAAGATATAACAGTAATATATTTTGGAATTCATCTTGGAGAGGGATAAAATGCAGCAAATTATTGGACAAGATTTATACAGAGAGTGGAGGTTTGACATATTTCCAAGCTCAGCCAGAATAGACCCAGTTAGCCTGTTGGCATGAAGATACCCGGGAGAGAAGATGGTCAGGAGTTAATACACAAACATTAAATTTCTAAATAGATAAGAGTTTCAAGGCTCAAATACAATGCAGAGAAGAAAAATAAAAGTTCGATTTTGTACAGGCATGAAACTAAACTAGCAGTTCCAAAGTACATTTGCGTAACTTACAGTTTCTTGGTGTACTTTAAATTCCCAATAATTGGCGGGATTGTTCCACTCAACATGTTATAACTCAGGTCTCTGGAATGAATAAAACATCAAGGGTAAATCCATGATTACAAAAGAAACTTATTTCTGCAAATTTAGCCAAAACACGAAACACTTACAACACAGCAAGTGCCTGCATCAAGCCAAAAACAGATGGAATTTGCCCAGAAAGCCGGTTATTTTGCAAGGACCTATGATACACAAGGATTTGTTTGGTGTCATGCATGAAAAATTTGGTTTTAAGTAAGACATAGCACTGAATAAAAATCAGTAACACGTACAAGGTAGCAACTTGGAGAAATCCAATATCGAAAGGTATCTCAACAGTACATTGTTGTATGACAAATCCCCAATATCCACAAAAGATTGTTCTTAGTTTAACCATGTCATATATTTCTTTATTTAATATATGCAGCCAGTTTGGTACATACAGAACCTGGAAGGCAGTGCAGTTGCCAATGTTATCAGGAATTGGACCACTCAAACTATTATTTCTAACATCACTGGAAAATATCAGGTGCAAGTTTTAATCAGCAATTGCTGTAAATAGATAGCATTAGGAGCCTTAAGTTAATAGCACTGCGAGTGGAATACCATGGCCTGTTAGTTGACACATATCAGGAGAGAGTGTACCTTGTAGGTTGTACCCTCTCAATCCTCTAAGTTGAAAAGAAAAAATTAGTAGGACTCAAGCTTAATCTCATAGTTAATCCCCAGTGAAATGAAAAGAATCAAGTTTGTTGAGATTAATCTAACTCACAGGTATGGCAGAACTTCATTCCAATATAATGGTCCTGGTATTTCTCCGCTCAGCCCATTATGAGCCAAGTCCCTACGCAATGAATTTGGAAGTACTTCACTTCAACAGTTCATGATCAGAAGGGCATCACAAAAAAATCAGACCAACAGAACTCACAGAATTTAGAAGTTAGGAATCTGAGATAGTGTTGAAGGGATAGGTCCAATTAAGCGATTATTCTTCAAAATCCTGTCGAGCAGTAAATGTGAAACTAGTAATCAAGCTTGAATCGAGATTAGTTACAAACAAAAGTGTGCTGTAAGTCTAAAATAGCAGCAAACAGATGACAGTGCAACAAGAAGACAGTTTTGCTTCAACTTCCAAATTCTTATGTTGCTTGAGTTTTGAAAATGAGAAAGGAATATCTCCATAGAGTTCATTGGACGATAAGTCCCTGATACGGATGCAATCAATATGACAGTCCAATATACGTAGAGAAAGGCATTTCTCGCGAACTACTCTCTTAAAATTTTTAACTCACAAGCTTGTCAGAGCTGAGCAGTCTCCAATGTCCAATCTCATCTGGAATATGCCCAGAGAGCCGATTCCCCCCGAAGTCACAGGTTTGAATTACACTCAACAATCATGTTAGATATTAGACCCCACCCAAGCTCGTAAGTAAAAACCTGAAAACGAGTCTCAACTTACATGGAAAGTAGGCTCCGAAGCAGCCTTATTGCTGGTGATATTTCTCCACCAAGATTCAAACCTGAAAGGTTACTGCAACATAGGCACATAAATACACATTCTGTAGGAAATACTAAATCGCTGACAGCCAAATATCCCGAAAGAAAACTGAACAGTAAAGATTCCTTTATAGAGCCGCGACTAATCAATGAATTGCTAAACCAATGGAAACGTAGAAAAAGGGAAGACAAAAAATGCGAAACTTACAGTGCAACAACATTGAAGGTGACGTTATCACTCGTGATCCCTCTCCACACACAATAATCTGAAGATGGAGAGTCGGTCCAGTCATACAGCACGTTATCCACATCTTTTAATGACTTCTTCATCTCCAGCAAGCTAGCTCCTTTTCCACATATATTGCAAAACCAAACAGAAAAAACACAGATGACACAGTGAGAATCTAATTTTTTTCTGTGTTTTTATTGGCTTGAAAAACCGCTGAAAGTTGAGGTCTTGAACAGAGATTTGTTGAAGGCGTGCTAATAAGATAAAAGGTAAGGTTTAGCGAAGAAAATGACGTGATTATGCGACGAAGGCAAACGAAAGCAAAACTTCCTTAAAAGGTTCGACATTAATTATTAAATGATTAAAACACCAACTCAAAGTCCATTCTCGAGAAAGCCAAAAACAAAACCACCAACACTCACCATCATCAGTCTCCACGGGACTAAAGCTCGAGAGAACTACCAGAAATCCAACAAGAACAAATCTTTTCCAGCAATTCACCAGATCCCACTTCTCAGAAACCAGCAAAGGGCATATCGCCACCATAAAGTAGAGAAATTATAGCGCAAAATCTCTGGATGAAAAGACGGATGGGCGTAAGAGAAGTTGGAAATGCGATAAGGTATTAAAAAGGAGAAAGCTGCAATATTAGCATAGAGATTCACCGACAGATATGAAAGTGATATGGAAGGGTAAATATTATTACGACAGATACTCTGAGGATTGAGGAAAAATTGTGACGAGGGCTCTGGCTTTGTAATGTTCAACCGCATCGTTCTGCAGATATTGCATGTAGCTAAGTGTGGAAAGGGGAGAAGGATGGATACATGAAAATTGGAGAGAGAGAGAGAGTGAGAGAGGAGAATTGTTTAAAGAGGGAAAAAGACCATCTGCAAGTTTCCGATACAATCCCTCCGCCACGTCACACAATGTTTGAAAAAAATTAATTGAAAATTGAAAATTAAGAAATTTTTAAATGTTTTTATTAATTTATTTTTGGGCTCAATTTATTATTAGGAATATTTTTTAAAAATTGAAACGTGGGTTATAGGTTTTTGAGGCACTTTTTGTTTGATCAAACTGTAATCGTAATTATTGAGTGCAGGGCAGAGTGCAATGAAATTATAAGTATAAACTGACGTGGAGTCCAAACAAATTAAGAAAAACTATTTACAGGCCTATGACATGATTTTATCAACGAGGGATACTCCCTCTTGGCTTCTCTTTATGTAATAATCTCACCAAAATATTCATCCATACTCGTTAATTACGTGAATTTTTTATGGGACATGTACTTCTCGTGTAAACATCGAACACCGGACCTTTCTTTGGATATAGACTTTTCAACCGGACACTTGCTCATCGCATTTGTGGGCTATGTGACGAAGCTCAATTAAATTGAAAACATCGTCTCACAAACAACATCTGATTTGAAATCCTACCATGCGACGAGTACGTAGCTCTCGGTGTGAATGTGTGTCATTATAAATTCGAAAGGTGTCTCTAAATGAAAGCTGCAAATATTGCTTTTTTTTTATGTTTTTTTAAAGCTTTCTGAGGCTTCAATTCGATCCAGAGCAAGTCGCTATCTCTGCAGGTGGAGGAGGAGTGGAGTGCTGAAGGGATCAGAATACTTTCTCCTTCTCTTTTAACCGAGTTATCTGTATGAGTGCCCCATTCATATCATGCACATGTGGCTAGGAAACTGCACAAACTACGACCACTTGTTTTTACCTATTTAGCCTATTAGAATTGTGTTGGAATTATAAGATGTTAGGTTGTAAAATTTTTTATTTTTTGAAAATTCAATAAATGTATAAATATATGATTATAATTATATAATGTGATAATATATAAGTATAATTATCAGTTTATAGTGTATAATTATATATATAAATGTGAATGATATATGTATTGATTTGATTATGAGTAATTTAAATAATTGAATAATAATTAGTTAGTTATATATACATGTAAGAAAGGTAAATTTTGAATTTAAATTTTAAAATTTTTTAATTGAATTGAATGTTTAAAGGTATAAAATTGGATAAGATGTTGAGAGTTAAAAAACGAGTTCTAAACAAAGGCTACACCTCGTGATATGATTGAGCGAGGAGTTTGGGAGAAAAACATAACACTAAGACTCATGATAATTTTACATTCCACGCACTTGCAAAAAAATTTGTAGTTCATAAGATTTTTTATTCATGGCAACAAACAAATTGTGATAAAGGTCAAATTATTTTAAAATATATAAAAAAATTTTAAAAAGAATCAAAAGTGTGCGTATTTGTGTGTGTGTGTATAAAGTAAATTAAAAGATATAGTAAATATAAAAAGAAAAGGCATAAAATTATATTTAAATGTAATGGATATAGAAAGAAAATTTTTGAATTTTAACATAGGAGTAACGTAGTAATTTAACAATGTGCAAGCAAATTTAGGCTTTAGCCCACACACACACATATAAGGGTGGATCCAAAGATCTAGTGTATATGAAAAGGAAAAAAGAATCAAATTACATTAAAGTATAATAGAAAAAGAATGAATATTATAAAATATTAAAATAAGGATATTGTAGTAACTGACACTGTGTAACCGTTTAAAATGATAAAAAAACTAGCAAAAGAATTTAAAAAAAAAAAATTTGAGAGAAAAATAAATAAAAATAATAAATTATTAAAAAAAAAAGAGAAAAAACAAAAAGGAGAAAAAAATAATAGAAAATACAAAAAGAAAGTAAAGGTAGTAATTTGATATTTTACAACGAAAAAGTCTTGTTAACATAATAATATAATCTAGATTATGATATAAAAAAAATAATTGTGCTATAATACGAGGGATGACAATTGAACAGCTGGGATGCGGGATCACACTCCCCCATCACCAATCCTGTCACCAAATATTTACTCCTACCTTGGACCCACGTCATCCCCCACCCTTGCTCTACGCATCTCTAGTTCTTCCAACTCTAATCCCTGGTGAGTGCTCAATAGGGGGGAGAAAAAATTTAACTTTATTTTAAAAATAAAATTTTCAAAGATAAAAATTTTATCTTACTTGTTAACACGTAAACTATTTGATATACCAACTCATTTCATAAAGATAAACATGAGAAGCAATTTTCATGATCGATATAAAAATAATTAAAATATAAAAACAAACAATCAAACGATAATTTAAATTAACTAATTTTCAAATTAATCACATGTAAATTAATATGAAAAACGTACTCAGTAATCATTACACGCAACTAGATACTAGTTTGTAATTTATTGTAACTATAAATAAATGTATCCAGTTATGTGTAAACATTACAAAGTAAGCTAATAAATAAATGTAATCAGTAAACTTTCATATACAAAGAGCATATGGATAATAAATAAATGCCGCATGCTCTTTGTTTATAAAAACTATTTACAAATTATAAATTTATTTTATTTTAATTAATAAAAATAAAATTAGTTAATAATATAAAAGTATAGCAATATTTAAAATATAAAAATAAAGAAATATTAAAAAGAAGTTACATAGAGAGAAAATTTGAGTGAAAAATAAATTAAATGCAAAGGAAAAAAGATTAATAAAAGAATGTGAAATAAGAGTAATAATATATATATATATATATATATAAATATAATTTTTCATTGTTCGACTCATTTTCTTAAAAATATAGCCTGTGGCCATCATATCTCATTTTTCCAATCTCCTTTTTTTCCCACCTATTATTTACCTTTTTTTTCATCACTTTTTACTCTCTCCTTTCCTCTTTCTTTTCCATTCTTCTCTCCTCTCTTCTCTAATATTCTTGGCCAATATTTGGTCAATATCAGTCCAATTTCTTCGCAATGCACATCAAAAATTCGCCATATAAAGATTTGCAAATCAAAATCCATTTTTCCCATATTTTTCTGACAGATTAGCTAGGCTTTAGAGATGAGCAAAACTTGATTAAGTTCCTGCATACAGTTGCTAGTTAATAAGATCGATAATGGAGGAATCGATTTTTGTGGATGGAAGAGTAGAGAGAGTAAGTAGCAATTGATTAAGGTTTGATAAGAAAGAGAGACGAAAAAGAAGCAAGAGTAATGGCAAAAACAGATATATGAAAGAAAGAAGAAGATAGAAGACATAGAGGAATGACTATACTAGTCAAGTGGGGAGGCGTAGGCAAGGAGGGAGGAAGAAGAATAATAGAGAAGAATAAACTGATATTAGTATTGTGATTACAATGACTAGTAAACTTTGGGCACTATTCCGTGGGCAAATTTATTTATAAAATATAAAATAACTATGTTTCTATTAATAAAAATAAATTTATTTAACATTAAAATGTATAAATAATATTTAAAAATAAAATAATAATATCAAAAGAATTTGAGAAAAATTTGAGAGAAAAGACAAATATAAAAGTTAGAAGAAAAAAAAAATAAAAATGAAATGTTCACAATAATTAGTAATAATGTTATTAATAAAATAATTATAAAATAATTGATATTAATATTATTAACATCACTCATACTATGAATAGTATAAAAAATAATTCTTTTAAAAGTAGTAATAATCAGATTGTTAGTAATTTAATAATATCAAATTAAATTCATTAATTTTATTAATATTAAAATTATTAATTACGTTAAAATTTCTAATAAAATTAATCAATATTTGTGCTAATATTATTAAAGCCAACAATAATAAAAACATTGATAATGTCATACTAGTAGCATGATCAATATAAACATTGAAAATAATATTCACAAAAATATTATTAGCAAGATTAATTATATTATCTAAAATAGTTTAGTGGGCAGTAATTTCTTTATCGAAATAATATTATAACGTTAGTATTAATGATAACAATAATATTAGTAATAATAAATGTCTAGACGACGACGATAACAACAACAATAATGATAATTGTAATATTAAGACTATTCATAATACTATTTTTAATAATATTAATAAATTTAATAGTAATATTATTATAATTAACATTGTCATACATATAAATTAATAATAAAATTAATTTGTTCGAAAGTATATATTCTTATACAATATTTTTTATTTACATTCTATCACATCAACACGATTTTTTATAAATAATTATATATCACATCACTATAATTATTATTTTTTATATAAGACGTATTAAAGATTAAGTTACTCAACTCGGACCTGAGTCGAGGTGACACATGCTTTGACGAGGCTCAGGCTCAATCGAGTAATTTAAGCTCGAGTCTCTTTTCTATTTTTAATATTATATTTATTTATTGTGTGGATTTATTAAATACATAAAATTTGAAAAATAAACAAAATATAAGTGATTGGTTTATTGGTATCCCAACCAATTGATACACCCTCATTATTGAAAGGTTAAGAATTTGAATTTGATGTTAATCAATATTATTTTTAGAATGCATCAAGTTTGAACTTGATGGGTTTGAGTTTGGACTCGATACTTGTGCCACCCGAACTTAATGAACTCGAATTGAATGGTTTTACTTGAGTTTGGCTCAACTTGATTCCACCCCTATTTTTATCTATCAAACACAAATTCATTTACATACTTATATTTATATGTTATTTCTTAAAAAACTTTTATCTCACTCCTTTTGTACTCACATCACCACCCCTATGAGAATTTATCATAAGTATCTATGTCATATATAAAGCTTCCATCTCAGTAATGGTTACTGTGGTTAAGTGACATTACCTAACATCCTTTCTTATTTCTTTCTGTATCTGTCATTTCTTTAACTTATTTTTTTTCTCTTTTTTATTTATTTTTTTCTATTTTTTCTTTTCATTACTCATTTACCTTTTTTATACTTTTCTAATATCTATACTAACAGTTTTGGATCTATTTTGTTCTTATAAAATAAAATTACATATTTATCTTTTTTATTACATAATGTAAAATCACATATTTATTGTTATTTTATTTTATTGTTTTGTTCTTTCTATCATTCTCCTTTCTCTTTTCATTTATCTTTATTCATATTTTCTTTCGATATTTTTCAATTTCAATTTTTTTTCATATTTTTTTTCATTCTATATGTTTTTCTATATTCTTAAATTTAAGTAATATTATTTTTAAGTTAAAATGCAACAACTTTATAATTTACAAATACGTAAATATAAAGCATGTCAAATTTACTAATCATTATAATGCTTAAAAGCTTTTATTTTATCATATGATATGCCATAATATTATATACATTATAAATAATTAATCTATACTTACATACAAGGCATTTGCACCCCACAGTAATCGCCATGGTCACGTAAAAGTGATATTACCATAATATCCTTTAATATATAGTTTCTTCATTAATAGCTTTTCTTCTTTAACTTAATTTTTTTTTATCTTTTTCTTTTTTATGTCTAGCTTTTTTCTTGTTGTCTTTTTAAACTTTTCTAATGTTATTATAATCTTTAAGCTTTTATTTATTATATTATGTGGAATAAAATTACGTACATTATAAATAATTAATCTATACTAATACATAAAGCATTGATCCCTCACAGTAATCGTCATGGTTATACATAAAACCAGATTAACATAATACTCTCTTTTTCCACTCCTATAACTTTTTTTCATTAACTTAAGGTTTTTTTTTTATGTCGTTTCTATTTTCCTTTTTTACTTTGCTCCTTTCCATATCTCTTTTTTTTTTTAAAAAAAAAAGCTTTTCTAATGTTATTAAATGTTTAAAAACTTATATTTATTATATGTAATAAAATACTTTTTTAGTGTTGACGTAATGTTGTTTTGTTTGAATAAATTAAAAGTATTATTGGTGTATTTATTTTAACAGGTGTAGCAATAGTGCTTCAACTACTAAGAGTGAGATAATTTTTTTTTGTGCAAAAATTCTGAGAAAAAGGCAAACTTTGCAAATTTTTGGATTTTTCTTTTAGAAAACAATTTTTCGTAGAAGAGTGCGTCATCTAAGCATAACCTTAATATTGATATGTGTTGTCACCATATCAAAATTAAATTAAAGTAAATCAATACTTTGATAAATATAGGTATAGTATCCACGAGAAAACATGTGCGTCTATTAATATCACTAAAGTCCTATTAGTTAACCCACAAGGATCAAGCAACAATAGAATTAATAACTAAAGGCGAACACTTTGAAAAACAAGATCACAAACATGGAGTAGTAGAGTACTAAGATTGAAAAGTCTAGTCCTTTGTATTGTGTTGGTTTTCACTGTATGTTAATTTATAATAATTATCAGTTTAATTATTTTGTTACAAATTGCAAATTCTGAAGTTTATAGAATATTTTCTTGAACTCTCCTATAATTTTTACTCAAAATTTTAGTGGGTTTTTCCAAACCAAATCAAATTAAGCGATTGCGCTTTGTAATTAACAATAGTTTACCCGTGCTAATCATATGGTTTTATTTCTGTTATTTTCACAAAATTAGTGCTTACAATTGTATGTTTAGCGCCTAGGTTTCACTCTCATTATTCTCTGCACAACTATAATTTAATTATAGAGTTGATTAAGTCCTATAATTACTACAGCTATGTTTGTTTTCATTTTTACAACCCAAAACACACATATTATAATTCTTATACTTTTTAAATTCTCTTTATTTTTCTCTTGCTTTTACAAAATTCGTAAAAAAGATATACCTAAAAACTCACACTTAAAAATGAAAACAAACGTAGCCTATTTAATTCAACAATGGCAAATAACGAAAACAAGGCTAATTAATTATAAAGTTGCACATAAATCTTTCACTAATCACAAACAAAAGACACTATAGAATAATTTAGTAACTTGTAATATTAATAATGAAAACAAGTGCCAATGTGTTCATCATTCCAACAAACATGAAAAATACTAGAAAACTAAAAAAGTATGGCAAACTTAGTCTAGAAATTCTTGTGTTGTGTGGAAGAATGAACGCTCTCTACTTTTGGTATGAATCTCTTCTCCAATGCTTCAATGCTTGAATCTTTTGTTTTCTAAGTGGTTGAATGAAAAAAAAAAAAAAACTAGATGAAGACTTTTTTGGATGTGTGAGAACGTGTATATGTATTTTTGGAAGCTTAGGGTTTGAGTATTGTGTGAGAAAGACAAGAAAGCCCCTGAAATTTCATACAGATCGTGACCTGACTCCATCTTGTATTGCGCTTTGCGGCTACGAACTTCAACTTTGCAGTCATGACACCATCTCCTACAATCACGAACCCAAGTGCGATAATCACATAACTTGCTGTAGGTCGAAATTCTTGCAATTGAATTTTTATTAACAAGAATTTGTACAAGTACAATTGTATTTTGAATCAAATGAACTTTGTGAGTACAATCTCTAACTTAATCCTCTGATTCTTCTTTCAAGAATTCTAGACTTGAATGTTTGATTGAAGAATTCGATTGGAACTGAGGGAGCTTTGAGCTTTGATCCTCCTTGATGTTGTCCGAAACTTTCAATAACATTAATCCACTGGTTTGTACCTTGAATGTAGATCAAACACTAAGATTTGATAGATTTCTGTGAATAACACCTTAAATTTGATGACAAACTCTTTTGAATTCCTTGAAGTTGGTGGAAATGATTTAAATTCTTCCTTGAATGTTTCTTCACTTGAAGTCCTTTCTTCAAAGAATTCTTGTTGCTACTGTCACTGGTTGCTTGTTGCTCTTTCTTCAGCTCTTATTCTTCGTTGTTCTTTGGCTCTTCTTGCCCTTGTGGTTGTGATTTCTTCAGCTTTTGTTGCTGTTGTTCTTCCTCCTTTGTTGCTTTGGCTCTTGTTGCCGTCTCCCCCCTTCGTTGTCCTCCTCCCTTTGTTTGTGGAGGCCACCCCTATTTATAAGGGTGGAGAGGGCTTTGCTGTCATGTATAGTTGATAATGTGGTGCAATTTAATTGGTTAAAAATATTTGATTTGACATTACTTTCTTTAATTGGATGATTGTAAATTAATTGCTAAATCAACAATATTCTTCTTCCAAATTTACAGGACTTGACACGTGGCGTGACATGATTAGTCCACTTGTTGCGATTGATTTGTCAATCAATTTTGTAGTACAATACCAATTATTTAATTATTTAATTTCAAGAATTGTATTTAATTCAATTCCTAAAATATAAATAATTAACAATTGATATTTGATTACAAGAAAATTTTAATTGATTGGACAAATTTATTTTAATTGCTTACACTTGCTTCTCAAATCCCTCGACCACGCTAGGCTTCCTTGTGATAGTGACTCTCTTCCTCGCTATTGCAAGCTCAGTTGCGATAGAAAACCTCACGTCAACTAGTATGCATTGCAGTTTGATCTGCATGCGCAAACTCTCCCTCTATAGTCACCCCAGTCACCTTTGCGACCACGAAAGCCGAGCTTGAGCAGCTCCAGAATGTGTTGCGATTGATCACCATGGTTGCAAACTCCTATCTTACTTATGTGAATCCTGTAGTTCGAATCACAAATTTTTCTAAGCATTGACAATGTTCATATTTAGTGCATTACCACTAAAATCACACTTAAATACCTTCGAATTATTACAATTAACATATTTACATGCACGCAAACATAATATAACCATTTTATCCTCAATTATGTAAAAATTCACTACAATGGAGTGCCAAGGTTTTATAAAATTATGACTTATCAAATATATCACAATATTTGACCAGTAAATATTCAAAGTGGGTAAATATGTGTGTGCATGTGTTCCCTTTTATTGATAACGTGCTGCATGCTTTTTCATTCACTTGAGACTGATTGTTTAATGAGCTGAAATTTGTTTCTTCTTTTCCTTAACCTTATCCCAGTAACATCTACATGCAGGAATGTGTAGTCAAGAATAGAGGGCTATAATGGCCCAGTAGAATATTTTATGGTGTGAGATGCCTTCTGCATGAGAAAATTGTCACAAGTAGCATCCAAATAAATTTCAGAAGTTTGCTAGAACGCTCCTACAGTTTAACATCTTTGCAACGGCTTCCCATGTCAAAAGAGCCTCCATTTTGAATTGTTTATGTCCATTGAACATTATTTTTGATTTTATTGTTTATTTAAAATAACAAAATGACGTTTAGTTCATATCATATTGCGGAGAAAGGAGTGCATTGCATCCATTATTCAAAATCTAGCCGCATTATTTGTGCAATGCATCTTATATTTTAAAATTTATAGAGTACCTATAAATGAAATTGGAAACCCCTACGCCCAATACTCTTGTGCTTTTCTTCCATGGCCATTCTTTTTTCCTCAACCGAATTGCTTCACAACTTCTTTTTTAAAGAAAACTAAAATTTATTCTTTAAAATCACCAGATACAACATTCTCCAAAAAAGGGGGAAAATTATCCCACCAAACTAATTCCTACTCCGAACTAGTTGCCACTTTAGCCAACAAGCCTGCAAGTCTATTTCAAGCTCTACAAACATGAGAAAATTTTCATATATGAAAACTGTTTTGCAATCTTCTACTTGTGTCACTTAAGTCGCCAAGTGTTGAAAAGTCTGCTTCATCATCGTTTAATTTATTAATGATATTAACTGAATCATTCTGGATGATGACCCTGTTAACCCCAACTTTTAAAGCCCACTGCAAACTAACAATAATTGCACTAAATTTAGCGTGTTCAGTAAATAAAACAGTACCAATTCCCATTGCAAAAGCATTCTTTAGATTACCTTCTTCATCTCTAATGATGCCTCCAATTCCAACTCTTTCTTGAGTCCATGCTGCATCAATGCTAATTTTCAAGAGACCGGCTCCGGAGGTTGCCACTTCACATTCAACTGCTTCCAGTTTGTATTATTCTTTTCTTCTTGAGCTCGAGTAAATTCCATCAAGTATATTCTAGCCTATTCTGCCATTCCTTAAGCTTTTGGTGCTTCCCCTTCAAAAATTAGCTTGTTCCTAGCACACCAAATCATCCCCAAGACAATTGCAATAAGCTTTTTCTTCAGTTCATTCTTAGATCTCAAAATATTCTACACAAGATTCTTATAACAGATTTAACTTCAAGACTAGAGTTTAATGGGTCCAAAACACCAGAAGCAAATCTACATTTAAGAAAAAATGTGTCTATCATTATCCTCAATGTCAATACACCAAGGGAATGAACATTCTTGTCTGCTTCTTTTATTTTTAGGGTTAATTATGCCAACTTCTCTTATGAGTGGACATAATTACAAACTATACCACTTCCCTTTTGATATTACGAAATAGTCCCCTCTTTATTTTATAAATTTACATTTTTCTTTATTTTAGTGTTTCAAATGGAAATTAACGACGACATCAAAAAATTAATTTACTTTTTAAATTTACACTTGACCTTTATTTAGAAAATTTTGTACTATTTTATAGAAACTGATGCTCTTCATAATGCATCAAATTTAAAGATGTTTTGTTTGTAATAAATTAGGATTTTAAACCAATCAATTACAATTATCTTTATTGAAGCCTATTTTTTTTAAAAAAAATTTAACCAAAAACTTGAATTTAGACAACATAATAAACAAAAATGTAGTTAAACTTTTTATGATATAATCAATTTTCGTCTAAAAATTTAATAGAAAAAGAAGTATGTAAATATTTCAAACGTAGGTGGGAGAATTTTGTAATTTTAAAAGGAATAGAGATATAACTTGTAATTATGCTAACCCATAAGAGATGATGGTGTAAGCAACCCTTTTCATTATACGAGCTAAGGGTCTTTCGTCATTGATCAGGAAACCATAGAGGGAATGACTTTGGCGTGGAATTTCAACGGGATTTTACAGTGCTCAGATTTCATACCTTCTCATTGCCAACGATTATCTTCTCTTCTCTAAAGTTCATGATGGGTGCATGGAGAAGATCTAAACAAAGATGGACTGTGGAGCTGGTAGGCAGATCAAAGTATGAAGCTGTTCATTCATCAAAGATGGACTGTGGAGAAAGTTGAAAGGGTGGATATAGAAAATTTTATCTCAAGCTTCTAAGGAAATTCTCGTCAAGTTCGGCATTCAGGCAATTCTTACCTATATTATGTTTTGTTTTCTATTACTAGAAGGTTTTTGATGACAACTGACTAGCATGATTTGTCAATTTTGGTGGGGAAGAAAAGGTCAAAAAAAAAAAAAAAAGGAACAAGATTTCATGAAAAAATTGAGTGTCTATGTGTAAATCAAAAGATGAAGGGGGTTGTTATGGGTTTGAGAAACCTTCCTGCCTTCAATTTTGCATTATTGGCAAATCAAGGATGGCGCATCTTGCACCTGTTAGAATATTTGGAAATATTTGGTTTGATATCATAAATATTTAGCTATCTAGTATAAATTTGAAAATATTTAGTTTTCTTTATTTATGTGACTATTTTTATGTTAAATTGTTTCTTTTTTTTTTTTGATGTAATTGTAATTGTTTTTACTAAAAATTAGTATATTTCTAGTAAACAGTAATTCTCTCATTTTTCTTTCAACTTGGTATAAGAGTGAGTCCTTTCCTAAAATATTGTTCTAGTTGCAATCTTAGAGTCAGTTCACTGCATAAATGAGAGAGAGAGATCATGATTGATTATTTTAAAGAACGTTGACACTTGACGTAGATAATATATCTGAACTTGTTTGAGAGTTGATGGACAAACATATAAGTCGTTCCAGAGTTTCTTTCACTGTAAAAAGGGCTAAAATTATGTTCAAACTTGGGACAATGACGTGTGAAAATTGAGGGGCAATGTCACATGGGACGTCAATTTCGTAGATGCCTCTAAAACCATTACACCACTTGCTGGCTGGCCAATGAAAGAAGTTGGAAGGTAGAGTTGCCAATGTTGTTGGCTATCCATCCTCTAAGATATTTTTGGTTATCTGCCAGCTTCAAATCCTCCAAATTGGTTGGAACTCGAACAAGCATGATAGGTAAGATATTCGTATTGGGCCTCGTACGTAGAGCCCATCGGGCCGTTCAGTAGGGAAGGAATTGGCCCACCACGAGCGCTGCCCATATGCAAATCCATTTAATTATTATTATTGTTGTTGTTATTACTAGGCTGAAATTCATTAATTGCCGAATGTGGTTGATTTTCTTCTTCACTTGGGGGGTGTGTGAAATTGGTGAAAAAGGAATATCTTGTAGCGTAGGGGGATGTAGTGGGGCCAGGCGTCACATACATGTCTGTTTTCTCACAGCAGGTCTTTCCAATCACCTAAATGACTTCAATATTTGGTTGCAATTTCTTGTTCCCTACACCATAGACAAACAAGAAGATAATTTGGCCTCATCTCAGAAACATAAAATGGCGAATTTACTCAAGTAAAACATTTTAGTGGACCTCACCCCAGCCCACTGCAATTAAAAAATCCCACCTTCGTATGTGCCCTATATTCACGGATTCATCATCCCTCAAATCCCTCCTGCAAACGGCCTGGCCTCATTTCATCACAATCTCTGTACGCGCTTCCCTCTGAAGTCAATCCATATTACATCAAGCAACAGCTTTTATTTTATCCGTTTCTTACTATCGCCCAAACTTGACATAAAAAGATCCGAATTGTGTCTTCCATGTATTTTATCCTCAAGCCATTAGGCTTCACATGTCTTCATTCCATTCTTTTCCCGTACGTCATCTGATTTACAGGATTCTGAAGCATCACCAGTGAAAAGCCAGAGACAGAGATTTATAAATTATCAACAAACAGGTTACACCCCATTAGTTGCAAGACGAACAACCTTAATCAATAAAATTAAAGATGAAAAATCAACGAGTATATTTCCAATCATAGAAATTATGTTTCGGTGCTGTAGACCCAACACTTGCAGCACAAATGGATAAAAACTGCCGAAATAATCGCGCACGTTGTGAAATGTGAATAATAAGTCTACCGTCAAACTCCGAACAACATATCCCAACCACAAAAGCAGCATCAAGAGAATTTGTCGCTATAACACAAGCGAGGATACAAACGGTAGACAATCTAGTTTGTTCTTCATTAATGCAAAAGGCAATATACCGAATCTTCAATGACTTGAAGTCATCATGTTGGTACTAAGCTGCTAAAGATGCGCTTCAAACTCGGACATGCCGCACGTAATGTTCCCATGCTTGATGGATATATCTGTCATGTGGAAATGCGACAATAATTTGAGAAAATCTCATTCCACTCTTAATCTACTAATTTCGATTTCCACCCCAATACTGATTAACACAAATACATTTGACTAAAAAAAATCATGAAATTCTGTCAGACCTTCGGACAAAAGCGGACATCCAGTGTCTCAAGCATGCTACAACGCAGTATGGCAGCTTCAACAGCATCCTCATTGATATTACACGACTGGTTAATACCAGATATGAAAAAACAAGCGAAAAAATGGGTTAGAGACTGCAATGAGTTATCATGATTGAAGTAGTGCAAAGAAAAAAACATTATAGGCTCCTAGTATCATGTCCATAAAAGGGATGAATGCTTAAATTGTTGACACCATGTCATAAATCATTACAGTTGCTACTAGAATGTGAATGAAACTAGATTCTCAGCTTCTTTATTGAGGAAAACTTTACGGCTATTTTCAACCAAAAAAGTTTCAGTACAATGGGAGTCTTGATATGAAAATATACAAGTTTCTCCGGTTAGTTGACCTTCGTCTAGGAAGCCTGAAAACTGCCTTGACTGTCAGAGTTAAAGCAGAATATAATTTTGAATCTGTCTGTGGAAGACGAGGCCAAAGATTGCATTGGTCATTCCACAAGTATCATGCAATATTTGTTTAATTGTCAATAATAGCATTCAGATGACAGCATATCCAAGCATTGGTATCATCGCCATAATTACAACTCAAAACGGGATCAAATGAGAAAATTTTCAAGCTTATTTAATAAAAATTTCAACTGTATGGACAACCACGGCTGTCAAGGGACAGAACTCAGTCATGCTTCAGCAGTCAATTTCAAGAGCACTCCATGCACAAAACATACCATAGCAAACATACCTGAAGAAAAAGACTTGTCAGTCTAGGACAGTTAAGCTTCAATATTTCCAAGGAGTTGCAGTTGCTGGATAAGACAAGATAAACTGTGATGGAGGGGTTAATACACAAATTGCAATCAAGCAAGATAACTGCAGCGGGATAGAAATACCTCAGATTTAGAATAAACAAATTGCAACATGATATGTCAACTTCCTTCAAGTTTGAAGATAGCGAGACGTTTAAAGATGACAGATGGAAACATCCTGCTATAGAAGGAATAACCACCTTTTTAATATTTGGGCAACCAACACAATTGAGGTTCTGCAGAAATCGTTTAGCTTGGAATTGAGGCACAGGCAAATTTTCCAAAGAAGAGCCATATGACCCATAAAAATTGTCCATAGTAGAAAGTCGTTCAATATGAAAGCTCCAATCCAAGTCATGCATGTTTACACAACCATTCAAGCTGACATGAGTTAACTGTCTACAGCAAGCAAGCAACTCCTCTATTGCTGACTGGCACAGTGTCACATAGGACAAGTCCAATTCACAGAGAAACGGGAGAGCATTTCCTTTGTAGAGAGGCTCCAAGGACGCATCACTAAGATACTTGCATGCTTGCAATTTTAGGACCTACAAAATAAAGTGAATCAACAAAGCTCACAGATAGTCTTCATGGGATCAGTGCTGATTGATCCCTGAAATTGATTACCAGAAAACCCAGACCGGCCTAGATTCACTACATAAAAATCAAACAAACTGAAGAAACAGTATCATGACATGAGCATTGGAAGTCAATATCTTCAAGAGGGCTTAATATCTGATTAAAACACATGAAGGAAAACAGGAAAGAGAATTACCTTCAAGTACAAACAGGAGTCAAAAACAGGCTGCAAATTAACCAAAAATGTGTATGATAGGTCGAGGAAGGTCAAGCTCTGAAGGCAATGTAAAGATGAAAGCCCGTCAAATCCAACAGAAGGGCATGACATTAAAACCAATGATTCAATAAGGGGACATGATGATGCGGTAGCAGATAAGCAGTCATCCTTTAGTTGGCTGCTCGTATGGAAGGATCAAAGGATACCAGTTAGACACAATGACGAATAAACAATCAAGTATCAAGTAAATATCACAGGATACATTGTCAAACATGCGTAATAAAGAATTGCCATGACCAAGCATAACCTGCAAAAAGATGCATCTAGGGACATCATCACTGGACAATCAATAAATGCCTCAGACAATACTCCACATCCCTTCAATTCAAGTGAAACCAACTGGGGTGCTTCAATATGGAGTGCACTTAATTTGGGACATATACCCAAATTTAAGGACCTAAGACCAACCTGGAATTGATATATAAATGATCCAAGATCGTGATCAGAAAAATAATTCAAGTCAGAGTTTCAACAAGAAGTCCACATTGGGTTAAGCAACTAAATCCCAAAAATGTGGAAAACAAATAAATGAACAGATGCAAGCCAGATATGGGAACAATCCAAGGATCAACTCTCTTCAAGGAAAATTAGGTCTCAAGGCAGCAATAAAATATAATGAACTCCAACCCCAACATAAAGGATGGTACAACTGAATACAATAAAATCACTTACTGGTGAAAACTTTGCTTTCTCAAGATGATCAGAACCATCTAACGAAACACGCTCAAGATAAGGGCAACTGAGATCAAGAGAAGTCATTGCACGGCAACCACAGAGCGAAAGGCTAACTAAAGAAGTACTGGAGAAACTAACTGCAGTCAAACTCTGATAAAGTGGAAACAACAGCTACAATTAGATACAATAACCATGAAAGCAACCACATGGAAAGAGTGAAAATGGAAATATATACTTGACAACAAAAAGCTGAATGGAAACAGCAGGAGTACCCTAAAAGAAGAAGATAACTAAGTTATCAGAAGTGGATGGCACAACAACTATGGATCCAAGTAGATACATACAACATCAGCAATGAAATACATAATAGACCTCAGCAAGCATGAACAACAAAAGAGACACTGCTAAATTATCACATCCTACGTAACATGACCAAAAATGACTAATGACATCATTTTACAGTGGACACATGATTAGCCAATGGTCAAAAAATGCCAAATAGATGGGAAATGTGAAATCTGCTACTTTGGTATAAACTTTTTGTCAGTTCGGCCTAAACTTAGGAAATAATTCCAGTTCCCAATTCAGAAACCAAAAGCACTCTGAGAGATTAAGCTGACTGACAAGGTTTCAGATCTGATTTCATGACTCACACTTGGCAACAACATTGCGTAAAGCATGGGCAGTGAGCTGAAATTTCTAAAAGAGCTTCAAATTTTTTAGTACCAACATTAAGTTTCTACCCAAGTTTTAATATATACCATGCTTTTTTCCAAATTCTCCTGATTAAGAAAGAAACTCAAACTGAAGAATGCCCATATATTTCTCATGGGACTAAAAATATATGTTAATCAACTCAACCATAGTTGTTAATGGCGCGTGCCATGGCGCATGGCACAAATGGCATGGCCAAGGCACCATTCATGAAAAATGGCGGCCCGCCATATTGAAGATGGCACTCTAGACTTTTTTTTTTCATCTCAAAACTTTTTCTTAAAGGAGAAAAAAAAAACCATAAAACATGGAAATTCACTTGGGATTTGTTAAATCTCATTTTCTGCCACAAAAGTCCTAAAACACAATGATTGCATTCTTCTATTATGTGGTATTGCTGTATTTTCAAACGCTTCAAATGAACGCTAAAATAATTTGACATTTTTCTTAACATGTCATCTTTTTCTATCAACAACTTTTGAATAATTTAGGCATGCACTATTCCTTTACTCCTCTTTTCCCTTATTTTTTCTTCTTATTCTTTCTCTATCACTTTTTATTCTTTTTCTTTTTCTTTTTTGGTGGACCTTTATTCTTTTTTTCTTTTCGTCTTCTTTGTTTCTTTAATAGGATAGGCAATATTTAAATTTTTAAAAGTTTTACAAATTATAGTTGGTTATTGTAGAAAATTTAAATTTCTAGAAATTGAGTGGTCAAGCTTGCTAGATTTTGAAGCTTTCCAAATTATGTAGCAGAATATTAATAAAATTATCAATTATTTATTCTTGAAATTATTAAATTTTTAATTTTTTGAAAAATTTAATAGTTGGCTATTCACTAATTCTTTGTTATTTGTTTTATTTACAGATATGAAGTTTGAAAATAATTTGTAACTATTATTCAACAAATAGAAATTGTTTATATTATATTTTTGTAAAAAATTATTAACACTATAAATATATTTCACATATTACATAGTGTGGTGCCATGTTTCAATATAGCTTGTCGTGCTATGCACCATGCGCAATGGCTCTAAAAAGTTTTTGTGCCGCGCAGTGTCATTCACCCACGACAACTATGAACTCAACATGTACAATGCCCCTCATGGGTAAAAATAGACACTTCAAAATTACGTAACTACCAAAAACTTATGAAAATAAATTCTTATTCATTCTTCTTCCTGTACAGATTTATTAATACAAAATGATGCGTCCTAGATTATCAACATACAAGAATTATTACCAGTCATGATAAAGTTTCACAAATTGATAGAATATTAAGGTATTGGACAAAATGACACCATTAAAGCAATAGAGAAAAAATTAGACAAACCTCACAACTATCTAGAACCAATGATCGCAATGTGGGACAGCCCCCACTGCTACTGAAAACTTCACATACGGAATTTGTCAAAGATTCACATTCAGTAAGATCTACTTCTTGCAAGCACGGGCATTGAAGTGCTAACATTGTCAAGCTCTCTTGCTTTTGCAAAACTAATTTCTGCAAGAAAGGTTTAGGATAAATATTTCCTAGGGTTTAATAGAAGTAAAGATACAAAATATCACCTATATTGGTGGAATTACAACTAGACACTTAAAAAATTACAAATTTTGAATAGATGCCATACTTTAAGGGCATTTGATGTGATACTGATTCTCTGGAGAGAAGGGCAGTTAGAAACTGTAACTGATGACAGCACATTGCTTCTTAAATTTAAATCAATGAATCTGCAAATATGCGAGTAAGGAGTTATCCAGTGAAAAGACAGGATGCAGATGTTCAAAGTGAAGGATTAGGGCATACTTGCGACAATGTACAAGCCTTATGTTCTGCAGACAAGGAAGATCCAAAGAAACTGATGTCAATAAACTGCAATCATCAAGCTCAAGAACCTAAAATGCATACAAATTTCCCAATATCAGAAACTTCAATAGTAAGTACTTAACTAAACCATGAATATTTCTAAAGGCTGAAATTCTCACAACAAATGTTTACTTAAACCTCTAGCATTGAACTATGAGCTATAGCAGTCACTGAAGCCGATGTGATACCCTCGCAGCTTTGAAGCTTGAGAACAGTCAACATGGGCAGTCTCACAGACTTCCAAGGAGAACCACATGTTAGGTCCCGTAAAAATATACCATAGGCAATAAAAATTAAAATGAGGTCTTACTTCAAGAGAGATGTTTGGGCAGTACGATGCATTAAGAACGTGCAAGTTAACACAAGACAGGGCTATTTCTCGTAAAGTCTCATCGCTCACGCACGAACAGTTTGACATATCCAAGGATTCCAAGAGTGGGCATGATATTGCTGCTGAACGAATTGCAGCATCTGAAAGTTTGTGACAAGAAGCTATATCAAGCTCACGCAAGAGGGGACAATTGAGAACAGCATGTGGCATACTACTGCGCTTCAGAGACAAGGTTTCCAGCCGGGGGCACCTGCAAAGAACCACAATCTATAATATCACATAAGAGCTAATCGACATTTTAAAATGCTACTGAAACAATTTATCACCTGATGGAGACACGGAGCACACGACATTTCACTATCTGAAGATCATGCAATCTATCATGATAAAAGGGTATTTCCTGAATCCCATTACCCAAAGTAGCATCATTGATAGTTAAACTCCTCAGCATGAGGCAATCAGTCAGGGTGGGGAAAAATGACTCGCCCAACTGGCCTTTGCCCAGAATTAAAACCTCGAGATTTCTGTGGCAAAACAGAAAAACCATAAACACATTCTACAGGTGACCAAGTTAAGAGTCTTCCCTAAAACTCTCCCTAAAAAGTCAATAACTGAATTACCTTAATAAAGAGACAGCATTCATCCCATATGAATGGATATCAGGAGTACCATAAATATTTACTTTCTTAGCCTTCGGATATCGTCGACATATGTCCTCAACTGAAACATCAAAAGACAGACCTTGAGTAAATTTACCTATGGTATCACAAAATTTAATGTGGAGCTAAGAGTGAAGAAAACTATAAGCCAACAAAAATGCAAACACTGATAACCTTTCAGCAAGCTTAATCAGCTGAAGCTCAAGTGAAGTATACATATTAGGAGCATTCAGAAGATATTGTTATCAAGCGTGCTTTAGCAAGTCAGACTTTTCAATCTTGGATCTTTAACTGATCAAACAATTGGACATGTGCTTATGCATATTATTGTCCTAGTATAACACTCACACTGTTGTGCAGATATGGGCCGATTCTCAAAATTCAGATCACACCAGAACTTTTCATGAGAAATTGCATCCCTCCACTGCTTAGAGACTCTTGCAATGCGGCAAAGCTCAATATGGTCCAAGAAAGAGAAAACCTAAAGCATAAAACATTATTAAGATCCAACTGATCTTCTAAATCCTAAAAAGAAATGATATTTTCCTTTGGGCCATTACATAACACATACCATATGCAGCAAATCATCAGTAAGATCCAGCCGAACTTCTAACAAATCACCCATTTTTAAGGTATCACTATTATTCATAGAATCTTCTTGGGAAAGTCTGGTATCAGACACATCCAAATCAGCAACATCATCAGGCAGGGGAGTTAAGTAATGAGCATCATTTTTGAAATTAGTACCCCAATCCCTGCAGAATAAAAGAAATCAGGACTAGGCTCCTGATTTTCATAGAGACGCATAGTAATCGACTGGAAAAAGCACAGTATACTGACATCAATATCGATGGCAGTATCGAAATTCTCATTCCATGATGCAGATTATTACACTTCTTGAGATACTAGAAAAAAAAATAATCACATTACTTAACCAAAATTAGAAGTCAACAGTGCTTGAAGAAATACTTCTTCAGAAGCCAGGAACTGCAAAAGTAGATGTTTGCCAACTTACTCCAAGCACACTTTACACTTAAGTTTTTGCAAGCCACAGTAAAAGATTCTGTTCCCAAGTCATAGATAACATTTAAAAGGAATAGTCACACAGAATACTTCTATGTACAGATGCAGATCAAATTAAAGTAATTATGTCTTCCAGGCAAGACCTAGATTGGAACATATGTAAATCACATCGTGAAAATGCATACGGAGAACAATTGACACTGAAGTGAATTCCAATTTCATAAACAAATTTATATAGTGGATCTACAGCAGAGGGTAAATGAGGAAGATGACGAGGAGCAGAAGAGTTTTCAGCCACCTGAACGGATTTCAAAGTCGTATCACTGACAGGGATACAAAATAATAGCTAGTTCCAATAAACCCAAAAAGATCAAAAATTAAGGTTCATGCCAATAACAGAACAAGCAACAAGCTTCATCGTGTATAACTTTCTCATTACTTATACTGTTTTATAATAGACTAAGAACAACGTTTTGTAGTAACAAAATACAGTAAAATCTTAAGCACGGTCACAGCTAAATATTCCAATTATCAAATACCAATATTGCATGCAACAATTATAAGTCAGAACAACAGGCACCCCCGTGCAGATGTACTCACATAAATACATAAAGAACAATAAAACGGAAATCTCACTGAGAAAAAGAATGAACTTTGGGGCGTTTTATCTGCATGTCACGATCAGAGTTCTCTCTTTCCACAACAATTGTTGTTGGCGATGAAGATGTAGGCTCACCGCCCAGCCCCAATTTCAAATTAACATCGACTTTCATCCCCTCACTTTCACTACCACCAGGGTTGGCATATCTTGACTCCACACGATTTATCCAGAGCAAAAGATCCTCCGCTTTCTCACCATCAAAATCGAGCCACTCGTTATTTTCCCTCCAGTAGGTTCTCTCATCGCTCACTTGTAATCCAAACTCCTCAACTTCATCCCCTTCACTAACAACATTACTAGGAGTTGCCCAAAGCCCTAACATAGAATCATCATTCTCCATCTTTTCACTCTCATTCCCCAAAATGCCCTCCCTCTCTTTCACCTGGTAACAATGTACATAATATGTATCATCACCATCACCACTAGTCTTAATATTGCTATCTTCCTCTCCTTCAAAGCATAGAAAAGGAAAACAACAAATCTTCATACACAAAAAGAAAAGGGTAAAAGAAAAACTCAGCTAAAAACTTCCCCGCTTTTTCAATAATGTGAGCTAATGATCCCGCTTCACAACAGAACTTTAATATCTACAAAAATCCAGAAAGCCCCAAATATCACAAAACGGCAGCAATGTATTAGGCAAAACACAGCTATGAGGAACAATATGTCTCCTTATCGGTTCAGGTTCGAGTTTATAATTGTCGAAAAATAGGTGAAAAAACTTTTAAAAAATAACAAAACAGAAAAACCATAAGAAAATGTAGAAAGAACCAAAAACCATAAGCTACACAGATCGGATCGAATAAAATGAACGGAACAGAGAAGCTTTTTCCGGTAAGATGTTGTCTTTGCCAAGATCGCCCAGGTGGAGATTCTTGTTTTTCCTCCCTTGTGTAATTCTATTAATCCTCAATTTTCCCGTTCTTCCTTACAGTAACTTCGAGCTTGCCGTCTCGGCTGTGCAATTATCTCATCTTTCTCCTCAGAATTGAATTTATATGTGGAATTTTTCACAGGTTAGCTTTTCTTTCAAAATATCTTTTTTCCACATTAGATCGATAACGATGAATGGCAAGTCCAACGGCATCGTTTTCGGGTGAACACAAAGTGGGCTTGTATATGAAAGCGAGATCTGGGCTCTCTGGCCCATGAACAATGTTATCATTGGGCTGGGTCCAGAAACCATAGTGCCAGTGGTCTTTTTCAATCACACGAATATTTTGTTGCTTAAATTCTCATGTTAGGTGATTGAAATGAGAATAACTTGAAACCAAATCTGAGAATTTTAATAATTAACCAATAAAGGAAGGTATGCTACTACGTTAAATGCCGAAGCACACTTACACGTACTTGGAAAAATAAATAAATAAATAAATAAAGATAAAAGAAGTGAGAGCTAGTCCGGTGTATGGTTGTGTTCCTCAATTAACCAACAATTTTAATGCTTTGAGTGTAATTAGTAATAAGAGTGCAATTAGCTTGCGATTAATATCTCTTAAAACTGATTTTGAGAGGTTGAGTGAGATTTAATATTTGAGGGTAAACAATAGAAGATGGATGAATTTTTTGATAAATAAAATATATATATATATAAGAATTGAATGTGAAGATAAAGTAGGAAAAGTACTGAGTGGATTAAACAATTTTTAAAAGAAATTTTTGCAATTGAATCGATATTTTGTGTTGCTGTCCAATGACCGGTTCCAATTCAATCACTGTTTTAATTTTTTATAATTAATTATTTTTTAATCACTATATCTATTCATCTTCATATATTTTAATATTTTATAAACTTATATATCATCACATCATTTAATAGTTATTACATATTAAATATATACATATAATTTAAAATGTTCCTTTTCTTTATAACTTATTAATAAACATAATTTTTATTAAAAATCAAATCATTCAAATTTTTCTTCACACTTTAATTTCCCTACTCCAGGTGACGAAACATGTGGGTCCATGAAAGCCTAATGAATGGCCATAAAAACATGGTAAAATAAGATATTGTGGTACGCCAAATCCCCGGTATTGTCAAAATTAAAAAGTTAATGAGGGCTGAAGTGGCCGACCACTCATATTTACTTAATGGAGCCAACTAAGTCTGCCTCTCCCATCATTCCAAAAATGTGTTTCAAGTGCATTTGGTCTCCCTTCTAATTTAATTAACCCAACTTTTCATTTTATTTTGTCTGCATTCAAACAGGAAATAACTAATGAAAATATTTTTCCAACATCTGTTTTCAGGAGTAGCATTCAAAAACATAATTGAGTCTTAAAAATCAATTTAATACCTCCATTTCCCCCTTCTTTTCATATTCTGTAAGCTCAAGTAGAGGATGTAATTGAGCCTGTTCAATTAGTTATTTAGAGTTATAAAAAAATTTTAAGATAAGAAAATAAAGAGGTTGGAAAGAATTTGGAAAGGGAAAGAATTACGAGAGAGAATACAAATAAAAATAATAATATAAAATTAAAATGAGAAATAAAAGGATTAAAATGAAAAAACAATAAGTAAGGATCAACAAAAAACCTTACCAACTTACTGATAGACCTTGTGTATCAATACTATCATAAAATGGGAGAGCAGTAATTAGTATTTTAATTGAATTTTTAAAATGCCCTTCTACCTTATATAACAGCTTCTCTAGCACTTTTTTTTTTTTTTTAATTATGTTACTAATCCACAGTCTCATTCTTCCACTAACTTAATTTCTCTTTAATTTCAATAATATTTAATTTATGTATCTTTTGTTACTAAATTTAGTATGTGTATTTATATGCTTATGAATATTTTAATTTATGTAATGTTATTTTATTATTAAACTACTAAAGATATAATAATTTTATATTTTAATTATAATTAATGAAATTATATATTTTTTTATAAATATGCACCGACATAGTGCGTGCAAGTTTTACTAGTGCATGTACGCGTGTGTAACAAAATAAAATGTATTCTGCACGCCGACCATTGATGAGCTGGGCTGACATCGTGGCCCAAGACAAAACCCGGACCCATATTGAGTTTACCATATATTTTCATTGCAATTGTGGCCATTAGGAAGCATCCAAACAAAGTTAAATCAATGAAACGATTATTACCTGATAAGATATCTCGACCGCCCCAGAAAAACGTTTGCATTCGTCCAATTATTTGTATATTCAATGGAGAGGTCTCACATTCCCCCCCAACATAATCTGTGACGTACAGTTGGTGCCCAAAAGGGTGGATTGAGAAAGATTTGGTGCACTTAAAGGGTACACAGTTCTGGTGCATGCACTTTAACTCTGCAATTAATTTACTTGATTCATGAACTATGATTCAGAACCCTTGTGCAGCATTTGTTCCTTTTTACCATGAGCATTTGATTTGGGTAAAAAAAAGTGGATAGAAAATAGAGGGGAAAAGAACTGGGACGTTCATTAATATTGGTCTTAGTGTATATCAGGAGAGCTGCCAATTTTATGGAAAAATTTTCTGCTCGGGTGCAAGGATAGCCATGGGATCAAAACTGGCCTTTCAGTTCCAAAATGGAGCTTCCACCTCTCCAGTGAGTCATAGTGCGGAATGTACAGCCTGAAGTCACAGCCATTTCCAGTACAACTCTCAACAATTTCATGAATTTGTGCAAACATTTCTTTTCTTTAGCTGACAACCTTTGCACTTGGATGAATAGGATTAAAGTCTTAGTAATTATTTTAAAGATAAATTAATCATATGATAATTTAATATTATATTTAGATTATAATGTAAGATAAATTAATAATGAGTATATTAAATTGGTTAATATATTTGAATTATTTTATCATTAAATTATTTTATCTAATATTTTATTAAATAATTCCGCAACTATATTTTATCATAGACTTTTAGTAATTAATTAATTTATCAAACTTAATCCCTTAAAAGTAAACATACTATTTAGGGGAGGATAGCAGAATCGCAGCGACACCACCAAGTAAAACACATCTCCTCCTGGCCGAACAACGGAAATGCGGCCGTCCCACCTCCACATATATTAATCAATCATCACTCATTAACTGTTATCAGCGATCCAAATTTATGCAGAGACAGACCAGCACAAGAGTGCATGATTATTCTGTAATCTAATAATTCATGATAAAAAAAAAAAAAACCAATTATATAAACAAGAACAAGACTAAAACCGTGGGGTAGAGGGTGTTTAATCAGATTGGGATTGGGTTCCTGTATCGGAAAAAGGAAAGAAAATCCACATCACCAGAAAATATTAAAAATGTCCCAACAAGTTTGTCAGCAGATCGGATTACACAACGGCTATAGGGTGGTGACTGGTCCGTCCACGTCAACACGGGCCATTTTTTACCTACGTGTCCCTTTGCATACTGCGCAAATGGTTCAGGTGCCATCTGCAACTCCCACTCGGCTCCCACTCGGCATGATCCACGCAATCGATAGCCACCATTATGTCATTACACTTTTTGTTTTCCCGTGTAACGCTTAGAATTGGAATTACTTGTACCCAACTTCAATGCCACCGAATTCAAGCAACAAAATGTACTGCAAAATTAATTTGCACGTGTGAGTTGTTGGTATTCCAAGCAAAGTTAAATCGGGATTTTTTTCTATGAAAATCTTCCTTTTTAGGACATTTAAATTTGTGTTCTACGTGCTGTGCTGGGTATTCAAAGTGAGTTGTATTTCCAAAATTTGGAGTTCCCAAATTGTGCCACAAGAACAATTTCGGAATTGTCTACTGGTCTAGCCATATTCACTTCTCACTCGGATTGCAATGCAGTCATTAGTCATGACCCCATGGGCGACCCTAAACCCTACAGTTTATGATCACTCAACTGACCAATGTGTTTTCCAACTTATACCGAACGTCGTTTATGACATTATTCGAGTGTTGATTGTGGGAGTGAGACACAAATCATCCAATGATGCAAACTGTCTAGCCAAGCCCACAATAATTAATTAATGCTTGATGTAGGATCTCTCTTCACTTCCTCTGTTTGTCATCTTTAATTGTGTTAATCTTCTACGTCCCTAGGAAAATGAAGCCAAGCTTTTCGTACCTGATCTAATTATAATCTTGTCATTTTACTTAGCCATTTTAGTTAGCATGCCCCATTGACTGAGAATTGTTCCATGGTATAATTAATTCCCATGTGAGATCTTAACTTGTGAATCTGATTAAGTTATTGATTTAGGCGAGGAAGATCAATAAATTATCAAAAGCAGCTAGTTTGGTTACAAGAAATTTGAGGCAATCTAGGAAGATGCTACCGAGGGCAATAGTTTGTTCCTATTGTCTATACCCCTGGGGATCAGAGTACATATGGAAATAGGGGACGGGTACAAATGGAGTAGAGTGGGTGTGGGATGGGGGGATTTTTTTTTTTTCCCGCTTGAAATGGGGCGTCGGATGAGGAACCCTCCTTACACCCAATCTCCATTTTAATTAAATAAATATAAATATATCTATATTATTTTTATCTATACCTGTATTTTTTAGAAAATAAATTATATATGAAGTTATGTAATTATTTTAATTTTATATTCAATTATTTTTTAATATTTTTGTTTTCCTTCTCTTTCAATTTATTTTTATCTGTATTTTATTTTAATTTTTCTCAATTTATAAACTTTTCTAATGTTTTTTATTATTATATTTTCAATATTAAATTATGTTATTTTTATCGTTTAAAATATAATAGCAATACAATTTGTAAATAACTTTGTGTATATTAAAAGTTTGAGAAATTTATTTGTTAGAATAAATTACTCACTAGTACTTAGTTATGTATAATGTTTAGTGATTAATTTTGCATATTACTTTCTACGGGGTTCATTTGAAAATTAGTTAATCTAAATTATTGTTTGATAGTTATAAAAAATTGTTTGCTTTTATATATTAATGCTTTTTATATTAATCATAAAAGCCGTTTCTCATCTTTATCATTTTTGTGAAATTCATAGCTATCTCTTAATTTTGATAATAGAAATGAGTAAGACCAAAATTTTTTTCTTTTTAAAATTTAATTTTTTAATATAAAATTAAATTTTTTTCTTTTCCCAAAGGGACAGTCGCGAGAAATCGAGCCGGAGGATCTGGGGTAGAATCGAGTCGAGTTGAGTTTGAGTAGTACCCTACTTGAGCTTGACTCCAAATAATTTTTGACGAGCTCGAACTCGCTATTTTCAATGAACGAGTACAGAGTCCAAGCTTGAACTCAAACTTATCAAGTCTGATCTCGAGCTTAAACTTACTGAACTTAAGCTCGAGCTTAAGCCTATCGAGCTCTGTGTGTGTTTGTGTGTGTGTGTGTGTGTGTGTGTGAATTTCTTTTAGTTGAGGGGTGGGTATTTGAATGTTATATTAATGGATAGAGTAATTAATATCAATTTTACAGTAAAATTTTTAAATTTATTTATTTGGATTAAGATAATCGCTAGTAATGTTTTCTAAATTTTCTATTCTTAATTTAATCCACTAAATATTTTATTTTTATAATAAATTGGTATATAACTTTGTAAGAATTTTGAAAACACTTGCCAAATTATGTTTGTACGTAAATTTTGAAGGTAATAAGTTTTGAACAAAAACTTAGCAATGGTGTGAAAGTAGGAGAGGAAAAGGGAATATGGTAACTTTTATTTTTCATGACTCAAAAAACCGAAATGGGAATAAGAGAAAAGGGTTGCAATTGAATGCAGGATTATTTTTATGAAAAATAATTTAAAAAGAAAATTGAATATTTTTTGAAAATAATTGTGTACTAGTATGCTTTTAGTGGTTTCCCATCATTTTTGCATTTTCAGGTTATTCCATTTTTATTCAATTCCTCTTGAAAAACTAACGACCTAACTTCATTCAACAATTACCACAAGTTTCCAAATATGACAATATAGAAGCATATTAGTACACAATTTTAATTCCAACATCTGATATGATTTCTCGTGCAAATTCATTTAATTGAAAATAACACCCCCATAGTAAAGGAAAGCTTGCTTAACCGCAAACCTTCTACCTAGAACCCCAGTCCAGTACTCCAGTAGGATTTGTAGTATAGACTCTACAGATGAATACAACATTTTTTCTGTAAATACTAGAAGCAGAAGACTGAAACTTGAGAAAAAATTCTTACCACCATAAACTCTTCCAAGCACGTTACTCGCTATCGCTGATGATGGTCTAGTGCTAATCTAGTGATGCTCCTCCACTCCTGTTGTTGCTAGCGCAATTAAATTTAAACCACAGCTTCCCGAGTCCGTTCCTTGGTTAGCTTCCTAACTCCGAAGTACCCGAATTCCAAGCAAGCACAATTGTTCTTGTTGGGTTTTTCTAGAAAGATGGGCTACTGCTTAGTGCTGCTCTGATCTATTCCAGCCTCCAACTCAACTGACGATGAGTGGAATCCAATGGTGGGGTGTTGATTGTTAAATCTGAGGATTAGGAAAAGGGGATTAGTCGATTAAGGAAATTGGGGAACTGCGGCTTGCTCAAGTCAACATTTGACTCATAGGACACCAAATTTGGGGGTGGGATTGGGATTAGGCTGTGTTTGGTTGGATCACGAGAGAGTGGAGACTGAATTTATTAGGGGTGGGGTCATTAGGCTGTGTTTGGGAGTCGAACTCAAGCTACTCGATCGAATTTAAATATCTCTATGAAGTATTTAAACTCGACTTGATAATCATGTCGAGTCTCAACTCGGGCTTGGAGTTGACCAGGCTCAGTCTAGCAACGTTGAGCTTGAGTCAAGTAACTCGGTCTGCCAACAATCTTACAAGGGACAAGGTGGGGGTGGGGGTGGGAAGGGCAAGGGGATAGGGGAACAACCCCCCTTTCCACTGTCGCTCCATTGCCATCCGTAGGTCAAAGATCTACATCGAGAAATCTAAAGGTTTGGAATTTAAATTCATAATCAAGTAAGTGTTCCATTTGCTAATGGCAATTCCCTTATGCTACTACTTTTAGCCCTTATCCCATTGTCATCCCTAGGTCAAAAATCTACGTCGAAGAATGTAAAGGGTGGAATTTAAATGTATAATCAAGTAAGTGTTCCATTTGCTAATGGCAATTCGCTTGAATTACTACTTTTGCTACAGATCAATGGTCACATTTCAAGAAAGAACATTTAATTATGAGATTAGACGGCCGTGTACTTTAATCCAATGAAGTGCCAGGCTAGAAATGCTCCAAAGGGCCAATATTTTTGAAGTTGCAACATTTAATGTAAGGTTTTTGTGTTTCAGGTGCAATGTCAAAGTTTAAACTTCTTTTGTTAAATTCCTTTCCTTGATATCAATTCATTAAATAAGTTTGTATATCATCATTAATCTCCTGCTACGATAGTCCTATATAATCGAAAGCTTGTAAGCTCTTCCAACATTGAATAAAACTCCTTTTTGAAGCTCTTGTGCGAATATTTAGGGTTAGAAAGACTTTGTGACCAAAAGAATATAATAGAGGGTGGCTAGATATTCGTTTTCTTTTAGTTTGATGAGGCACACAAATTTTGTATTATTTTTGTTCTAGGAATTATTTTTTGAACTTTTTAAGGCTTCTATTTATATTATAGACATTAGGGCTAAATTTATGGGCTTTATAGGTCCTCCTAGACCTCTTTTTAATTAAATAGTCCATGAACTTTAATTTATTAATATTATTAATAAATCAACTTACACATCCTTTAATTATTAATTTCATAAATAATTAAAGTCTCATTTGTGTATAATTAATTTAATTTAATTAATATTATTAATTAAATCAAAATTTTCTTTATGTTTTTAATTAATGATCTTATCATTAATAAGTACCATGGTAATTTATATAGTTCAATCAAATTTTAACTAAATAAATTATACACCCTATTAATTTAAATCTCACAACACTTTCCAATTTTATGTGTGTGACTTTCTAAATTCGTTCTTAATTGCCAATGAACATTGCTCATAAGATGTAGATAATGTCTAGTTTATGGCCCAAATCGTAACTCAACTAAAGTGAAGTGACCGAATTACAATGAATCTTTTGATTGTGATTACCATACCGTGTATAGGCAACATCCCATATCGTAGTCCAACAAAGATGAAGTGACCGAATTACAATGAATCTTTTGATTGTGATTACCATGCCGTGTATAGGCATTTAATTTTTTTTCTTCAATTGAGCGATAGTCATAAATTTAGCTAAACTCACAAACTCGATCATATGACTAATTAGGGTTTTCTCATAAGACAAATATTCCTATCAGAAACTCCTTTTTGATCACACACTGCGTTGGTCGAGAGCTTTTGTGTCATAGGATAGTAATCACATAGGACAAACGCTTTGTTCGTGTGTAATGAGACAAATCCCCTATTAAAAGTATATATGACTCTATACACATTCAAAAACGGCACGTTGAGCTTGTGGCCTTATCTCATATTGGGATAGATATTTGTCTTTAATGTTCTAGTGACTCATTTGATCATTATGCACACGAGAAAACTATATTGTTTCAAGTCTAAGGTCAGCGGACATTTAACATGATTATGAAGTAAGATATTAATGGTTAAGCGTGAACTCTATGCATTTATTTTATTCTATAAGTTAATGCTCGAATACTCCATTGGCTAATGGTAAATCCATGCGCAAATACTTTCAATATGTCGTATTGAATAGTATGACACTTACCATATAAGTCTAAATGTGTAAGTAATACCGACTCTATAATGCACTTTTAGAGTGTTGGTGAGTTGTGGACTAATTTTAGTAATTGAGCGCTGAGCAAGCGTTGCTTTCATATTCATAACCCTTTGTGAATTATGCTTGTTAACTCAAATATATGAGCACATGTAATACTTTACATTAATCGAGATTCACATGCATGATGAGAGTTGTCACAAAATTGTTATGAAAATCAACATTTTATTAATTTAATTCGAAAGGTACACATACAATCAAATACTGTCTTTCTATTATTCCTCATTTTCTATTAAGATTAGAAAACATATAACTAATATGAGATTCACGTGTGCCATCATTAATTATATTCGTACATCGCCAAGTTCTAGTTCAAAAGGATTCAATACAATCTAAATTTTCACTAAAACTTTACCCTATTTAGCAGAAAAAAAAAACTACACAATCAACCTCCCCGACGAAGCCCTTTTGCATTGTTTATAAACTGAATTGGACTAGTTGATTCAATTGATTTGATTGGGAGCCAACTAATTTTTCAATCTAGTTAAGATGTAAAATCGGAAGTGTTCAAAAGGCAAATCAATCAAAATAGGCTAAAAAACTAGTTAAACCAGTTTTGACTCAAAAAAAAATATATAAAAAAGAAATTTACCGTTTTTTTTTTTGAAAAATTAAATTACCGACTCGATTTTATAAACATTGACCTTTTGCCTTATTATATTCTTTCACACTGTCACTAGGGATGTGGGACTCATTTGGGCCCTCATATGTTTGTTGGGTTAAACTTACGCCAATTGGGCTAGAAACAGACGAACAATCAACTCCAAAGTGGAAAAGCGCACGCGGGCCAACTGTCTTCTGTCACAATCATATTTCACAACTTGTGCAATAATGATATTTTAGTTGAATAAACTAATCTTCAGTAGACTCACGAACGCTAATTTTCAGAGCGCATTAACGGTCACTTTCAATTTTCCTATATTAAAGTTTTCCCACCCAATTTACTATTTTATTGCACCAAGTAAGTAATGGTACGGACGAGGGGAATAATTTAACAATTTAAGTCACAGCTCACAGCAACACGACTTTATTCTGATTGGATCGTAAAAGCTACTCATTACTGTTGGATCGTAAAAGCTACTCATTACTGCTGATTGTCCCTTTGAAACATACGTTGCTGGATGAAGTACCACGTTAAATGGGTAGGTTTTACTAAAATCAATAAATAAATTCTAGGTTGCAACAACGGTGCACCTTCTCATTTGCAGTGCATTGCAGCTTTACTCTAACCTGCGAATGGTTATCCAGGAACGACTCTAGTTCACCTCTAATATTTTATACATTGGGTTCGGGGTTTTATCGGCAGACCAATTCAAAATTTTCAATACGAGCAATTTGATAATTTTATCTAAAATCAAGAGAAGATTCTGTCCAACTCAGATAAAATGACTTAAAAGGCATATCCAAATAAATGAATTACTTTATAAAACGTATCAACTCTCACGTGCCTGTAATTAACCAGAAAAGGGCAATCACACAGCTCTGCTACCCCAAAAAAGTCGGATCTTTGATTTTCCCAATTCTTTTTTTTTTTTGTTTTGACGTGGATACACGCGAAAATAAATGTTACAATCAAAATTTCGAAAGCGGACAGATACAGAGCAGATTTTGTGGGCTAACAATGTTTTCTTTTAATCATTAACGACGAGTTTTGCAAATGCACAGAGACACACACACACATCAACTGCTAACACGTCAAAAGCCTCTTTTGTTTGATTTCCTGGGCTCGATTAAAGCATACCGAGATTGTCTTTTTAGTTTTTGTTTTATTCTTTCAATCCCATTATATATCTGTCTTTTGAAATATTTGCTTACACGGTAATTAACTCGTGCGCATATAGAGCTTGGTATTATGTAAATGAAGATTGTTTTTTAAGGTGCGTAAAAGGATTCGGTTGAATGGAGAGCAATTCAAGAAGCGGAATCAAATTCAAGAAAATCTGTGTATTCTGTGGAAGTAATCCGGGCCATAGACAAGTCTTCAGCGATGCCGCTATTGAGTTGGGAAATGAGCTGGTTTGTTTATTTTCCACCCCATCTTGGGAAAAAAGTCATCTTTGATCGAAATCTTAATTCGGTTGACAAACCATTGACTTATTCAGCAAACCCTTCATCTGTTTGATAATGGAATTCTTGCTTTTGTTCATGTGTGAATGATTTTGTACTTGGTGGTGCCGACTGCAGGTGAGTAGGAGGATAAACTTGGTCTACGGGGGTGGAAGTGTTGGGCTAATGGGATTAATCTCCCAGAAAGTCTATGATGGTGGTTGTAATGTTCTTGGGTGAGTGTTGCTGAAATTGACTTTTCAATGTCTTCTTCCATAAAAAATGGGTCTTTGCTTTCATACGGTATTCTTGACTGTCGTTTGCATTGACATGCAGAGTAATTCCAAAAGCTCTAGTTCCCATTGAGGTACATCTTCACATGTTTTGCAACTACTCTTCCTTATTTTGTATCTTTTAGGTCATTTTCTTTTTCTGTTTTGACAAAATTACTGTTTAAGGATGGTACTGTGGACAGCTAATAGCACTCACTGTAAAATTTAATTTTCACTCTTTCCTCTCATCTCAGTATGAAAGTTGCTGAATTTTCTCAATTTTGCTTCTAGAATTGTCTCTACTCCATTTAAATCTTAATTGTGCAGATGCTAAAATACAATTGAGTTGGATTGGATTGTTATTGGCATTTTAAGTATTACGAAGATGAATGAATGAAAAGCTGGTTCTGAACTACATTGACAGATATCAGGAGAAACTACTGGGGACGTTAAAATTGTTTCCGACATGCATGAGCGAAAAGCTGAAATGGCTCAGGAGGCTGAAGCATTTATTGCTCTTCCAGGTAAAGACTTAGAATTGATGGAAAATGTGCTTCATTCAGATTAGTTTTCTTTGTGTTGACTTATGGACTCGTTACCTTATAGGAGGATATGGAACCTTGGAAGAGTTATTAGAGATGATAACATGGGCGCAACTCGGAATCCATAAAAAACCGGTGATGCATCAGTACGCATCCTTGTTGTTGTATGCGGCCACTTTTTACTCTTTTGATGTGAATGATTATGTGGATAGGTTGGTTTGCTCAACATTGATGGCTACTACGACTCTTTACTCACATTATTTGACAAAGGTGTTGAAGAAGGCTTCATAAAGCCGGGTGCAAGGCACATAGTTCTTTCTGCTCCTACTGCCAAAGAGCTTTTGACAAAGATGGAGGTCCTTTCGCTTCAGATTATTTAATTCTCTCGAACCATAAATCTTTTGCGCAATTGACATTTAACTTCAATATCACACTGAAAGAGTTCATTCTGCAGTTAAAGTGGCAGAATGCATAAGAATTTGTTTCTACTAAACTCTTCAGGGTTGCTAGAATTACAGAACTGTAGGTCTTCAGGGAGATACATTTTCCAAACTATATGTGCTAACTGAATCTCATCAATAAATAACCACTGAAATTTTGCTCAGGCAATCTGACATTGTGATTTAACTTTGCAGCAATACACCCCTTTTGATGGTCATGTTGCCCCTTATGAAAGCTGGCAGATGGAGCAACTGGGTGATTATCCAACAGAAAGAAAGACATAATGGGATTCTTTCTTGTGGTAGGCTTATTCACTGGATAGACATCTGATGTGATTAATTCCATTTGCCTTTTGTGTTAAGGCTGTGTTCAGGTGGGCCAATATATACTGATGCATTAAAGTGTGCTCTCTTAATTCTTTGTGATTTGAAACCTGCATAACGATCATTTCTGTTTTGGTCGATCACACTGCTGTTATAGAGTGTCATAAGGGTTTACTACTTTGCAATCATATTGTCAATTCATATAAGCTAAGAGCTCCAACAAGCCTTTATAAGACAGAAGACATCAGGACAGCCTTTTTACGGCCCAATCGAAATAAAGTATGTTGGTACGGCCTGCCTGTTATCATAAAAAGGGGTTTATTAAAGGAATCTCTCATTCTTTCTTTTACTAATTTAAAATCATCAATTCCACAGGTTTGTACTGCTAAGCTTGTGCTTGGTTTCCTACCAATGCAAATTTTCTGCCTTTATTAATTTATGAATGCTGAAATTATGTATCAGCTGTATGATTACCTTTAAGCATTTTTATTTAATGCAAATTCTTGAATGTAACAGGAAGCGAGTCAGCCATTGATATATCAGTAAGTACAAATTCTGCCTTGAGCATGCCTACTTAATATACTAACACGAGTCAAGGCCACAGTTAGAACATATTTATGGCTTGTTTTTGATCAGTGTGACGCAGCTCTTAGCCATCTGTCGCCTTTGTTGACACAATTAGTTGGTCTGCTTGCAAGTTTGCAGATTGTTTGAATTCCAAATTATCTGCAACGGTGTCATATTGAGAAAGTTGGGAGTGTTGGATGCTTTTGAGTTACTGTAAGTTGTTTCTGTAAGAGCTCTTTCCCCTGTAGTGGAATCACATTTTTAGGGTTATTTTTGTGACCAATCACGTCGGTTTGAGTTTCGTCATTCCATCAATTGCAAGCTTTTGCACTTGACCATAAGATGGAGCTCCTAGACCTTTGTCTGGAACTGGATTAAAATGCTATTTATTCAAGGGATTAATGTAAAGGAATTCTCTTAGTTGATAATTTGTCAATTTGATAACAAGGGGACAGCCATTTGGAGAAGCCACTTAGCACAGTAAACTACATTATGGAAGGTATGGTATTTAGTTACACAGGTACAGAACAGTACTGTGTTGAGAAAGCTTAGGATTCAATCATCTTGGTGAATTCTTTTTCTTGGTGTGGTTTGGCTCTGGCTTTGCTCGACTCATGTGCCTTTGAGATAGTCTCCCTTTTTCTTTACCATTCCTCTCTGGTTCTTGCAAGTTTTGTAGTCCAGATGTCAGAATGAATGTTAAATGTTATCGGCATGTGCAAACACTATACAGATCACACTATGCCCACCATAAAAGGTATTGTCCTAGAAGCTCTAGCTCTTCATACATGCACGGAAAAAGAAAACTAGTTGATGTCTGAGCCGTTAACCGCAAGTCTCATGCATCTTTGAAGAAATTAGGTTCCGTTGGGGGAGGGAGGGACATCCTTGGAATTTCCTTCCTTGATTTGATTGAACTTACATTGGATGATGTACGGACAAACTCTCTTTGGCTAGTTTGGGGGAGGAATTTTTGTTGGAGATGATATTTGGTAAGCGTTGTGTTAAAATAAGTAATATGTTTGGAAAGAATACTTTGATAAGATAAATAGTATGATTTGTTTGAATATATGTATGAAATATATAATAATAATTAGATCATGTGATAGTATATAAGTATAATAATTATGTTTTAAGGTGTAAAAATAAATAAATATAAGTATATGCATGATATATATCGGCATTTATTTGTTTTTAATAGGTATAATAATTGAAAAATAATTAATTAATTATATAAATAAATAAAAATTTTGAATTTAAATTTAAAGGAATGCCTTGTTAAATTGCATGTTTACTAGTGACAAATTTAAAAAGATGTATTTGAATTAAAAATTAGGTTCCAAACAGAACATTTGGAAAAAGATTAGAATAATGGTTTTGGATTGTTCCGTGGACTTTCTAAGCCTTCCAAGTCCCTTTAGTGGGTTGTACAATTTTTAATAATAGCTCTTTCTAGTTCCTTCTTCTTGTTTGATTTCAACTTCTTGCAACCTTGGAAGTGTTGGAAGCAAATATGAGTTTGAAAAAAGAGTTAGAATCTCACGTCAAAAAGAAAATGGAAGATGCGACTTGTATATAAGTAAATACTTGACGCAAAACTCATTGTCTTAAGATCATAGGTTATTACAAGATATTCGGTCTACTTATACACATGCTCACATGCAAGCCCGTAGATTGTTCTTTCCAACTTCATTAGGTTCTGCTTCAAACATAATAGGTGTTATTCATGGGTGATATCGCTGGTTTGGTTGGACTCCACTACCTAGTCCAACAGGTTTAATTAGAGTTTACAGTTAAGCCTGTTATATATCTAACAGGTATTATTCAAGTTGATGGTTCTATTTAGAATAAGTATAAAAGATGGTGCTTGATGATCACATGATTCATGGAAGTGATGGGCATGTAAGTGTACTCAAAAGATTATATGAGAGACTCATATCCTGTGGTAAGAAGGCCCACAAAGTTGATGGGCATAGTTGAGTAATTTGGTGAGATTGTGAGATATTCAAAAGTCTTTGATTGAGGGAGAGCAAATTGAAAAAAAGTTATGTTTGAAAGAGAGATTATTGAAAGCAAAAATGAATTGGAAAAAGGGTTGGAATCCTATATTGAAAAGAAGGAAGATATGACTTGTAGATACTTGATTTCATAGTTTTAAAATTTTAAATTAATACATAGTATTAAGTCTATTTATGTAAATGCTCACGTATAGGGCCGTGGATGATTTTTCTCAATTTCTTTAGGTTTTATTTTAGACTCAACAAACATTGTTTGTGAGTCATATTTCTAATTAAGTTGGGCTCATCACCTAGCCTAATTGGTTCAACAACAACTCGCAGTTGGGCTGTCACGAACACAACAGGAGGAGTCCATTGGGGTATAGATCTTGAAATGTTGACGATGGTATAACACGTCCCAATGATCTGACATCTCCATGTGCCGCTCCCTCACATCATTCATGGCGCAAACTGGAGACAAAGTGCAGCATTTTCATGTCTTCCTTACGACTGCAAAATTGGGTCTAATAGATGACCTGATGTGTCTTGTCCCCTGTTAACATTGCTTCCTACAACATTCATTCACAATAATTAAGATCCGTAGCCCCAATCCACGTAAGAATCTCAAAAACAAGGCAGGATTCCACATGCTAGTGCAACCCACGACTTTCGGTGGCAAGATTGACATGATACAGCTTTCGAAAGCTTTCCCATATTGAGGAAAGTATATGAACAAAATTTTGAATAATACATCTCTCTATTAGTTAACAAATAAGGAGGCATTTGGCTAAGTTTATTTTTCAAAGCTTATGAGATTATATAACTTATTAAAAAGTTTTTAGAACTTATAAATTCATCAAATTTTTTTTAAAATAAACTAAAAAGTATTTGATAAGATTCTTTTATAAAATTTTATTAAAATTTAATGTTATGTTTTATTCTATTTTTTTGATGTAAGAATAATGAAAATAACTTAATTACTATTAATCAAATATAATTTAAGGATATTTATATAATTTTTAATACATAAAATGAAGCAACTTATAAGATGTTTGAAAATGAAACAGTGTTTGGCTGAGTTTATTTTTAAGAGCTTATAAGATCATATAACTTATAAGATATTTTTAAAACTTATAAGCTTATAAATCTTATTTTGAAAATAAGTTAAAACGTGTTTGGTAATATAATATTATAAGATTTTATTAAAATTTATAATTATAGTTTATTATAATTTTTTATGTAATAATAATAAAAATAACTTAAACACTATTAATAAAATATAATTTAAAGATATTTATATTATTTTTAATACATAAAATAAGTAACTTATAAGATGTTTGAAAATAAATTGTGAATAACCAACTTATTTTTAAAGAACTTATAAGTTCTAAATATCTAATTTTTAAAGTTTATACACTACAAGAAAATAGTTAAATTAGGATGGTTTTTGGGTCGGCTTTTTAAAAGAAAAGCCATCCTAAATTAATTAGGGACGTCTAAGCAGTCCTTAAAAGAGGCATCACTAATGGTTTGGGATGACTTTGAAACTTTTTTTTTTTTTATGGCTTTGAAACGGATTTTTTTGAGATAGCTTTGAAACGGTATTTTCTGGTTAGATTTGAGATGGCTTTGACTTGCATTTTTGGGAGGGATTTAGAATGACTTTTTGGGATGATTTTGGAACGGATTTGAGATTGCTCTGGGATAGTTTTTTTGAAAATTTTTTCTAAATTTTATTTTATTTTATGCAAATTATTGTCAAAGCTAACATATTAAATTCAATGGATCAAAATGATAAAATAAATTTAAAATGCCAAAATTTACACTAAATAAATAGTTTTAATATCATAAAAAATGTGTTATATTTTATGAAGTACATATAAACAAGAGTGAGTGAACTACAAGTCTACATTTGAGATTTCATTATTATTATCCTCATCATCTTCATTTTGCTTTGACTACTATGAGAGGCCAATAGGATCGAATGTGCTAAAGTCATGGTGAGGTAGCACATCACAAGATTTGTTCTTAGTCTCATTTTGCTGCAACCTTATCCTGTAATCATTTAGCTCCATCTTGTCAAGAGTTGCAATTCTTGTTGGAAGGAGTGGAGCTCAATTGAGAGGATGTGAAAGTTTGGAATAATGGTTTAAATGACTTTGATTCGGAGTTCATCCCAAGTAGCCTACTTTTTTGAATTCTTCCAGTATTGGTATAACAATGTTGTCACGATTTGAAAATGATGATGCATTTGCACTCAGCTCCTTAGCATCCCAATCCTAAGAGAGGTTTTTTTTTTTAATCATTTTTGCAAAATAAATAGTGTATATAAATCCTGTACCATATAAAATTAAAAGCACAGTTAACATATTTAAAATGACCCATATTCATATCATAAATAAAAATATCCAAATACATACTATAAAGATCCAAAATTAAGCTAACAGAAGCAATGGAATAAAGGAAAAGCTTTTTGGATTGTGCGTGTGATTTTCTTAACTACCTAATACATATATGAAACTGATACACATTCATCACACAAGTTAATTATGTTTGAAGTAATCACATAGCACCTTATGAATCCCTTTATATTGCAGCTCAACATAATCGTTCTAATGTAATTGCGTAAATGAATAGACAATCATTATCGCTGCTGCTGTGCATGTGACTTTGCTCATTCTTCAGATGCATTCTTCCATATTTTAAAATGCTCGTGCACGATGCAAAGCTTTACATAACAATTCACTCACTTTTTTTTTGAAATTTTTTTCAATTGCTATTTGTTATGCTTCATTTCAAGTAAATTGACTCTATGATACAATTGACATATGCTAGTTGAACGTGTGTAAAAATCACTAAAGTAAATATAAAGTCATGTAAAGTGGAAAGGTTGTAATTAATATTTTAATCTTGAACTTGTAGAATCAAAATTGTTTAACATCTAATAGGACATTACAATAGCGTATTCGTGCCCCATTGTAGTTATTCATCATGATGTGTCTAATTGCACTCGGAACCTACCTCATTGCACTTGACAAAAATGAAAAGCATATTTGTTAATAATTGAATTAAATTTTCATTTAAAAGAAAAGGTATGAATGTAATATCGAGTTAGAGATCAGCTTACTAAAATGATCGTTGAGTTATATGAATTGGACATCCAGCTCGTCACAATGAGTTATCCCTCGATTGCTCCAAAGGTGAGGATATTAGTTTTGGAAAGCGGTCTATATGCCTTAAGATTAACAGTTGATCTCGATTATTAGTGGATGTTAATGGTGGTTGGTGGGAGTTTGTGTGGGGGGTTAAGTCTCCAAGTCGTCAGATGCAATACCTTCACAAGGTATGAAGTCTTGTAGTGGAGTAGCTCCTCTATGTGAGTTTTGCCTCATTTGGGACCTATCGCTTAAAAATGCATCATGAGGCATCATCAAAACACATGAACCATATAGTTTAGTCCATTGAAAGAAAATCTAACAAGAAAAAATATTAGTAACGTGCTACACACAATTAACAATTGAAGCAATGTCGAAAATGAACACATAGTGCTTGGAAATCATATTTACTTTTTATCAAACACTTAATGTACACATGTAAAAATTTCTCTTTCTCAAACACAATTCACATAAAATTGGTTTTTAATTTTCAAGCAAGAGTGTAACAATATCAGTTAAAATTGAAATATTCTAACAAAAGCAAACTATCCAAAAAATCATGTACTTAAAATGTTAAAGTGAAAATCAACCAAACAATAGTTCTATGTAAATAGTAAATAACACATAACCAACAGTGAAAATACCAACAAAGAAGCGGAAAAGGAATACTTACTTTCTTTTGGATGCTTGGATAGTTTGAATGTGAGAAGGAGATTAGAGAAACATTAATCGCCTAGAATCCTAAGAATTGTGTAGATAAAGAAGGGATGCAAGGGTGTGGAAATGTAAGTCTGTGGTGGAGGAAGAGGTATATATTTTGTTTAGAGACTGCCTAGGGATTGGTTTTTATTTTTATTAAAAATCCATCCCTATTCAAAAAAATTTAATGTCTACTGTAATTGTTGCCTTTGTCATCATGACAATAGATGCGAAAAATGTTTTTTTTTTCGTTGCCACTGTCGTGGTGCAAAAATTCTAAAAATTTTTGGTGATAATGAGTGCAGCAAAAATTTCTGATTTTTTCGTTGTTGTTGTTGTCAATGAATTTTCCATAAAGTTTCATCTAATTTTTTTGTCTCACTCATCGTCGCCAAGATGAAGGCAATGACGAAGGTAGAAAGGCTTTAAAGCCATGTTCTCCCTTACATTTTTTCAAACAAACATGTCCTCGAACACCCTCCTAGCATGCCAACACATCCTTGTTCCCTTCCCTTCGTGAATTTCCATCTAATTAACAAGTATGCAATTTCCGTACAAGATAACATATAGTTCTTAGAAGTTTTTATACTTACTAACATTCTAATTCATGATTATTGTATTATAAATGAGCATTACATAGTTCTTCATGTTTTGGCCATTTATTGTTATTTTTTCTTATGGAAAATGTTAGATTTTTGACGATTAAATCATGTTGTTGTGATGTTAAGATGATGCTATACTGAAATTGAGATTAAATCGTGCTGTTACTTGAATGGGGTTTGAATAATGTATAGCACACCATATGCTTGATGAAATGCCAAGTTGGAATTCATACACTTTTTTAAATGTTTTGGGCAACTAATTAATTTTTTTGCAGTATAACATCTTGTTTTTGGAATTTTTACATTTACTAATAATCTAATACATGATTATTGCATTATAGATGGGTATCACAGTTTTTCATCTTTTGGCCATTTATTGTTAATTTTCTATGAAAAATGTTAGATTTGTGCCAGTTAAATCATGTTGTCGAGGTGATGCTATAATGAAATAGAGATTGAATAATGGGTTTGCCTGAATGAGGTCTAAATAATGCATAACACACCACATGCTTGATGAAATGCTAAGGTGGAATTCATGCAGTTTTCTTTGTTTTTGGGTAATTCATTAATTTCTTTACATGTATAGGATGGCACCAAGAATTAAAAGAGCATCACTTTCCTCCCTTCATTGCACCTTGTGGCTTCATATTGTTTGTTTGCGAGTTTAAGGGCAGTGAATATTATTGCGAGTTTTCTAGCATTTTTAATATTTGGGGATAATTAAGTTGTTCACTCCTGACATTTAGATTAAATACAAATACATCTTTTTAAATTTTACAAATTATATTGATTTCTCCTATGTTAATCATGTTAACTAAAATCTAGCAAAAATTGATGAAATAACAGAAATATCCTAACTCGAAGGACTAAAGTATAATTTAAAAAAGACTTAAATTTTGGTTTTATGAAAATCAATGAAAAGATTGAAATGCCTATACTTTAAAGGACTAAAGTGTAATAAAAAAATTAAAATTTAAAAATTGTGAAATAACTCTTTTACTTTTTTAAGTATATGTTTTATATTTTTATGCTTTACATGTTAAAATATAAATATTTATTTTTATATTTTTTATAAAACTCATTTTTAAATACTTTATATATGTCAAAAAATATGTTATTCTAAATTAATATTTTCTAAATTTTATTAAATTTATGTTATTTTATGACAAAATTTTTAATATATATATTTTTATTGTTAAAATAATATATTTAGAATAAGTAACAAAATTTGAATTTTTATAAAATATAAATCTTTATTTTTTATTTTTAGAAAATTTTAAAATTAAAATTTTAAATTTATTTTTATGTGTGAGAAAATAAATTTTTTTGCTCTTATAAATAAAATCGTAAAAATTATTTTTTTGTTTTAATTATAAATTGAATTTTTTTTTATCAATGTTAAAGGTATACCTTTGTTATAAAATATTTAAAATATATAAAAATTTTAAAAATATAAAATTATTTAACAAAATATAAATTAATATAAATATATACTAATATAAATTATTATAAATATTTATCGATAGTAAGATTGGCATTTTCATGATGATGATATCAATTTCTGACCATCTATTTATTAAAAAAATTCATCTATAAATTAAAAAAGTAACTTAGAGGAAGTCACACTAATTCATAAAACCTGTGAAATGGTATCTACAAGTCTCCTTAAATGTTTAATGGGTAAGAATGGGTTGTTGTTATCTGACACATGCAAGGTGATGATCTGACTTCCTGCCCTGCACCCTGGGGTTTACTTGTTTGATTAGATTGTTGGTAAATGTGTGTGGTGCCATAATTTGTTTCTTGGGTGTAGGTTAAATATGGAGTGTTTAACTGGTGGTGATGAATAATTGATAACAAGGAAACAAACATGGCCAATACAACTATTCGTGATTTCTTTGTGCTTGAAATCATGAATCTGCGTTAGTGAACAAATTTTCCTTACAATGTCTGTCCTACGTATAATTGGTTTCTCTTTTTCCTTATGGTTTTAACCGTATGAAATCGAGGGTTATTATTATTCAAGATTTCTGTTACATGATTTATCTGGGGAATGATCATACTAGCAACATAAATAATTAGCTTGCCACTTGATAGGCACTTTGTTTTGGAAAAGGAAATTTTTAGAGAAAAAGTTAGAAAAAGTGAGAAAATTTTTGTGTTGAGAGAAATGAGATAGGGAAGCAGGAATTTGAACGTGAATGGATGGTACTCATGAGATAATATAATAATTGTAATAACGTGACTGATAGTTATACGTAAAAGGGGATATTAGGAGTAAGAAAAGGAACAACAAACCTCCACCACAACCTCCAAGCCAACGGACTCGCCCACCAGAGTAAGGCAAAAACAGAGCAAACCTCGGCCAACCCGCACAAGGTCTTGCCGATTGGTGCCGCCAACTGACAGTGCGGGGCAACAGTTGACGAAACCCGCTTCAACAAACTGACTGAGCCCGTGTGTCATGGATGGTGTAATCGGAGGCTAGATCAACCCAAATTGTGACATGAGTCAACGAAGAGGGAGACGAGGCAGCGCCGCCATTTGTGGCTACGTCTGCGAGACGCGTGACGATCAATTGCCCACAAATCCCATCCAAAATGAGTCTCATTAGGGAGGACATGAAGAGTGCCACTCATTTTTAGTGATAGCAATGGCTGAAGGCCAACATCCACCGTCGTGCAACTGTTGAAACAGGATTCGATGATTGGGAGAAGTGGGGAAGAGAGAAGAGAGGAGATGTCTGCACGAGAGAGAGAGAGAGAGAGAGAGAGAGAGAGTGAGGCATGGGAGGGGTACAAAACCCAAGGAGGGCCAGAGGGAAAAAAATGAGACAATGGAAGAGAGGGAAATTTCGCACTTTTATGGCTATGTTGGGTTTTTTTGTAAGAAAATCTCTCATAGAAATGAGAAATGGGAAACAGCCAGCCGTCCAATCACAATGTTAGTGTTTAGCTTCTTGTACCAATGGATAGACACCAAAAAATATCAATGGTATTGCATGTTGAATTTCCCAATTTCCCCAGCAACCGTGGATGGGCTTCGAGCCAGCGTCATAGCCTTCTGAGAAGGTTCCAGGAACCACGGCAAAGGATGTGATGGAGATGGTGTTGGTTACCCGATACTTTGACACAATGAAGGAGATTGTAGCTTCCTCGAAGTCATCTGTAGTGTTTGTTCCACATGGCTCTGGTGCTGTGAAGGATGTTGCCTCGCAGATCAGGGAAGGCCTTCTTCAGGCTGAATATTTTCAGAAATAGACTTGGTGAGGTATTACTGCCATTTCTGGGAGTTGCTTGAAACTTGTTTAATCCTAAGAATTCAACCTATGCAGTTTACTAAGTAGGAATTGGTGCCAAAATTAACCAGCTCAGCTTTATAATGTTGCCTTATCTCCTTTCTCCTCTTCTCTTCTTCCTTCCCACCTGTGTGCTGCTCTGGTTAAGAGAACACCCGACACTTTCAAGTGCTGCGAGGGCATACTTTGTGGTCGTAGGATCTAGAAAATTATGCCAATAGTATGCACTTAAAAATACACTCGCGCGCGAGAGGTGTTAATAATATAAGTTATTTGATTCGAATCGTATTAAGATCAATAATATTTTGGAGTTCGATTTAACTTCAATTTAAACTTTAATAATTTTTAAAATTTTAATTTTATTACTTAATTCAAATTTTAATTGATATGTGGGAAATATGTGGGAAAAGATCAATTGATAAATACATCTTGGAAATAATGAATTCAGATCACCTCACGTAATTTGTCGAGAGCATGTTCAGTAAGAGCAAATGCTCCTGCAAGGAACCAGTGGAAGAAAAAGGGGCTGTTACAATACATTTTACAGAATAATTATTCCCTGAAATCAACGACAAATCCACCTTTCATAAATTTTATTCTGACAGTCCATTGGAGATCAGTCTGATGCATCAGTAACTCATAACTCCACATCCAAACCAAAAGGAGAATGAGTTGTTTGAAATTACCATCATCCATGCACCACCTGAGTGAACCTATTCTTAAACCACCTAATACCCTTCCTGAAAGAACCTTTGACTCTGCCTTCAACAGAGTAAACTCCATAGCTGGCAATCCTTTTCTTCCTCTGAAACTCAGGATCACTAAAACCCCAAGAGTATGAGGGCGACCCAGTAGTACCCTTCCCTTTCTTAAGCTTCTGGGGAGCCGCTACCAACGGCTGCGGCGGCGGCAGCGGCTGAGCGTAATACGATGAAGAAGAAGAAGCATAGATGTCTTCGTGACACCTGAAATCATTTGATCGGGTCAAAGAGGGGGGTCCGTAGCGAGGCTCTATCTGCATGCTTCCATCGCTGTAGAATTCTGATCTGTAATCTGCCATTGGTTTCTTGCAGATTCTTGAGATGGGATGAAAAAATGTTTGAGACTTGACGATATTTACGGGTTGATTTTTGGGAGGTGGAGGGGAATGGAAAATTTGAGCCGAAGAGGAACTACCAGGGGATTATGATTGGTGGTTTTATTCTAAACGTTGTCCATTTTCGACGTAGGATTAGATTTTTGACGCCAGGAATCAGCTTGGCTCGAGGAACACAAGCTTAGAACAGTCAAAATCAGATAACCCTTCAAAGCATTTGTTTGTTGCCATGCATTCTTTTCCTTGAATTCATATGGTTGGCAAGAATACGCGGTATGTAATGACAGGACAGTATTCAATACGCTCACTCAATCAATCTGTTATCCATCTGTGTGTATCATAATAATAGTGGCATTTCATTGATTTTAACTATATCTCTCTCACATCCATAAAGATACTTCTACCTTGAACGAAGTTTTGACAGAGAAAAAATTATCTCGAACATGCGTTCTTCGAGTTTGGTTTTTAGGACAACATACTCCTTTGTGCCTTTTTCTTCTTTGATATATTGATTAATACATTTATGATTGTATGTTAAATATGAGTCCTTGTGTATTTTAAAGAAAAAAACTTAGAAATACCGCACGGGTGGTGTTTATTTAATAATAAACAAAATGAAAAATAGCCATTTTCACAATGTTAATGCTTGAGTTGTTCGAGTTTGTCTAATTGATATTCAAAGTCCACATTTGAAAGTTCAAACACTGAAAACGGATTTATTTATAACAATGAGATGCAATTTTAGCTCGAGAACCTTGCTGGTCTTAGTCTTGCTACACGTGAATATAGGGAAGCATATTCTTTGCAGAAAAGGAGACAAAATATGAAATGCACGTTGACTGGTATAAGTTGGTGTAATGGATCGACACCTTCAACTTGGCATTTATCAGATATGTGAGGACATTTGGATTCTCTGTCTCATAATTTATTATTTCTTTCAATAGACCTTCAGCCCTTGGAATGGTAGAAGGTATCATTTACCAATGTTTAAAGGTCACCAGAGCAGTCATAACCCAGACACAAGCAATGAAAGGCACACGGCTATGTTCCATATAAACAAGAACCATCCAATTCCAATATCAGACTCTAGAGTTCATGACAAAATAAAGTCCGACATCCAAAACTCCGGTTACTTGGGACAAATGCAATACAAAGGAGAAGCCAAAACTTTTGCAACATAGTTTGGAACCGCAAACAAATTGGGAGACGTAAGCGGCACTTTAGCCTCCCAACTAAGAAGTCCATTACACGTTTAAGGTTACCGAAGCAATAAAGGCAGTAAGTTATGATTATCAAAAACAAAGAACGTTAACTACGGGAAGGGATATCAAAACCGCATTACAGGAGATCAGCAACGTTGGCAGGAAGCTCCTCAATTACAACATTATAGAATTTTTGGATGTCAAAAAGCATGCGCTCGTCTTCTCTGGTCACAAAGTTTATGGCCACACCCTTCCTACCAAATCTTCCGCTTCTTCCGATGCGATGCAGATAGTTCTCGGGCTGAGTCGGCAGATCATAGTTGATAACAAGAGAAACCTGCTGAACATCAATGCCACGGGCCAAAAGATCAGTGGTGATGAGAACTCGGGACGAACCAGATCTGAATTCTCGCATGATGATATCTCTTGTATTCTGGTCCATGTCACCATGGGTCGCAGAGACGGTATGATCACGGCTCCGCATTTTATCAGTAAGCCAGTCAACCTTTCGCCTGGTGTTAACGAAGATGACACTCTGAGTAATGGCCAAAGTCTCGTAGAGATCACAAAGGGTTTCAAGCTTCCACTCCTCCTTTTCAACATTCACATAAAACTGCTTGATACCCTCCAGGGTTAGTTCATCCCGCTTCACAAGAATACGGACAGGCTTGTTCATAAATTTCCTTGTGATTTCAAGAGCCTCGGGTGGCATGGTTGCAGAAAATACACCAACTTGAATCTTAGGCGGTAGCAATTGGAAAATATCATATATCTGAAAGAAAAAATCTAAGGCATTAGAAGTAAAACATTGAACTCACGGCACATAGACGAAATCAAGTTGAAGTTAACTGCTGAAGAAACAAGTAACACAACTCTAAGAAGGCAAAATAAGTATCTGCAGTTTGGTTTACTGACAGGGCCAATTACTACAGATTGCATGCAATTCGCATAAGCTCATTCTAACCAGTTAGGATAAACCACAACAACAGAGAGTAAAATCCAAGATACAGACTTGATCCTTGAACCCTCTGGAAAGCATTTCATCTGCTTCATCCAATACAAACATTTTGATGTAATCAGGGCGCAGCGATTGCCTTCTCAACATGTCAAACACACGTCCAGGAGTACCAACAACAACATGCACCCCACTGGAAAGAATACGCTGATCTTCACGAACACTCGTACCTCCAACACATGCATGGACCTTAACACCAAGATAATCACCCAATGCTCGCATAACCTTCTCAATTTGCTGTGCAAGCTCACGGGTCGGTGCCAGAACCAGCGCCTGGCATTCAACTATGTTATAGTCTAGCTGCTGCAAAATTCCAGAGCAAAAGGTAGCAGTTTTCCCAGTTCCAGATTGAGCCTGTTGGATCACATCAAGCCCTTTGCAGAAGGGAACAATCCCTCTTTGCTGAATTGCAGAGGGCTTCTCAAAACCTTCACAAAACAACACAAATAAGAAGTGTTCTCATTCTCCAACAAGACAACTCAAAGGAAAAACTAGTAATAAACTATAGCAAACTAGCACAGCCAAACAGGAAACAAGATTAGTCAGACCTCAGTTAGATTTGCACAACGTATCATATCTACGAGCTTAGAGATGAAATATGCATAAACAGCTTTATAGCTTCACAAGCTAAATGACAGGCTGCAAAAACGCAAATCAAAAGACAGAATACCCAAACCCACCAGGTATAGGAGGAAAGTTAAAAATACATAATAAAGGAAATGATAACAACAATGACTCATAATGAATTGAAGATAATCACTATCAAACGTAGAAACTACAAAAAGCAGATATTTGATGTTTTAAACTTATTGTTTATATACCATAAGCATAGATGCCCCTAAGAAGATTTTCCTGCAAGCCCATGTCATCAAAACTGTCGTACACCTCCTCATAACTTGTAAAGAATTCATCACCATCAGTTCCAAGCCTGTACCCATAAAAGCAACAATAGTGGATGATTAAGAGTAACAACAGTTGTGTCGAACCACTTAATTAAGCCAAAGCTCGGTTGGCAGAAAGTCACACCAAAATTGAAGACTTACAGCTCATTCATTTTTGTATCAAACTGGCGAGCATCAAACTGAGAACCTTCTGCTGCCATTCCAGCCACGACTGCAGAATAGAAAACAAAGACAAGATACAGGTAATAACCTATGACCAATCAGAATGACAAGCACAACTCCTTAATGTAGGGAAAACCAAAGTTAAAACACTTAAATTAACTAACAGACACATTATTCACAAGTCAATACACATCAACATTGCTGCTAAGTTCTCCAATATCAGTGACACAATAGCAAATACAGTCCACACACATACAGCTTGTAAGGAAACTAGTCATACCAAAATATAGAAAAGCTGAAACTTTATAAAAAATAATTACAGAATAAGTTAACAGATGATCGCAAGCAAGAACAAAGATGGTTAGATTGCATTAAGATAGGAAAAAGTATAATGTAATGTAACTATCTTCAGTGAATGTGAGACACCACATGTACATCAAATAGAAACAAAGCCAATAATAGAGGAAAACCATCAAATCTTGATCATGTTAAAGACTAACTTCAAGAGCAAATTCTTGTTAGTTATGAAACTAAAATCAAGGCAAAAATCACAATACTACCAAACAAATACTGCACTACACAATCCAAGAAATCAACGACACTGATCAAATTTCGTAGCATTAAGAAAAACAAAAACAGATACTGGACCAAAATGAAGTTGCATATTCAAAACTTTCTAAAAGTCTTCCTCCAAATATCTGAAACTAATGCCGCAACCTACCGGACAAGGACAAAACAAGAGTCAATCAGACAACTTCCATAACATTTCAAACAAGTTGAATCAAGAGAACACGATCGAATATCTCATTGAGTGCAAAGGCAATGAAGTTGAACAGGTATAAAAAAAACACGCGTTGCAGCACACACATATGACCTCAAAACACCAATTCACGAACAGTTCAACCCAATCAACAACAAAGGCTATTACTTTAAAGCAGAAAAAAATCAAAATTAAAAAAAAAAAAAGAGCAGACAAAACGAAAAACAGAAAAGGTAGACTAATCACGCAGTCGTAAAAAATCAATTGAATACCAGCACAAACATTCAGATCTTCCAACAAAACAATCGAATCAAATCATCCACTAAAAAAAAATAGAAAGCAAACCAACTCCATCAAAGATCAAAACAATCAACATGCCTGTTTATTCACCGATCTCTAACAAGACATACACACGGACCACACGTATCGAGAGAATTAGTTACCCGATAAAAACTTGATTGAAGCAAAGATCTAAGGAACTAGACGAATAAAAACGAAAGCGATTTAGCGGCGATCTTCTTTCCGAAAGTCCTCGGATCTCCGCCGCGGAGTGGAGTGAAATAGAGAGTGTAAAAGAGCAAGAGAAGCGAGTGGGTATTCGCAGCTTGTGTTTTAGGGGCTTCAATTGGATTGTGCTGCCCTTGTCTTCTTTGGTTGATTTACATTTCTACCCCTGGGCCCTTTAATTAGTAAGAATGCTGGACCATTCGGAGATGGGCCAATCCAGTCCATCAAACTTAGGCCTCACTTCTTCTGATGGGCCCCTAGAAGGCCCAAGCACCGATGTTTTCTTACAATGAAGTTAATTTAAAAAGAAAAAGACAAAAATGACTAAGATTAACTGCATAGAGCAAAGGAAAGTACTAAGACGGGCCAAGTAGAGGATCCCATCTGAATTTGTAGTGTGTATGGGATCTCTTGATAATGGGCTAATTTCTAACTTTTGGGATCGATCAATGGGCCCACCAAGGCCTACTGGTGGAATTTCAGAATTGTAGCATTAGAGTAGAAAGTTGGATAATACTGTAGAACTAAACCAGTGACCGGTATAAATGCGACTAGTGCCTTCAAATTTTTAACTAGAAGGGCGGCATCCAGCGAGAGAATGGAAAAATGATACAGGATTTTATGTTTGTTTTTAAATTTTAACGTTTGTTTTTAAATATTTTTTTTAAATTATGTTAAAATTTAAAAAAAAAAAAAAAAAAGGAAAGAGATAAAATTTGAAAACAAACACAGCCTTAGATTTGGAGATTTATGAAAGAACATGTTAGGATGCCTCAAATTTTATTTATTATTTGTTGTTAGCTTTTATTAATGATTACTTTTTTAAATTAAAATTTAATATAAATAGTTATTTTATTTAATTAGAACATTGAAAATTTGAGAATTATACAATTATTTCGTTTTCTTTAAAATAAGAATATATAAATTGATTTAATAAGAAAGATTCTTTTATAAATTGTTAATCGATTTTAACGTATTAATTGTGATCGTTATGTTACGTCGATTATCTATTTATCTATCGAGTTTGATTTTAGATTTTATCACGTTGAGTAGGGCCACTTGATTCGCGATTCACATCTCTAAAATTTAAAGTTGGATTAGATTAATTTCATTATTCCGCTGCCCTCTGATCACGTCATATAGGTAATAAAATATTCAACCTTGTTGACAGATAATAATTAAGAGATGTAAACTAGGAAAGAATTTTAAATCTACCCTCGACACTGACTTTTGTCACCCTATTAGTCAGGCCAAGTTTGCCACAGCATCTCCTGTGATTTTCTATTTACCACGAATAGTTTGATCAACTCTTCCAGGCAAATTTGTCATAAAATCTGTGACGATGTTTACCACCACCATTATTGTCATGGATATGGTTTCGCCACACCCTTAATTTAATATAATATATAACTATTTTCTTCTTGTAACAAACTTCCCACAAATGTTGCCATGACTAACTTTATTGTAATATAATTTTCAAGTTTCGTGGCAAATTTGACACTTATTTCAGTGGCACATATGTTCGTAAATTCGCCACTATCATTGCGACAGTTTTTTTTCATTTAAATTTAGTTATTTTTTAAAAACTCTATGGCTAATATTTTGCCACGTAAACAGGAGGAAAGTGGTGGGGAGAACCCTAATGGCATGCCCAAACTTTCGACATATCCCACATATGAAATAAAGCAGTTTTGATTAATATGTGTGTGTGCGCGTTTCATCATTGGATCAACAACCAACGTACGCGCAACAACAATCTCAACAAAGCTTAATTTAATTAATTCCACGCGGATTATTGGCTAATGAACCCCTGTTAACTGCCCATCCACCCACTGGGCCCCTATTGTTCAACATGCAAACTTGACTGTTGGATCATCCTTCAAGCAATCTTACACGCATCATACGTGTATGCACGAGACCTGTCATCATTCTTAATCAACTAGTTACTCGAGCACACTCTATGTGTGTATTTTTTATTGCACATAAAATTCAAAAATATATAGGTGAATAAAATAAATAAATAAGGAAATTAGAGGGAAAAAAAAAAAAGAGACAAAAACAAATTAAAATTAGGGAGGGGAAGCAGTTACATATAAAGTGAGTAGAAAAATTTAAAATTTGAGAGAATGAGAAGTTCAGAAGCCTGTGGAAAGGAAGATAGAAATTTGAGGAAGAAGTGGTACTTTAAAGTTATAATTTCTTGGCTACATAAAATTATTATATTGCCCATAATTTAATATAGCTTTGATTTTTAAGTGGGGATTATTTTGAAATTACACATGTTGCAACCAAAAGTAGGTTTGAGCCATAACATGTGGTAATGCTTATTTTCGTGTTAAGTTTCACACACACACACATAAGAGCATCCAAGTGTCGCACAAATTTTGTTTTAGATGCTAATCAAGATGATAGACCTTCATCTCGTAGAATCCCTGTGTCATGCCGCCCATGCATGATAAAACTAAAGTATTAAAAAATAAAAGAAAAGGGCAAAAGTGGCTGTAAGAAACATGCAAGCAAGCAGGCAACCCAACTAATTACATGATTATTGGGTCATGGCATTTTTGGTGGCATTCAATTCAACCAAACATTCAATGGCATATAGGAATGTGATGGGGGATTATGGGATTTATAGTGTGATTGTGATATTAATCCCCTTAATTAAACTACGCCTTTCCACCCACATTATTCTTCCAACGACGTATAAAATAACAAATGTCAATTGATTCTTCACCATTGTTAGCATAAATTATTATATTGTTGTGTGTCAAATATCCTCGTAATATTGCATGAGCATAATCAGATATGTAAAGCATATTTACTTTTATTAATTATAATAATTAGCTGCATGGTTTAGGCGGCGTATAATTTAGATGCAGCTAGGCATGGGTTTATTGCACTCAGGACCCTCCATGTTCACGTTCTATTGGCTGCTCACTTTTTCAACTCCAGCTGCTGTATCTTTTCATCCTGTGTTTTTGATCCTCCATACTAATATTAAGAGAAATTAGTTATCAAGGGTATTAGGCTAGTTTGAATTTATAATATTATTTTTTAATTAATGAATTTATACTATTATCATTAATTAATAGAAAGACCAGACGTATCCAAATATAAACACTAATATATCATTAATTAGTTTCTATACCGTATGTGCAGCTATATATATATAATTATCAAAGTAAGATTCTTTTAGTTGCACGTTACAAAATTACCAACTATCTTTGATACTTTTTCTATTTTTTTTAATCTTTTTTTCTTTTTTCTTTACTTTTCACTTATTATATTTAATCTTTGTACATTTAATTTATATCTACACTATATTTTACAAAAGTAAAGTTTAGGGTTTCAAATTATAAAATTACGCAACGATTCTTTTTCTCTTGTCTTTTAACTTTTTCTCTCTTAAAACTCTTTTATCTTCTTTTTTTTAATTATAAATATTCTTAATATTTTAATTTTTATATTTTTAATCCTTAAAAAATTAAAAATTTTATAATTTTTAAGTAAATTTGCCCATGCATAGAATGTCACTTTTATTAATGTAAAGAAAGGAAATCATTACTTATGAAATTATTGGAGTCCCCTGCAATACCCCCGATTATAATTATTATAATTAGTAATATTTGTTCCTTGTAATTTCTTTCTTCTATTGTGTTTTGATATATCAGCAGTGTCAATATTACATAAACCAGCATGATTATAAATGTTTAGGCTCAAACATTCAAATGACCCTCAAATTGCACTAAGTAAAAGCCGACGTGTGCCGTTACTTTATTAAGCTGATTAAAAAGTTAACAACTGTAGCACATAAGATTGATTTCTAGATTGGGGGATGGATGGAGCAACGCGTACGTTGATCAAGTCAACAATCAATAATCATTTCTTCTTTTTACCAAAAGACAATCACATTTTTATATATTAAGTAAAAATTAATTAGTCATATTGAATGTTTGAAGAGATTGACAAGAAGTGTATATGTATTTATGACACACACGACGTCAATATATTGTATAATAATTACAAATATTTAAAATAGAAATAAATAGAGCATAATCAAATACGTACACGATATGTTATTTATTAAACAGTGCAAAATGAAATTTCTACAGCCAATGAGCTTACATATGCAGTAACACATGCCCTACACATTTGATTGCCCACATTTGGGTGTGTGTTGTGTTTTGTTAATTAATTGCAATATCTTTGATGCTGTTGAAGAAGGGGGACAAAAAGAAGTGCCCAAAATATTCCACTACATATTATTATATATTAAAATTAAAGGACAAGAGAAATGATTGACGTCGGCATATACATGTGCAATATATATATATATATATATATATATATATATCCTTTCATGAAATGAAATGGGAACATAAATTATGACTCATCCTTCGTTGTTTGATGTAATAAAATAGGTGAATGGTGATGGACCAGCAACAAAAAGTGAAATCACACTTTCTAGATAGGTTCGATGCACATCCAAAGAGACGAAATGTGCGCCAAAAAAAAAAAAAAAAGCATCCCTACATATCATTCTATTCATGTCAAAATCAAACACTCCCTCGTTCATACCTTTCTTCATTCTTCTATAATTTTTCTATATAACACACTCAATTACGTGTCTGAAAAACTAAACATAAAATACACATATTCAGTATTATAACAAAAAGTAACACTTATGTATAATTAAATTTTAATAAAAATATAGCTAACATGGATTTATCAAATTATGATAGCCCTTATTTTTATCAAATCAAAGTTCTGCAATTTGAGATTTGAAGAAATGAAAAGCAGTTGTAAAACTTGAAAGGTTGAAGAAAAAGGTGAAGAAGAAGAAATTGAGAAGTTTCATGAGAATGGATAAATGATTTGAGAAATGAAAAAACCAATTGCAAAAGTAGAAAAGTTAAAGGAAGAAACTAATGAAAAATAAATGGAGAAATAAGAATTAAACGTTTGGATTTAGTTATTGTCATGAAATTATCTTTCTAGTCACGTTTTGATGTCTTAATATAACTTTTCTCAATCAGAATAATTTTGGAAATGTACATTGTACAACCATCCAAATGAGCTTTAACGATGTTGGCATTATGGTGTGTGTTGACACTTATGCGGTACACACGTGACACTCTAATTCAACAAAATCATTTGTCATATGAAAAAAAAATTATTGTAATATTAATTTTCTAACATTTATTTATGAAAATATGGGAATGAGTTGATCAAATGTTTGAATAAGATTGTCATCTTTTATTGAAGGAAAGTCAACCATTTCCAACTAGGAAACCCTTGAAGAACATGTTGAATGAATCAAAGAAGGATTTGAAATTGAATTGCCAAAGTTAGAAAATTAAGAATCTTATGCCAGAAGAAGAGTCAACTCGTATTGTTGCAACAAGCAGTTGATAGATTATGGTAGCTGCAAAGTTGACCAAATCAAGAACATCTTAATACATCAAGATGATCTCAAACATTATAGAAAGCTGTTGAATGATGATTTACTTATGCAGATGATGCGAGAAATGATCAATTTAAGTCTTGAAAGCCATTGTGCTGAAATTGCCTATGTATTGAAGAGAATCGATCGACCAACTTAGCTTCCTTGAGTAAAACATCCATGTATTATTAAAAGTGTCGAATTCTTTATGTAAAACTTTTATAATTAAGTCTTGGAGTCATGTTCCTCATTAGTGTTGTTCATTTTGATGGAAGAGTGTGGATATTTAGTATTAGGTCTTTATTCTACCAAGTGAAAAGTATAAAATACTACCTAGTTATAAACCTGGGTGTGTGGGAAAGTAGAGCTGTCAAAATGAGGTTCACTGAATTGTGTAAGGTGTATAAACTCGTAATTCTAGTTGGCTTATTTTCTATTGGGCGAGGCCCTGTAGACTTAGGTGTAATTGATATCAAACTACGTAGACAATTCTTTGTATTTATCTCTTATAAATTACATCGTTAAACGTGTGTTACATTTTGGTAAGGTGGAAGGAACATAAGTACAAGTTTGGAACTAAGAATTGTTAAAATTATTTTGCTGCATGTCTGGTTGTTGGATGTTTGTTCCAACAGTGAACCAAGAACGAGTGCTAACATCACTTGTCCACACTTATAAGTGCTATTTGAGCTATGTCACCATTTCCGACTTGATAAATCAAGTAGGTGAGATCTTTGTCAATGTGTGTGAATCATGAATATAAGAAAAGGAACATTGGTGACTCGCCCACCATTGTTACATGGCTTGAACTACCCATAACAACTTAAGGAGGATGTATGTTGCAACAAAGACAATGAATAAATGGACTTTATTATTAAAAAGTTATGGAATCTCATCAAAAGGGAAAGGAGGCAAAATCCTAATAAGAAAGGCAAAAACTTTAAGAGACCTAACAAAAATATTTCTGAAAAAAAACAAAAAGGACCAGAAAGGTGACGCTCAAAGAAATGGCATGCAATGCTTCAGTGTGCAAGATATATACATGTGATGAGTGAGTGTGCAAACACTCTAAAGAAACAAAAAAGGTTAATGGGTTCGACTGAGTGAGGAGAATTCTAGCTAGTCTATTGAAAAAGGGCAAAACAGTAGTATAGCTTTGAACACCACAAGTTAAAAGAAAGGACTACAGAACATGTTACAATAACAAATAGGCATGAAGATGATTTTAAAGGAAATAGCTCCAATGATGAGGATATTTCTCACAAAGGCTTAGTGCAAACTTGCCAGTTGTTGTGTGATCGTTGGATGACCACTCATGGTGAGGTAAAGTTTTCAAGGATAAAGGATGATACCATAGAAGGTGAAATAGGTGAACTTAATAGCACTTGCAATAAGTTGAAAGAAGAAAAATTAGATTTGCAAGAAGTTATTGAACTTGAGACATCCCTATCAAAACAAAAGAATAAGAATAACGAATTAAACAAATCATACTACACTGCACTCATGAAATTGAATGAAGTAGAAGCCACACTGAACAAGTTTAATAAGGCTAAGGCCAAACTAGAACATCTGTTGCAGATTGGAAAGTAGATTAAGGACCATTATGAGATTGACTATACAGGAGATATAGCCTCCTCACAAACTACAAAGAGTGAGATAAAGTTTGTGAAAGGAATAGTGAGTGGTGATAAAGGAGATGTTACATTATCGAAATCACAACCCAAATGTTCTCCCATGTTGCAACATCGCAAGCCCACGACTTTAATTCTCACCATGTCACAACATCACAAACTGCTGGTACTAAGAAAAGTTATAGGCAATAGATTTATGCCATTTCTTCTATAAATTTAGACACCCTATTTCTAAATGCTACACTTTGTTGCATAAAATTATAAGTAGATCAAATATAGTTCATATAGGAGGTCGGCAGTTGAAGATCAAACAAATTTGGATCAAAAGAAAAACCTAAAATACTACTCCTTACAAGTTCCTCAACTAGCATGTGATAAAGTTTTGGGTTGCTGTGACAAAAAGAATATGATTGGAAATAAGATGAACGTGAAAAAGAAAAAAAGTGGAATGTGCAAGTCATGTCCAAAAGTTAAACAATAAAAGAAGTCTCGTCCAATGTTACAATATCACAACAACACCAGATTCCTTTATACAACTCATAAGGATAATACTTATAAAATGTAGAATGTTGTAAAGACTTCACATGATGGTGATGCTAAAATACTAGCCAAGGTTGATGCCTCTCAATTTTAAACGGGTTTGTGTTCTATCTCTTTTTTAGATTTTATTAGTATAATTTGAAATTAAGAACAAGCAGGAGAATTGATAAAAGTATTTATAACTATTTGTCTTTAGTTATTTTCTAGTTATTATCATTAGTTGTGGTATTAGAATCTACATTTTGGCTACCTATGGTTCTAGCTCAAAGTTAACATGGGTATGCATTCGTATCTACTATTGTAGTTTATGTATAGGTGTTTGAAATTTTCACTTAGCATTTATCTAAAGATCTGGCTGTAAAGGAAAATGGTATATGAAGATGAACCATGTCATCAACAATAGGTTAAGAATATGACTAGTGATTGGTTGTGTGGCAACAAGGAAGCAACATGCTCTAAAATTTACTCCAAACAACTTGGGTAAAACATTTGCTATTTGGATGGGATTTTTTTAAGGCGATGTTGCCTATATTCTTCAAGTTTAAGAACTAAGAAATGCTTTAAAGTTAGGATGGCAAAAAATAAAATAGTTGTATGGAGGCCACTCAATGGACAACTTTTGAAGATAAACTAATGTAAAAAAATAGAAGATATGAAATGGAGAAACTTGCCAATGTTTCTATCAAGCATATTCCTGTTGATCCATAGAATTCAATAAGTAAAACCACATATTATTTCATTTGATTGAAGGATCTTAAAAGTTGGAAAGGAGGATGCTCATTCTTCTATTGCAACTTTAATGAACATGATGAGCCTACCTTCACTAAAAATGCACTTGTTAAAATTGTTACATATCTTAGAGGATCTATTTAAAGGCTTGAAGGCTCAAGTTTTTTAAGTTGTGGGATCTGAAGGTCGAATTAACATTGCTTAAAGTTGAGGTTACACAACATGATGAATAATTTGCCTCAAATGATGAGGAACACATTAAACCAAGACCCATGATTAACTAGGTTGCATTTGATGAACTTGATGTTACAACATATTTAGAACTAATTGATGAAGTTGAACCCTAACACTCATAATTTTGGTCATTATTTCTCATATTTCTTACTCTTACTTTGTCATTATGGGTCGCAGAGGGAGAGAATCTATCAAATGAGAGTGGGTTTGTGTGTTTGAGGGGGAGTCTATGGTGTATGGCTATAAATTGTCTTTCATTTTTTTGTCTTGCTTTTGTCACATAAGGAGAATAAAGAGTGAATGGTGGGGAGGGAACTTTTTTGTTGGATTAATGGAAGTTTGGCTTAAGGAGGCGTCTAACTTTATTGCTAGTACCTACTGGGGTAATTTATCAGTTCTTTGGAATCCTGTTCGCGGATTTGGGACTTACTTATCACACCATTGTTGCAACATTGATTGAATCAATAAGGCTATTTAGTCTTGGGCTTATTTCACACATGCTTCTACACCAAATTGTATACTTGGGTTTTAGGGGATGGGTTGGATGGTGTGTTGAGTTGTCAAAATAAAATTAAGAAAAGTTGTGTCATATAATCTCAAATGGAGAGATTGTTAGTATCATGGTGTGTATTAGTACTTATGTAACATACATTTGTTGTTTATAAGTTACTTGTTCCAACAGTGTAAACAAACTACGAATTCTAACATCATTTGTCTACACTTACACGTCATAATAAAATAGTATAAATAAAGTTCAACAATACATATCTCTACACTACGTAGCTACATGGTCCTGTCCAGTGATGAAGAGACATATGTATGTATGTATGTATATTGAAACTTGCATGAACATGTTCTTCCCTCTTACTTTTATTTTGTCTTCTTTCCGTTTTATTTGATTATCTTGTTCTTATGAAAAGATGATGGTTGATTTTTACAAACATCAACTCCATTCTATCAACTATACGGATTACTTCAAAAATTGATCGCCATCCACTTGAATTCAAATTCATGCCCATACATTTATTAAATCAAAATTCGGGGTCTCAAATTTATCATTGACTCAATTATGACTTGTTAATTATACCACTAATTAGATGCAAATCAATTTTGTACTAGCTTGAAAATATGCTCTCATAGTTCATATAATATATTAATCCATTCGCCCCGGCCAAGTTATGGCAAATTTAACCAAAAGAATCCACAAGTTTATACGCAGTCCTACGATGATCCCATTAACTCATTCAAGTGAACACCTTATAACATTGCAATTAGCAAACATAATTAATCCAGTTTGAAAGAAACAAACCGCTATAACAGTTTTGATGATGATGATGATGATGATGAGAGCTGTGATATTTACTGAGTGGATCCTCACCGGTTTTGATTTGAATTCACTGTTGAGGGAATCTCAATTCCACGGCTTTTATTCCTCTCCCGAAAAGGCAACAATGTTTTCTCACGCCCAGAAATAGCAATCAGTGGGCTAACGTTGACCTCGTCCACCGCACTACGCGACGATATTTTCCAAAAAAACAAAGATTTAGAATTACAAGATGCATTGGTAAGAGTACTTGAATTTATTAAGATTCTGATTTCTGAATTTCTGATCTCCCTTTGGGAATTAAGGGATGGGATTGGCGATGGATGACGATGCTTTTCATGAGCACAAGAAGATAAACCCATCTTTGTGTTGTGTGTGTTCTTGTGATCATATAATCTTGGGAGTTTGCCTATTAAAAAAAAAGATATGGTGAGAGGACCCATAACAAAAAGATAAGCCTGCAATGCTTGAGAGAGGGGTTTTTTTGTTGGACGTGATTTAAAAATAAAAACTTGTGTTAAAATAAGTAGTATATTTGAAATGAAAGTTTTGATAAGGCATATAATTTGTTTGAATATATATAATGATAATTAGATGATATGATAATAATGATTAATTTTTTAAGATATAAATAAAAAGAATGTAAGTATTATATATTGGTATTAATTTAATTATAAATAAATATAATGATTAAAAAATAATTAATTAATTATATTATGTTAAATGATATATTTAGTTGTGTGGAGTTTTAGTTGGTATTTTAGAGGTAAGAATTGCGTTCCAAACATAACCAGCGCTAAACTTGAGAATTCCTATATAAAGGGCCAATCCGAGCGCCACTTTCCTCACACATCAAATCAAAAGTGGAGTTGCCTTTTGTAATGGAACAGTCCCCACTATTGCCGTATTTGCAGTTCACTGTTTGGTGGTTTCTAAATTTAGGTCTTCTCCTCATCTGCGGTAGCCCCTCCGATGGTGCACGATACATCATCCTAATTTTGTTAGGGATGCATTCAGATATATATATACGTGGCGCTCGGAGATTTACGTTAATTTTCCTCCATGGAATGGTAATCAAGGGGTAAGCCAGGGAGGTGACAGAAGAGAGTGAGCACACATGGTGTTTTCTTGCCTGAATAAATTCCACATGCTTGAAGCCATGGGTGCTCACTCTCTGTCTGTCACCCCACCACTCTCTCTGTCTCAAGTATTCTTGTTCCGATTAATTCCTTGTAGTGTTTTGTTTTTTGTCTGTGGTGCTGCAAATTGATCTGTACTAGCACTCCTTTGCTGTATTTTTGTTATTTTTCTTTAGCCTGACATGATGGAATTGAGATTTTCTATCTTCTTACAGGGATTTTCATTGTCTAGGGCTCACTGCAGACTAGTTCCCCGTTGGACGATTTTAAGTCAAAGCTAGGGTTTCTGGAGAGGTGGGAATTGGGAGAGGAGACTTGGGACTAATTTACACCAATCTCACAAATTCGTTTGGACCTTAATTAAGGACGGTTATTTTCAAGGGTTGGTGGGTAATTGTAAATTGGTTGAAATTAAAATACTCTTTTAACTTGTCAAACTTTTGTCTTTTCCCTTTTTTCATAATTTCTCCACATACACTGCCAAAATCACACTACAGGGTTTGCCATGTCTTGCAGCAGAAAATTTTGACTTAGTTCCTACAATTGGTGGCCAGGTGGGGTGCTTGTTATCATGCTTTGCTTTCATGGGGCCTCCTAAGATTTCCTAGATATGCAATGCACGTATATGCTTTAGGACTGCTTGTTCTTCAAATTTTTTATTTTCTTTTCCCTAAATCCATACATACTTCCCTGTTTGATAACTCCAAAAATAGAAAAATGTTGCTATTGATCTGAGGGCATAGAATTGATGAGATGCAGGATGGTGAAGCTGAGCTAATTATTTCACTGCAAGGAGGAGCTTCCTCTAATTGGTCGGAAAACTATATATTAACTCTTACTCATTTTTCATTTAATAGTGAATTCAGTGGTGTTCCCAGCTACATGCCTTCATTTTTACTAATGCTCAATAATTATTGTCTCGCTTTATATATGACATTATCACAATTTCTTTACTTTACTATATTTTAGTGGATCACAAGATATTGATATTATGCATAGATATTGCTTTTCAACTCTTAATTTCTCTCACTTCTTTTTCAGTTTGGTTTGAGTATCCTAATTGGTTTATTTGTGGTTTTCATATATGGATGCATACGATCAAAGACTTTCCCTTCGTTTGCTTTCAAATTTTGGAGTATGTTTTTAAATATTTTTATTTTGAGTATTGTGTAAAAATAAGAGAGAGAAAGAGATAAAATTAAAAAAGTGTAGTGATTTAGTATGGCTATATTTGTTTTCAAATTTTGATCCTTAAAAATACACATTCAATCATTACACATTTTAAATTTTATCTCTTTATCTCTTACTTATATACAATTTTCAAAACAAAAACATTTAAAATATATACTAAAATTTGAAAACAAACACAAGCTACATGTTTTTAGGATTTATAATTTGAAGCAAATATGCGTTCTGAGTCTTGTTAAGATCAAGATTTATATCTGCCTAATTTTTCCAACTTGGTGCTCAGATCCATCTTCTTCTAAGCTTCCGCCTATTGAAAGGTATTGAAATCTTAATTTGCACAATAATCTTTATTTTCTAACTATTATCACTCAAAAACATATTTCTACATATATATCACAGGATCAGAAAGGACAATCTTACTGGAGAACAAACTGCAATTAATGTCCCATCAATTAACTTAAGACAATTCGAAGGAAACTATAAACTAAAGGGCTAGGGTTCTACGCAAACTCTGTGTTTTGAAATTTCATCTCTAGGGTTTCAAGGTTCATTCTACCTACCACGATACGTAAGGGCAGAGAATCTACAAAGACAGCCTGGCTAGCTAATTCAACTGGTACAATAATATTTCCTATTGTGCATATAATGTTTGTATATAAATGTGTGTATTTTCCATATCACTTTTTATACGTTTGAATGCAAATTTACTACATTCAAAATTAAGTATTTTAAACATATGAATCATAAAATTAATATTTTTTATTTTTTTTTCTTTCCTACTTTTATACGGTTGTTAAATTTTCGTTTTACTTTTAAAATTTACATGTTAACATAATATTTGAATTTCAATTTTCTTTTATTATCACTTGAAATCAAAGCCATCACGTGTGCAGTTATAAAGTAGTATTTGTGATGAAAGCCACATGCAAGCAAGTCTTCAATATCCACTGTTTGCTGCTTCAGTAACAAAGGCGTAAGAAACGTGTTTGCCTTTCATGCATCTGCGGGCTGTGAGGGTAACCTGATATTCTTCATGATTAGTCAGCACTATCATTGCCATAACATGATGGATTCAAGCATTGATTAAGAAACATCTCTCAATTACCTCATTACTTAACAAAGTACTGCAACTGAAAAACGGTTGGTTAAATTAATTAATGCTATATCACTACTAATGTAGTTCAGTAATATTATTCATTTGCGTTTGTGGGCTAAGTGAAAAGGGCCAAAAAAAAGCCCTAACTATGCTGATGGGGTTGGTGTTCACGTTTCAAATTTGGCACATTTGTGATGAGGGTTTTTGTCATCTGCGCACATTAGTATTCCCCAATGATATACAGACAATTGTAATTAACTTGGAGGTCTCAGTAAACCACTGGCTGGAATTGAGACACGTTTTGGAAAGGGCGATCCATGTTATCCCCAAATGGCGAGCTGAGATGCTCTCTCACTTGGGTCTGTGAACAAGAATATATCCATATGCGTTTCCAATTGACGTATCTTTCCTGGTTTTACAAGCTAGTTTTGTTATTGGATTGTCCTAACATAAACAGCAGGAAAGAATTTGTAACTGATCCAGAGGGTAGGCAGGTTTCCCAGATTCCAGATGTACGTATGCACTCTGCCCAGTGATCACAAATTTGAAAATGACATTCAAACCCTAGCTGGCTTGAACTAACAATACCGAATGTCAGTCCTATCTGGACAACAGAAAAGGGCAAAGTAGAACCGGTAGCACGAGTAAACAGAATGTCATTTCATAGTAATTGTCCAAAACCTAACTACGAAAAGAATATCACAATCCTAATATACCTGTATATATAGCATGATCAACCTCCTCATCTCCTCATAAAAATCTATCCAAGTCCGACTACTCACCAGTCACTAGTTACAAAGAAAGTGTCCACAATCCCCTCTCAGATCTGACACAAAACTATCGAACGAAGTAAAGAAAGAAAAGCGTCTTCCGTTGCTATAATTACAATAACCAGACAAGAATGGAAGCAGGTATCCTACAATCATTTCACGACATTGGTTATCCTTGAACATCTTCATCTGTTGCTGACTTCCCTGGCGGGCTATTATTATCCGTTTCCGTTTCTTCTAAGCCAGCACTTGAAGTTCGTTCAACACCATGCAAGTCTCCATTTTCCACCGTAGGCAGATTACCATTCTCCAATACACCATTGGAATCTGCCGTGTGAACAGGTTTTGGTAGTTCTCTTGACGGCGAGGATGCCAATAGACGGTTGATTCCATCGTATAAGTTCTTGGCATCTGAGACCAGAGCAGCTCCACCCGGGTAGCACCGACCAAAGCATGTAGCAAAATAAGGAAAAGCAACCTGAATGGAACGAACAAGGTGCATTTCATTATTTGAAGTGCCTAAATTTCATCTAAGTCTAAAGAGTTTGGTAAATATTCCCACCTCAATAAATGCTTGGCAAAGTTTAATGAAAAGTACAGACTCATTGTCTCTGAGCACCCTAGTGGTTTTGTATCTCAGTAGAGAATCAGAAACAGCCTGCAAACCCTTGATTAATTCCTGCGCAAGCACATTTTTCAAACTTAATGGAGCACAAGGACGTAGTTCATTCATTGCTGCAGATACACCTGTGATCACCATAAAACACTAAATTGTCACTTTGCAAAGTCCAATATACGTCTACAAAGAATCTACTTCAAACACTGCAAACAAGCCAAACAAACTTCCAAAGTTACCATTGATAAATACAGCAAGAGGTGGATGCTCCATAAGATTTGGAGGAGGTGTAACATCATCAAAACTTTCTTCACCTGAACTACTGGCAGGGAAGCCAACTGCTGGCATTGGGACCCAACGATGTGAATCCAAGACTAACTGGACCAATTAAAACATTGTCATAAATCTTCAGCCAAGAATGAGAATTTCTTGCAGAAAGGCCACACAAATCAGAATATGCCTCTTTAACAAAAAGCAGGACCACATTAGGAGTAAACAGGCAATGTGAATCACTATTACTTATTGGAAATTATACCTGAAAATTTTCAACAGCCGTATTCATATTCTTCACAAACAAATTAAGCACTGCTCTGTTGAAAAGATTCAAATATCCACATGAGAGTTTTTCAAACAGTTAAGTACGTAAAATAGACAGAAAATTGCCAAATGCATATTTACTCTTCAAAGAGAGGGGGAAGCAGTCCTCGGAAATCCAAACCAACCCAACCAAGGCCCATAGCACAGTACTGTAGACCAAATGGTTAAACTGTTATTAAATAAGGGTCTTAAAATTGACCAGCATGACAAGTAAAGCCAAAAAAATCAACAGGAAAATGTTTTATGGAGACATCCATTTCACTTTAAAGATATTCTGTTAAAGTCGGCCGCACATGCACCAGGCGATAAATAGTTTCTAGTCCTGAAATTGGGGTGGTGGCCAGAGGACAATTCATTTTTCTTTTCATTTTATTATAGGTGAGTTCATTTCATTTTCATATTTGATTATTAGAATGTAGTTCTGATCGCGGACAAGGGTCACAGGAGGATACTGAAAATCAACATTATTCCTACCAACACTATCTTACATAGTATCAACTATTCATCTGCTTCAAACCAATAAATAAGCAACCAATGACACTGGTATTTCATTTCCACAAAGACATTTTAGAAAATTTGGAAAGAGAAGTACATGGCGCAGCTTCATTGTCTAAATCTCTATGCTTTTAAATTGTTTGTGATTTAATGCTTTAATTTATTATTAATTTTCCATTTTTCCCTGTTGGAGAGGAGTGTTTTGGGAGGGAAGAAAGGAGTAAAGAATAACTGATCCTCACCATGCATTGATCCAGAATATTTGACAATGATCCTCCTTCACTTATCTTAGGGAGCATGATTTTAAGAGTTTTCAAGTGCAAGGTAATTTGATGCATGGCCCAGTCAAAGAGAAGACCGCCATCGTAGTTCTCTTCACTTCCTGACGTGTCATCAGCAAATATGGCTCGGTACTGGTTAACAACATCAAAAAGATGCATCCTGTGACAATTCACCATCCCTTTCAAGTATTCATAAGGATTTCTCTGGTCTAAATCATCAAGTATTCCAGTGAGCCAGGCTTCACGGAATCTTAAAAACTGAAAATTTAGAGAAAAATACTTGGATCAGAAACTTGTACCTTAGAAATGTAAATGAAACCACAAACAAGGAACTATGGCCTCTAAGATGAAACAAATCAAAAATGGCAATCATACAAAATTTATATTAGGCTACCTGTAGACGCATTTCATACTCACTGAACACTCCTATTCGACGTAAATAACCAATAATGCGGAGGCATTCTGGTAGCTGCAAGCAGAATTGTAGGCAATTCACAATAGGGCCCTGAATACTGCTTGGATTATTTTTGAAATCTATCAATGCTCTTAAACCAATATAAGACATGCACCTGAATGTTAGATTTAAGTTTATGAAGAAGTTGAGAAAGAAGAGACTGAGTGGTTTGCTGAACTTCTGCAGCTAGAGACTGGATCGCCAGAATTCTTTTGGAAGGAGGAAAAGAAGAAGAAGAAACAAAAGAAGAAGAGTGTCGATTCAATAATTGTTTCAAACACGTTAACAAATGAAACAAAACATGTGTTGCTAACAGAAGAAACTCACTTTGGCAGCATTGTAGTAAGCTTTGCAACAAATGCTTCTAAGTCAAGAGCTTCATCATAATTCCCATTCCTCACACATCTGTATAAATATGAGATATAATCGTTATTTGCGAATGAGAAAAGCTACAATTCACAGGCAACATCAAGAACATAAGTGATGAACTGAAAATTATATGTCCACAAATAATCTTGGGGATATACGTGTCCATAAGATGAGGAATTTCAAGCAAATCAAGCAGAGTACTATGATTTGCCAGTAACATTTGGTTCATCTTCCTTTTCTCCAAAATATGTTCTGCCGAATCAACAAATTCAGAGCAGCCAGAAGTCAGCTTTGGAATATCAGCTATCTGCAAAGAGAACAAGCATCTACCATCATCTCAATTTCTGAGTATCACCACGATGAAGCAAAGAAGAAGTTGATCTATGGTTCTACACCAAGATTTATGCGCATGACACCATACATCTTGAATAATCTAGCCACAAAATTGATTTTTCTTACGTCAACACAGATAGCAAGTAACGAGAATACCAACCAATCATCTGCTCAACCTTTCAAAAATAACTCCCTCCATCAACACGCAACACATTTTTCAATGAATTAGCAGTCCATGAATTCCGTGCAATCAAAAGCTCATTAACCGAAATGAAAGTGCCAGCTCCCAAACTTACCGGAAGCTCCAATTATTCTTTTGCTTCTTAACAGAGCTAAATGAACCTCCAAATTCACAATTGCAATCGAGTTTCCCCCATATCATTCTTTTAACTTAATAATTACCTATTATTAACCGATTCACAAAATTTTTAACTTCCAAATCAAAGCCAACAATTACAACCATAACTACAACGAAAATGCCAGTTCAACGACACATCAAATCAAATTAAATAAGAAACCTAAAAAGTCTTTGAGCAAAAGAAAATACCAGAGACTCGAGATGCTTATCAATTGAAGAAACCTCCTCTCTGATCTCGAGCAACGCATCTGCCGCTGCGATGAAGGCACGGTAATTGGTTACTGCCACCTCCTGCATCTGCCGCCGTATTCTCTCCGCATCTACTCTCAATAATTCCGGTTCCTTAAATGGTAACGCATATATTATTTCAAATTCCTAACTCTAGGAGTGTCATCAAACAATCTAAGAGTGTACAGATACCTTGTGGAGGCGATCGAGAGTGAACGAGAGAAGTTCGGAGACGTAGGGCTGCTGCGCGGCGGATGCCAGTGGCAGAAGATTTGGCATCTCCTGAGACACGTCGTCATTTGCCGGAGCTTCTGGCGACGCCATTGCCGTGATTTTGAGAGGTCAGAGTTGGATAGTTGTTGATACAGATCTGGCCAGTGGGTTTCGTTTAATGTAAATGAGATCATTTTGGGCCTGTATAAAACTTTCCAAGATTAAAGGTGCGCAATTTGGTATTTTCAATAAGGCCACATTTTGGTGCGATGAGGTTTGTGCTATTTGTATTTCGATCCCTTAACTCTTAAATTCAACTATTCAAGGCTGGAGGGAGGCTCTAGTTATTTTGAAGTCATAGTGGGGTAAGGTGGTAACTTCACTTGAGATGAGGAAGGTTGTATTGGACATTTCAATAAGCGCTGGTATTGCTCCCACGGAGGTTCGCACGGGGCATGGCTTGTCCAAGGAATTATCCAAAGAACTGCGGCCCACATAAATAATGATGGGCTTCGGCAATGGAGACAACAGATTGCAATGGGTGTGAAATTTATTTTACATATTATAAATATTGAGTAAAATTGTCACAAACTTGAGAGAAAAAGTTGATGGAAATGACGTGAAAATCTTAAAATTTAATGAGTGAGCAAGCGGCGGGCATATTGTACGTGCCAATTGTCATTTAGCTAATAAGTCGTGGATAATAAAATTTTACGAAGCGTAATTCTTGATACTATATTTGAAATAGTTGTTTGAATTTCTTATAATAAGCAAGTGATACAAGTTTTTACTAAGAGTTTTAAAAAATATATTATAATTCAAGAACATGGCATGTCAACAATCCTCTTTGACATTAAGTTGATAATGTTTGCTATCTGGTGCAAAAAATGAAGAAAATATTGTGTTTCACGGTGAATTTAAAAAAAAAATAGTAATGTCATTTTCTTTCTTGAGATTAAATGTAATTGTTATCCTTTAACTATTACAAGTTGGCATTTTTATTTTTTATTTTTTATACTTGATAAAAATGTATTCAAAATTAAAAAATTTTGACAATTTAAAGATGCAAAACACGAAATTCATCCGAATGTTACGTATGGAAGCACGTGCCAATAAAAATTGGGACTTTTTGGCTAAAAGCACATACAATTTTAATAGCTATGTCACTTTGCTAACCACAAACGTGTAATTTTGGTCTCGAAATTTCAAATTTTGGATAAATTAGAATTTTTTGTTTTTAAATTGTCAAATTTTTTTAATTTTGAGACATTTTTGCTAAACTTGATAATTAAATGACACAAATGTCAGCAGTCAAAATACAAAAATTGCATTGGACCCTTCTTTCTTATGTGCTGGTGCAAATGGTAGAAGCATAGGCAATATCTGTTTACATTTTTAATTAAACAGGTATATATTTCAACAATAATTTTTTTCTATCTCTAATTTTTTATAAAAACAAATACACTAAAAATCACCTATCCTAATAAACACGTACCACAGATATAAATGAACATTATCGCAGTAGTTGATTAAGGGATCTAATTGATCATATAGCATCATCAAGATAAGAAATTTGATCATCTTGGCTGTGCTCAGTGGATGATTCTTTATGAAGTCATGGCTAACTAAAGGACATCTTCCAGATATTCTATGCCTCGCTTAAACGTAAATTTAATTCTTGATTATGAAAGGCTAAGTGGATGATTCTATACGTTTGGATCCAAATTAAGGAGTTGAAATTTTGACCGAAATTTAAGAACAGTTTAAAAATAAAAAATAAAAATAATATTTTAACATGATGATTTAAAAGGATGTTAATTTGCATCCTTCTTCTTTATATTTTTTTTAATTTTTGATTAATAATGCCAACTTTACAAACAATTCACTAACAACTTCAGTAGTAGACTTACAATTAAAAAAAGAAAAACTGCTTACTGTGTTAAAATATATACACTAGAATTATTATATATCTTAAATTTTATTTTTTATTCTTATTTTACATAAATTTTTTAAAAAATACACTGAAAAAATCACACACCACAGCACATAAACAAACCAAACCAAAATGTCGGTCAGGAATCAGGACCAGAGTCTGGTTTCCATGGCAAATCAATTTCATGCTGATTCCAATATGATCGTCGTGTTTAGGCACACCCCTTCTCACTACCTTGGCAGCTAAAATACGTACAATTTATTCACCTAAATCAATACAAAACTCGGAAGAAGATCAGCGATCCCAAAAGAACGATACCCCATTGAACAGTAATAGAACAGTAAGCTCCTGAAGCGTAGAAATAGTAGTACGGATAGGAGAAATTCCGCTGCCCCACGCCCGGCGGCTCAGAGCCGCCCGGATTGTACCCGTAAACCGTTGGAGGCGGAGGGACGGCTCCGCTGGTGGACGACGGTGGTGGAGGCAGCTGATGACCCGGTGGAGACGATGGCGGGGGAGAATCGAAGTAGGACGGTATTGTTGGCGGCGAGTGGTGATGCAGTGGCGGTGGTGGTGGTGGGGACTTTGGAGCGGGTAGCGGTGGTCCTGGCGGAGGCGAGCAGATGACGGGGCATGTCTCGCAGTCGCTAATGCAAGGCAGCCCTGTCGGCGATACGCCTGTTTGGGCTTCAGATCTTGAATTTGAAAGCAAGACCATCAGGAGAAGTAAAAATTGTCTTGCCATGAATGCAACAATTCTTGAATGAACAGCGGAGGGGGGTTCTGTGGAGTATGGTTTATAAGGACCACTGAGAATTCGTCCAATACGAAGGAGCGTGAAGAACACACACCCAACTATTAATACTTTCATCCCCTTTACTGGATATCCCATGATTGGTCTAAAAGATTTGGGTTCGAATTTATTTTGAAAGTAGAAAAGTATTTCTTACACGGTAGATGGAAATTTGGTGCACAACTGCACATATGAAAACCCACCTCTGTCAAAAGAGTCTTGTAAATTACACTTGGTCTTGTCGATACCGTACCCGATATATTTGTATTAAGTGATAAAATTATGACAAATATTTAATTATATTTTTTATTTTTAATATAATTTGTCATCAGAAAGGCAATTTCTCATGGAAAAAAGTGTGCATGTAAAATAAAGTAACCGTTAGAAAATCCGAGTCACAAACACAAATATTTCTTCCTTTTTGACTTAAACGTACGTATGTGTAGAAGAATTCTGCATTGTTGTCAAACGATGATGACATTTTCTGCTAAAATTCAGGGTCTAATTGGAACGTGGAAGCCCTTGGAATTCAAACAACTCTGTATGGATAATGGGTTATTGTTGGCTTTGCTTAAGGGAAAGAGGATCCTAGGCATAATACAGTGGCAGTAGTTCCAACTTCATATTGTGCTTTTCTGCGGACACAATCCATCTCCAACCTTTCTATTATGCTTTTCTCTCGACACAATCAATCTATGTAGGCACCTGTTGGGCCACATTTTGCCCCACACTTAATGCTTTCTGCCGCGCAGCATATGCTGGTTACCTTTCTCGTGGAGAATGACTTAGCAATCAAATCAATCCCTTTATGGTTTCTAAAACCAAGTCAAGAATTTCATCTTCTACTGCAGAGTCTAATTAAATCCACAGATAAGCAGTCTTGACTATAGAGAAGTGATTGAATTAAGTAGACCATTCCTGAGTAAAATCTGATGGACGGACAACCCGTCCTGAGAAGGTGGTAGCTGGGTGACTTGGTCAAACATGAGGATCACCCATTTTAAATCACATCATACACCGACACCAGATCAATATTGACGAGTTTTATTGATGCAGATATAATTGAACATGCAGAAATTCAGACACAAGTGATTACTCTCGCTGTTTTGTGAACTATCTTAACCACAATGGACGAATACTATTTTGTGGAAAACTCGAGTGTTAATAAATCTAGTTGGTCGACTTGATTAGACTCTAAACTGTTTTTCTGTTTTTGAGTTTAATAACTCAAACTCCAACCATTATTTTTAAATTCAATCTCACTAATGATCCTAAACTTTAGATTAAGCTCGATGTTTATGAGATTGAGACTTGTAAGTTGTGATAGTCAAGAACTCATCACTCTTGTATACTTATTTGTGTCGAGAGAACGGTTTACATGTATAAATAGTGTATGTATTCACTCGAAATTTAATATTATACGTTATGAATTAAATATCTACTTATATTGAAATTATTTACTTTTCTCCTTTCAACGTAGAATAACAGTTCCTTTTTCAATTCATATTTATTTACACACTATTTACTTTCTTTTAATAGTATGATTCGAATAATTCGAGAGGGGAAACTTTCTCAAAGACTTGAACTATATGAGAGGATTACTTGGCTTAACACAGCTTTTCTTTTTGACCCCTGGATGTACGACTTGTGCAAACTCTGGCCTTTCTTTCTTACTTGGTTCATCAGATGTCAGGGCCAATTTTAAAGAGATGAAGTCATGCGCCTCTTCCCCGGGACCATTTAGAGTACGTTTAGTTCTAGAAATTTAGAATGGAAGAAAATAAAAAAAAATATTAAATTTATATATAATGTTTGATTGAAAAGATCTTAATAAGAAAAAGAAAAATTTAGAAAAGAAGAAATAAAAACAAACAAAAACTTAAAATTGAATTTTTTTGTAATTAAAAATAATAATAAAGAAATAAATAAAAGAAATAGAATTAGTGAAATTTTTAAAGGAAAAATAAAAGTTAAAATAATTTTTTTCAATTTTCTTCTCTTTTCCTCTTTAAATTATAATTTTCTTTCACATGAAATTTTCCTTCTTAATTAAATAATTAAAATCATTTTCTTTTCTTTTCCGCTTTAAATTTCAAGAACCAAGCGTAGCGTTAGGCAAGCTTGGATCTAGTGAGGCAAATATAAGAGTCGTGATCGGAATTTGACCCTGTAATGTACATTTGATTTGTGAATTTGAGAGATATGGTGAAAATATTTTTGAGGAGAACAATGGAAGTTTGAGCGAGCGTAATGAGGAGATATTAGTCACTTTGTTTTTGCTGGATGGTCATGAAAAGCTGGAGAAGGCTGGTCAGGAGGAGACGCTTCGAATGGAAGAAAATCAGAGCAAGAGTGCGAGACAACTCACATTCTACGTACGGAGAGGAATCAGAAGACATCCTATTCAATTACAGTTCAGGGTGTTGTCCACTGGAAAGCAACGGCTCCTCACCACTTTCCTCTTACTGAGTAAAGCTATAACAGATAAATTATCCTCAACATGGGTGATTGGACCATAATACCGGAAAGTAATACATACAAACTGGGAGATGAAATTAAGAGCACAGACCATGGTCATGCATGTCTCCACGCTGCCCGTATATATGATCAAAATCCTATAAACAAAGTGGGGATAAATATTGATGTAAGTTCATATTGCAGCATATATTTCCGAGACTATAAATTCGAAGAACAACGTGAATAATGCTTTGCTTTGAAGAACACTTACCAGACAGAATCAATGATTCACATCCAATGTAACACACTCCCACATTCCTCTACCACTGCTTCTTTCAGGATTTAACTTCTTCCCACGTTTCAGCGTGCAAATTTATGTATAAATTATGAAGTCATTGTATTTTAAATAATAGATTAAGATAATTTTAAAAGTATAAAAAGTTTTCTAAATAAAACTAAAAAATCAAAAGAATTGAAAAGAGAGAAAATTTGAGAGAAAACACTAATAAAAAAAGGGTTAAAAGCAAAGGTTAGAAAAATAAAAGAACTTAAATAAAGATAATTGTGTAATTTTTCATTTTAAATCTAGAAAAATAACAAAATAAAGAAAGATAAAAAAAATTTGGAAAGAGAAAAAATTTAATAATAAAATACAAATAAAAGTAATTAGTAGGTGGAAATGAAAAAAACAAAAAAGTAAAAGAATTTAAAATAATGAGTATTTGTGGAATTTTACTTTAACCAACTAAAAAACCTTATTAAAATAGTATAGAACTAGAAATAGTTGCACATTCTATGCCGACAAATACACACACACACACACACACACACACACATTAGGAAGTTGTTGTATTCTAAATAATAAATATAAAATTATTAAAAAGTATAATATTTTTAAATAAAAATATTTGAAAAGAGAGAAAAAAAATTGAGAGAAAACACAAACAAAAATAATAGTTAAAAAAAATAAAAGAATTCAAATAAAGATAATTGTGTAATTTCTTATTATATATTTTAAAATTTTTATTTTTTAAATAATATAGTATAAAGATAACTTAAAAGTAGAAAAAGTAACAAAATAAAGAAAGACAAAAAAAATTGAAAAAAGAGAAAATTTAATAGCAAAATAAGATAAACGTAATTAGCTACTAAAAAGGAGAAACAAAAGGAGGATAAAAGAAATAAAAGAATTTAAGATAAAGGGTGTTTGTCTAATTTTACTTTGAAAAATAAATTTTTTTTATTAAAATAATAATATCGTATAAATAATATAGATAGATTTATCTAGTTAGATGTACCAACTTGGATCCTCAAAAAAAGAGTCTTGGGGATAGACAATAAGATCACACAAATGTTCCGATTTTAATATTTAATAAATTTTTATATATTTTTTAACATAACATCGTAATATTTTAAATATACTATGTAAATATACTTAGATGCATTTTTTTAATTAACAAAGGACACCATTTGTCTATTCATCACAAGTATCAATGCCATACACGTGCCTGAAACATTCACATCTTCTTGCAGTCAATCTGACTTAGAGGGAGCAGCCCGCAGATTTATGGGGCTGTAAGGATTAAATTTGCTTAAGGTTGATGAATCTAATGATAAATAACCTGGCAAGCTTGGCAAAGCCACATATATATGCTTCGTTTTCCAATAAAACTAGCTGTGTAACTAAAAGTTCTCAATGTATAAAAGGGTGCAGAAAGAAGAAAATGAAGAGGAAACATATTCCACGAAGCTGAGATCAAACCAGATTAACTGTAAAAATGTTAAGCAAAATTCACAATAACAGTTAAGAGGGTGTTAGTTGGGTAAATTTTTTAATGCATGAGATTATAAGTTCTCATAAATTCTTTAAAAAATAAATTAATTTTTTAAAATTTTATAAACTACTCTAAAAAATAATAATTAACTATAATTATAAATTTTAGTATAATTTTATAAGATTTTTTTCTATCCAAACACTTTATGAATTTATTTTAAAAGTAAAATATATAATTTCACAAAATTTTAAAAATATCTTATAAATTAAATAAAATTATAAAGTATTTAAAGGAGTACCTCTTAGTTGGCATCAATTCAAGCAATTCCATTATGCAACCATGTTGGTCAATGCAAATTTGGCTATGACTGATGATGCACCAGTCAAGAATTCCAATTTATCTCCTCGAAAATTCCCTGCTCTTCTCATTTTCCTTCTCCCTTTAATTAATAGACTGAACATTACCAAACCCACCTAACAATTATCAAATTTCTGTCTGAACCTAGCGGGCCACTAATCCATCTCGTCCATTTTATTTTCCAACATAATATTTCAAGAAATAAATAAACAAATAAATAACACAAAAGTAAAACAAAGTGTAAAATTAATTTAAAACAGACAGGATCTCATAGATAATACCACAGAAAAATGTGAGAAACACCCATGTCCATATTATTACAACAAACAATGGCTGCATCTCCTTTGGTTTTCTCCCACACCCAAAAAAATTGTGTGATCAATTAAGTTATATGTTCATATGAGAGGGGAGGGGGGGAAGAAATACTATATCTAAGCAAAAGCAAGCCATGATGCCAAACTGTGAAAGTTGGTGTCAAACACAGTTGTCAGTGTCCTTTAATAAGATATTAAGATTAGAGCAATGATAATTAACGAATGTTAGCTGATAGTTGTCATTAATTCATTGTTGGACAAATAGGAAGACTCCAGATTTTGTCAAGAATGAAACTGAACTTTCCACCGACCATCTTATCTTATTTCTATTTATCTATTTTATAAGTACAAAACCATAAACCATAAAGAAATTCCTTTTTATAAAAACACAGCTTAGAATTCCCATTTTCTAGGAAGAGCAATAAGATAATTAGAAGAGCATACAATAGATAAAATTGTAAATTTCTACTTTATTATTTCTTTATTTGGACATAATAGTTAGGTGAAAAATTACTATTAATTTTTGGGAGAAATTATTTTTCAATATATCGATTTGCTCCATCGTCGTGAAATTTAGATTGAAAGCTATATACCTACCTCAGTAGTTGATAGCTTAGGTAGCGACACACACCAATACAAATCATTTCGTATTGTTTCTTGGATCTATTATTATTATGGGAGTTGACAAGTCACCACACATAAAATGGGTTAACCCACACATTCACACACTAGCACGGTGGAAATGTGATCTAAAAGGATATTTGGGTATGTTCATAAATTCTTTAAAATATCTTATAAAATATTTAAAAATTTTAAAATTTGTTAACCGTGATTGATAAATTATTTAATAAAATAACTTATGAATTCTTGAAATAAAATATTTAAAATTTATAATTTTTTTTAAAAATAAAATTAATAATTTTTAAATTTATTTTTAAACATCTTATAATTTTTTTCATTTTACATATACATACGTACATATATATATATATGTGTGTGTGTGTGTTGAAAATGACACAATTATCTTCAATTCCATATATTAATAATATTTAATTTATTTTTATCACTATTATATTAAAAAATTATAATTATAAATTTTAATAAGACAATTCATTCTAAACACTTTATTAATTTATCTTTATATAAGATACTTATAAATTTCAATGCTATTTTATAAGTTATATAATCTTATAATTTATTAAAAATAAATTTTACCAGGCACCCTCTAAGTTGATGTGATTGCATATGGTACTTTACCTTGCATTGCATTGATCTAATATATCCACTTGGGCCAGGATCCTCAACATTTTCACTTGGAATTAAATTAAAGATCTTACTTAACGTCTTGTTTTACTTTCATTTCTATTAATTTTTTCTTCTTGGGTCTATCGCAAATGAATTTATTATTTAACTTTCTCTCTCTTGTCTTACTCAATCTTATACTCTAATCAAATATAGCTTAATTGGCATAAGATTAGCCACACACCCGGGCTTATCTAATAATATATGGGGAGTTTTAGTTACATTCACAGCTACTGAAAAAATTATTACAGTTGTTATTTTTTCCTCAGTAAAATAATTAAAGGACTACCAAACAAGCCTTTAAAAAATGCCAGCTGCGAAGTAAGATCCAGTTTAGGGCAGACCTGTAGCTTGCACCAGATCCGAACCTTATGAGCTGGTTCCGATTCCCTATAACCCAAATCCCTGCTCCCACCCCAACTTGAACTTTAGTAGCCATATCAGTATATTAATAGATTTAACATATTAAAATTATTGATGCCGTAGAATCATTACAAAAAGAAATTGTATACGACCACGAATAAAAACATTATTTAATAATTACTGGCCTCCGAACAACCATGTGCACCCTCCAAAAAAAAATTGTCTCTCTACGTACAACCACTTCAAGCATAGTGATGCACGGTTTTCGATGGGGCGTCATGTAGGAGATCCTGTCCGGAAAGATGGGCTTATAAGGTAAAACGACACCGAAGCAAACGGGCTCGGAGGGCTATAAATTCGCCAAGTTCTCTGTATGTGTGTGTGTGTCTATAGATATTAGAGAGAGGAAACGGGAAATTTAGCGGAAATTTAGAGAGAGATAGAGAGGAGACAAAAATGGAGGAGGAAGAAAGCAACACCAACGGCGAAGAAGAAGTTCTTGGTTCAAGTTTGACGATGGAAAAAGTCGCTGCTGCCAAACAGTTCATCGAGAATCACTATAAAAATCAGATGAAAAGCATGAAAGAAAGAAAAGAAAGGTATGTTCGGGTACAGATATAAAAATGGTGAGCCATGTGCTTGCACTATTGCCAACTTTTTTCGACTTACAAATGTAGTGTGGTGGTGGAGAATTAATTAGTTTGAGTTGCGATTTGACTGCGTTTTGTACAAGATCTCGTTCTTGTTTTGGGATTTCAGTTGCTATTTTTTTTAAAAAAACTTATTTTTGCTGTGGGTTTTAGGTTTTCAAAGTCAATTAAGATTATAGTTGATTGCTCAGAATTTAGTCTTCAGACGCACATAGACGGTGAATTTGTGTGGTCTTTTTGTGATTTTACTGTTAGGAATAGAAAGATTTCCTTTTTTGTGGCAGAAACTCGACATTTAACTGGGTAAATTTCAAATCTGAATAATGACGATTAAAATACTCGTGTTTATTGTGAGTTATAGCTTCTGTAAATAAGTCTTTATTAATTCACTATCTTGAGTCCAGCATGTACAACTTATGCCAGGGAAACCAGCATCCGCTAACAAGTATACAAATTTTGTGTACTGAGAGCTGATCTTCGTGAATTGTTATAATGCCGGTGTTGTCTTGTTCTTCTTACGGACAATTGTTTTTCTAACTTTGTCTTAGTATTAAAAGCTATAGGTTGTTATGAATCAATGTTACCATGTTGATAACATTAACTTCAAAAAGATGTATTTAAGTCAACTCCTAGCCAGCTTTAAATTATCCACTAATGTCACCAATGTTTGAGTTAAACTCTAATACTGTGATATTTATTCTGTTTCAATCCAGGCGGTGGGTTTTAGAAAAAAAATTGGCTTCGTCTGATGTACCCAAAGAGGAACAGATTAATCTGATCAAAGATTTAGAACGAAAGGAGACAGAGTTTATGAGACTGAGAAGGAATAAGATTTGTGTTGATGATTTTGAGCTTCTTACCATCATTGGTCGTGGAGCCTTTGGTGAGGTTGGTTGCATGCTTGCAAGTTTTTCCTTTTCCACTTCAGTTTGTATTAGTTTATGTATAATCTCAATAAAAAATACTCTTTTTATGCCATACTCTAATATGAATTGTTTGTATGAACAGGCCTTCATTTAATTAATTTCAGAGTTCAGACAGCGCCCCCCCCCCCACCCCCCCACCCCCCAAAAAAAAACAAAAAACAAAAAAGGAGAATTTATTTGTATAATCTGATAAATTCCTCAAACATATGAGTTTTTGTTGTTTTATCAGCTGCTGATTGAATTTTAACACTTCAGGTCCGATTATGTCGCGAGAGAAAATCAGGGAATATTTATGCTATGAAGAAGTTAAAGAAATCTGAAATGCTTTCAAGAGGACAGGTAAGCATATTAATATAGCATACACAACTTTATCCAGAACTTCACTTATTTTTTCAAAGCTAAAGCTGCCTTTGCCCTGGTCGTGGTGGCCCTCCTGTAGTCATCAAGAAACTGTATAATAAATACAAGGAGAGACTCCCTGGTGCTGTCCTCTTGTAACAAATAACAGAAGGCTGGTGCAATTATCACTTACAAAGCCTATCAAAAGCTAAGCATAGACAGTCCAAACATGTCACATCTTATTGTGCCCCTAATATAGCCACAAAATTTCTCTTAACGGTTCAGGCCTTCATCTGTTTTCTGACTTTCATATGCTTATTTTTCTCAATGTATGGTTAGACATGACACATTAATACCATGCTGAAAAACTGCCAAACTAAATGATCGTGATAATCTTTACATTCACTGGCTCTTAATATATGATATCTGATACTCCAAAACTTGATTGGTTGATTATACTTAAGTAATTACAAATGTTGGGTTCACCATAGAAGATGGTTTGGTGATTATATCTACATGTTCATTGTTCTATATTTCTTCTTCTGGCTTTTGTTGGAGATATTACCTGAGTATTCACAACTAGAAACAGATGTTTAACAACTTTCAAGGTTTCAATATTTGCATAAGTTGGAGGGATCCCCTGCATTGCAAGGGAGTTTTAGTGACTCATTTGTTATGAAATTTGGTGAAGAGCTTGTGCATTCACAGCTCTATATGTCTAAACAAATTTTCTGCTCTTTAGGTGGAACATGTAAGAGCTGAAAGGAACCTACTGGCAGAAGTTGGCAGCCACTGCATAGTTAAATTATTCTACTCTTTTCAAGATGCTGAGTATTTATATCTTATCATGGAGTATCTCCCTGGTGGTGATATGATGACTCTGCTGATGAGAGAGGACACGCTTTCTGAAAATGTGGCCAAATTTTATATTGCTCAAAGTGTACTGGCCATTGAGTCAATCCACAAACATAATTATATTCACAGGTTTGCATATCCTATAACCAATTGCTTCAATTGATATCAAAATTTCTGGAGATTTAGTTCTATTTCATGTGTAAGAAGATTAATCTGTCCTGCTGCTTCTCCCCCATTTTCGCACTAGGGATATAAAACCAGACAACCTTCTCCTTGATAAGAATGGACACATGAAGCTCTCAGACTTTGGTCTTTGCAAGCCACTCGATTGTAGGACTTTGTCTACCGTGAATGAAAATGAGGCAATGGATGACGAAAATATAAGAGAACCAATGGACATTGATGGCAGCTTCCCTGACGCTGCCAATGGAAGCAACTGGAGAAGTTCTCGTGAACAACTTCAGCACTGGCAGATGAATAGGAGAAAGTTGGTAAGTGATGATAAATTTTGAGGTTTTTATTTTTCTCCACCAACCAAAATGGAAAATGGAATAAAATTCTGAATGTTAAGCTGTAAGCATGAGACTTTTTCTAGTTTTTATTGTTATTTCTATTTCAAAACATACTGGTAACAGCCGAGTATTTGTTTCTATTTCCTCATTTGTCATTTAACTGACATTTTCTTACAAAGCTTGGGTTAATATGGGTTAAATCATTAGTTTCATGTTTTGGCTAAGATTGGTTAACTGTCATTTGAAAGGGAATCTAGAGAAAACTGTGTTTCTGTTTCTAGTACTGTTACTTTGTTTCCTTGACACTATCCTATGTAGAATATCTCTAATTCTAACTAGCTTTTGGGTAATGTGATATAATAAAAAAAAAATGCATTAAGGAACAACGGACTACCTCATGTCCTCTCATTCTGAGGAATGATACACTTTCGGTTAACCCCCTGTTTTCTAATATTTTCGTCACTTTGCATTGTTTAACAATCTTCAAATATTTTTAAGGCATTTTCGACTGTTGGTACTCCTGATTATATTGCTCCAGAAGTGCTGTTGAAGAAGGGATATGGCATGGAGTGTGACTGGTTAGTTTAAGTTCTAAACGACCACCTTTTTCTCATTGCATTTATACTTCCTGTCGTTCTTGTCATGTTTTACCACTAAAAATAGGTGTGAATTTCTGTTTTTCTTAGATCTGCTCCCACATATTTTATGCTTAATGTTTCTATGATATGTTACTTCCAACACAAATATGTCATGACATGTGCACTTTGAGCTGAATTGCATATACTACTAATTATTGAAATATCTGCAGTGGCCAGAGAAGAGATTGATGTCAAAGAAAGTGACTTCTGTTCTAATTTACCTTTTTTTACCTCATTAATATGCAGGTGGTCGCTGGGCGCTATCATGTATGAAATGCTTGTTGGTTACCCACCTTTTTATTCTGATGATCCTTTGACTACTTGCAGGAAGGTACATGCTGTTGTAATTGTCTTATGTATATTAAATACCCTAATTTTTTTTTAATTCAATCTATATAAGTTTAAGTGTTATGGCTTGACCATATTGATTTACAGAAAAATGAGAAAAGATAATTCTCCATTCATACCTGCCATTCCTTTACACTGCCCTTTATGCACCCATGTCACTTCTCTAATTTTGATGTATAACTTAAACTATAAAACGCCTTTAGGTGTACCATGCGCTGGCCTATTTGGTAGATTGCCTACTTGTTCTGAATCATAGATCAACTATGCTCTCTGACTGCCCCCTAGTCTTACATCCTGTATGTTGGACTGCTTTTCTATTGTTAAAATGAAAATTATTGTGCCCATTACCGTAAGTCATGCTTTCTTTGTGTTTGGTTCAGTTCATTGAAAAGATGGAGATATTTCATTATATGGACCGACCAAACTAACCAACTGAGCATAAGTATGTGATGATGCTTCCTTTATTTGAGAGTGTGGTATAAATGCATTCACTTTACAAACTATATTATTTATGTATATGATATGTATTGGAGGACAATTCTAAGAGTAAGAAACAATAAATTTTCAGCCACTCGATTTCTGTTAATGGGGAGTTTTTTCTGCTGGTCCAATTTATATAATCTACGCTGCACTTAAGAAAGTAAAATAATAAAGATGTATTACTTTTCTGCACAAACTGCGGAGTTTCTGTTGATGCAATTATCTGCCTGATGGGGTCCAATAATGATTGCCAGATTGTTCATTGGCGAAACCACCTGAGATTTGCTGAAGATGCCAAACTTAGTCCTGAGGCTAAGGATCTCATATGTAGGTTACTTTGTGATGTGGAACACAGACTTGGTGCAGCCCAGATAAAGGTAGGATTTGGTAAAACAATGGGTTCCATTTACACTCGTTTTCAATTGTCATTTATATTTGCTGTGTGCAGCTTCATCCTTGGTTCCTGGATATTGAATGGGATAAACTATATGAAATGGAAGCTGCCTTTAAACCCGAGGTCAATGGAGAGCTGGATACCCAGAACTTTATGAAGTTCGATGAAGTAATCTCTGATCTCTTTTGTTATGTTCCATGCATTCTATGCTACTACTTCGGTGATAGTTATTATATATTTGGCTTTTTCATTGTAGTGCCTGTGTACATGCGTATTTTTCATCTTCTAGTGTATATGATATTTTCTGCTGAACAGCATTTTACATTTTTTGGTGTTTGTTATTGAAATAAGCCTTACTGAAGCAATTGTTCATTGGTTGAACAGATGGATCCCCCAACACCATCAAGGTCTGGCTCAGGACCCTCACGAAAGGTTTTTCTTGGTCTTCTGTATTTCAATTTATTGGTTATAGTTCCTTTAAAATGCTCGAAGATGCAGCAATTGTTTATTGTTTCAAGTTGGTGGTTCTTCGATTGATTAAATATAATCTTGATATAAACAGATGCATCTTGCTCCGAAAGATTTGAGTTTTGTGGGTTATACTTACAAGAACTTTGATGCTGTCAAGGCCCTGCGTTATTCATCTGGTATGAGTTTGACACTTGATATTCATATGTGTGTGTGTGTGTGTATTTAGATGTGTGAATGCACCTCCTCTGCAACTATTACATTCTCTCTTTAATCTGAGTGAACTAGCTTATATGTTATGACAAACCCAAGGATCATCAGAAAGCTGAAATTAATTTTTTAGTGGAAAATTCAGTGGCAGTCCATATATAGTAATTAAGGTATCTCTCTGTTTTTTTTTTTTAATATCTCCAATTCTTATTTTTATGTTTGCAATACTGGGTGATGATGCGATATTCAATGATCCTCTTGCATTCCGTTAAATAAAAACAGTAGGTGTAGCATTAAGGTAGCAACATGATTTATTAGTGTTACTGGCAGTTCCCTTTCATGGTTCCATTTCCAATTGAAAAACAATTGTCCAAGGCGGATACAAGAGAATAATACATGACCATTCTTGTGTTTGTAAATGTTGCAGATCATACAAGGAGTACATCACCTAGCCGGCCATCAATTGACTCCATATTTGGTAACATGCATAATTTAAGATATTGAATCCGGCTGGCTGCTGCAGTGTATGGTTTGTGGACTAAGATAATGCTAATATGATTAATTTGATAGGTGACTCAACGACAGGAAATCAAATGAGTAAGGGAAATCCAGAGGAGACAGATGTACAAATGAGGGCTTCGATGGAGGATGTGATGTCTCCATAAAATAATAGAACGGCAAAATTGAGAATGTTGCGAAAGATGGTGGCGTACACCTGTATATTTGTAGGTTTCTCGCCCCGTCTCTCCCTGCCCAGTAAGATTGATGGCTGCCTCTTGCCGTGCAGAAGCAGAACCATCTTTCAAGTGTACAGAGACAGTACTATGATGGCACCGTGCTATATTTTCTTGTGCTTGTATCACTAGGAAAAAATATTAGAGTAGGGGCTGTGTGGGAGTGGTGTGTACCTGGCTGCCCAGGTTGGTCAGGGAGACTTGCTTTCTCTTGTGGCAGTTTCCGGTCAGACAATCACTGCTTTAAGCAACATATTCCTTGTGGTCTTTGAGGGGAGTATATTTCAGTTTCCATTCCCGTATTTTTTTGCAGTTTTTTTTGAACACACTCACAGAGTCTAAGGATGATGAGTGGGGTTTGAAACTTGGTTCTTGCATGGCAGTAGGGAAATTGCCACCGGTCATCGCTGCACACGCCCGGTTTTTGGCCCATTGTGTTGTCAAATATTCCTTTTCTTTTACCACGTATGCTCTTGTATACGTTTGCTAATCGTGAGGCAAAAGTTGTTTTATTGTTTTAAAAATTATGTTGTAAAACAGAAAATTAATCATGTTTATTTTCACGGACTAATAAAAATATTGATGTGCCAATTAACCTCAAAAAAATTTTAACTTAATATATTTGTTATTTTAGCGTATTTAAAGAATTTAATATTTGTTATATTAGCACTGGACAATTTATTTTCTTTGAAAAATGTTGGTCACGAAAGGAAATTTTATATTAGAACAAAAGAATCAACAAAATGTGATGAGGTACTCTGTGTTATATAAACAGTGAGACAATGAATGTATTTAAACTAAAATGAAATGATACAATCTACATATTCAATTTGAATTAGAAAAAAATAGAATACAGTAGATATACTTACCAATAAAATAAAAGGAATATAATGATAAATAAAATATTTGAGGGTTATATGAATTAAAGTTAGTTTACTAAATATTTATTAAATTAGTATCGAGCAAACATAAAGAAGAATAAAAAGCAAGAAATTAAAATTGATGAAAATAGAGATGAATTTAGTTGTCATGTTTTACTATTTCTTTTTTATTCTGAAAGGAAATATTAGTTTTTGTGACATGTATATCACATCCCAATTATAATTCAAACTCCATCACTTTTTTAGAGTTAATTGTTCCAATTTTCATAGACCAAGTAAATTAATAATCTAATAGACTAATTTTTACATTAATGAAATAAACATTATATACAAATTAATTACAAAATATTATATAAAAATGCAGTAGGGCATGTTCCTTCCTTCATCCCTTCTTCAAAGTGGGGGAAGGGTAATAATATTCACTCGAGAGGGAGATACTATTCTTAGCTCTTGCCCCATTCCTTCCCCTATTCGCAATCGCCCCACATTCATTTCCATTCCCAACTCCAACTCCGACCATAATTGAAATCTTTCCCACTATTGGCATAAAACGGGCAATCAACCAATAATATAAATATGTTGGGACCAAAAAAAATTGACAAGAAATGACCAATTGTAAACCCCTCGTGACCAAGGAATGCACCTTAAACCGCGTAGCATGCAAAGAGGCGTTACCAAACTGGAACATCATTTTGTTGACGACGGTAATGCAATGATTTATTACATTACCGAGTGAAGCGTCGCTCATGTCCCACACAGACAAAGCCCAGCAAAAATCGAAGCACCCAATACATCAATCAACACTCCCAGCCTCATACACAGCTCATATAGGACCAGAGCTCAGCAACCCTCCCCCCAGTCCTTCCTTACCACAACTGAAATTCCCCAAGTCGAGCGCTTTCATTGCATAGCTAGCTTCTTTTAACTGACTTTTGAAAGATGTTAAAGCTCCACCACCAAGTTAAAGAATGCCTACGCAACAGAAGACCGTAGAGAAAAAAAAAAAAACAGAAGACCATATAGTGAAAAAAAACAAAAAACAGAAGATCGTATAGTCAAAAGATTAAAATATATACGCTAGGGTAATACACCCTGTTCAAAAATTATGAAATACAAAATCAAAAAGCAAAAAAAGTAACCATTAACAAGGTAACCCACATTAACGTGCTCCAGAGACACCGAGGCCCCCCAGGCCAGTAAGTAAACCAAATCACTGTTTCACAACTAAAATACCTGACACTGAGTTAATTCACCCAAACAACCCCATGTTCAACCCTCGGCAACAAGAAATGCAGACAAAAAATAAACCAATGGCCACCTTACTTCTCACGACAAGATTTTTCCAGCTTCTCATTGTCATCCTTTTTCTCATCTGAGACCAAAGGGGCATCTTTGGCCTCTGGTTTCTCTTCTTTTTCTTTTCCCTCAACACTCAGCTTTTCAACAAGACTGGCAGCAGTGATCACTTCTTTGCTCTCTCCACTGTCCTTTGCTTGAGATTCAGTGATTTCTTCAATCTTATCCTTGAAAGTCTTGCAATCTGAAATAAATAAGAAAAGATAAAGAAAATATCAGCATATATGACTCTTAGCACCAAGAGGAAAACGAAGAAATAGATTACAAGTCAATTTCAGATTGCAGGCAATGTATGATCCCACTGGCAAAAGCTATTTAATAAATGAAAAATATGCATTCCAGATCATCATGCAAACAACACAAGAACTGCACCAGCACTTCTTGGCTCCGATCTAACAAATGGACTCAGAAGTTGCATTAAAGCATTTTTACTTTCTTAAATTGGTACAGCCCATCTTCTAGGAAAAAATGAAAGAGAATTGATCAATAAGCAATCCAAGCTCAAACCACCATTTAAGAAATTAGCCCCAATTTACCACTGAACAAAGCACTTATCCCATGATCTGATGAAACATTAGACACTGATTAGGGACATCTCACAACAGCCATAAACAAATCTGAAATTTTACTGAAGAAATTTACTATAATATTCAGCAGGTGCTAAAAACAATGACACGGGCACTGAGTGCTAATCACTTCACCAGGAAAATCGCCAACTCGTAATTCTTCATCAATCAAGAGAGCCATTGAAAATTCATTGAAACACCATGAGATATAAATAAATCTGCTTAAAGTTTATACTGATACTACAGCAACAAGCATATGGTAACATAAAGATTCACCATTTCAATTTGTCAATATGCAACAAGACTACACATGGTAGCTAAAAAATGCATAATAAATTATAATTCACTCACTCTCCACAGAGGCAAATCGAATACAGAATAACTCCTCCTTCAGCTCGCCATCTGCAAAATCAGTGGCATGCCACACACATGACTTGTCATTTCCTTGATGCTCTTGCAAGGCCATAGTGGGTACCACTGAATTACAAAGCAAAATTCAATTTTTAGACAAAGCCATTGCCTCTTCATCAGATACGGTGAATCTATCAAAATTCTAACAAAAACAAATTCTCATTCTCCCAGTAATGGCGCCATCAAAATAGATAAAAGACACATACCTCACTCGTGTACAGATAACTGAATAATACATATATAATTCGAGAATTTAAATACAATTTCCTAACCGAAATGATTGGCACAGATCTTAAGCGTCTTGTTCTGCCTCATGACAAGCCTAACTTTGCCATTCTCCTTGTGCTTCAGCAGTTTCAGAGACCCAACTCCCCTCTCCTTCCACTGGTTACTTTCCTTGTCAAATCTATACAACTTTGATTTCCTAACATCAAAGGGCAATTCTTCATTAATAATAGTGTTAATCATGATAAAATTCGTGCAGGGAAAAAAAAGGCAAGCACATCATCTACAAATGCTGATTCGTTATAAGCACATAAGCTTGCGGAAACACTTCACCCACAAGACTTAGAAAAAAAATTCAAAACACAATCATTACTACACATGTTGGCCGCATAAATAACCATTTTTCATCTACCGGATCAATTCATTCAAAAGCTGAAGAAAAAAATCACCCCCCTTCGACAATATTTAACTCCAAATATGAATTATATAACATCAATTGCACCTATTGATTCAATAATCTATATCTAAATAAGTAAAGCTACCTCGCTCTCCTGCATCGACCAATTCAAAACCCTAAGATAAAAGATATTGTCCAGCCCAAGAGAACAACAATACGCACCTTGGTTCAAATTAAAGAGTGTTGCAATACTCACAAATCAAGGAGAACATCTTCATTTTCTTCGCCGGTGGTAACCGCAACTTCTTGAAGTTTGACGATGGGAGCTACCTGAGCTCCGGTATCTTCATCTTCGGCCGATGGCTTTGAGTCATCCTCTTCCTCCCTCTTAAGGTTTGTGGGTTCCGGTGTCGTTGCCATAACTTGACGAGGAAGCACCGTATACTGAGAGAAAAGGCTAGGGTTTTAGCAGTGATTAGGTGTGGAACGCGGGGGAAAATCCTTTTATGGGCTTCTAAAAGGGTCTTCGAAGGGGCCCATTAAGGACTATGAGGGCCGAGAACTTCACGACATTAATTGGGCTTTGAGTTGTGCAGGCCCAACTTCATAATGAAGTTAGCAGCAATATATTGAGCCACGGCATCTTTATTACTTTTTTTTTTAAATATCAGTGTGGATCCTGATATTGTTATTGAATAGCATTTACTTTTATATCTTTTATTGTGTTCTAGTTAATCACATTTGCTTTATTTCTATTATATCTTATCTATCTATTTATCTATACTATATATTAAGTTAAAGACTTTGTGGTTACATTAAGTTAAAGACTTTGTGGTTACATGAAGTAAAATTACATAATTACATTCATTTTAATTTTTTTTAATTTTCTTTATCATTTTCTTTCTCTCGTCTTTTAAGAAACTATTTTAATTTATATTTTTTCTTAAATTTCCCTTCATTTCAAATTCTTTTATATTTCTTTATTTTTTATTGTAAATATTTTTTATATTTTAAAATTTTAATTATATTACTTGACATATGACAATTTCATATTTATAAACAAATTACACACATGGATATACTACTTTTACCGATTGTTACAATTTTATCAACCAAGCACAAGTCTTGACTCTTGAACTGAGCATAAATTTGAAACCCAGTAGAATTCTAGGTAGCTGAGCATGAGTAACAACTCAAGTTTAATAATTGCTTATATATTGCATACCTTAATTTTTTAAACTTTGAAAAAACTAAAACTTAAATTAAATAATGAGATTAAATTTCAAAACAAATAGTTCAATACAAATTCCAGCTTTATTAGACTCTAAAATATTATCAAACCTAATCAAACTCAAGTCTAATAGCTTGCTTTATTAATTGTCCTACCCATGCACTATGCAACATTTCAACCAGTATCCCTTCAGTTGAAAGGGGTACTGTACATGAAATAGCAACTGCAATAAGTTTGGAAAACATTTGCAGGGATAGGCACAATCAATGATGAACTACAGCTTATTGATCCCATCAGCAGCCACACACTAAATAGAAACAGAATCTCCTCCAGTTTTGATAGATATAATCCATCAGCTCAGATACATATGTCTACTTCTATACTTTAAGCCAAACAACTGTGCTATAAATCAGGGGCAAGAAGCATCACTGGTATAGTTGTCCGCACTTCAGCCGAAATTGCAAGCCTTAAAAATCTCAAAGTGACGTTTATGGTCATATTCTAAAACACAAACCAAACACAGGAAGCTAATTTGTTAAGTCGTTTACACCACTGAACCATTGAAAAGCACGCACGCAAAATATTCAATAGCGATATTTGGTGGAGTAATCTTTCGGAGCAATAACAAGGCCACGCCCCTTCCTAGCCCCGCGATACACAGTCTCAACAATGTCAATAAACTCTTGTTTATCTTTCATGGCCCAGTTGATCTTGTTGTTGTTTCCAGTACCAAGGTCAATCATAATGTGCTTGTTCCTAAAAAAGAACATGACAGTGGAAGGGTCATACAACTCATACATGGTGTTGAAATCAGGCACCTCTGTGATATCCACTAGGTATATGACAGCAAAATTCTTTATTGTTTCAGCAACAGAAGCCAACACCTCATCCATCTGAGAATTAAAATGAACAATAACATGTGATTGCCCTATGAATGCGAGTGGCAAAATCAAATGGATAAGGAAAGCTATGAGGCCAAAAACCAAGATATAAAACATTGTAGATAAAACATCAGAACTGAATAAAGCCATGATGAATTAAACATTGTTGACACAAGAAGCGCAAATGCTATAGAAGAAACATTACAACAAAAGATAGCAACAGATATCTAATTGATAAAGGGAGACCCAATGCAACTAACTTCAAATTATTCAAACTCAGGATCAACCGATTCAAATATAAATATGTACATCTCCACCCGAAGTTGAATCACAAACTTTGTGACAGGTACAAAAGGTAATTCTAAATTTACAAGACAACCATGATTTTTTGCGAAAAGATCATGTAAGGGCAGGATTCAAGTGCTCAAAGGTTATTCATGCTCCGTGCAAATCAATCAATCCATCCACGGGACAGAGTTACTTGTTTGTCACACGACATGTTACCCTGTCTAAAATTCCCCTCTTTACAAAATCCACTTTAATTTAATTTGGGCATTACAAATACAAATGACAAATAATCCAAGGGAACCCTTGCTCACGAAAAAACTGAAACACACTTCATAAGTGAAATTTTGAGTCTAATCAGATCCACAGAAAAATCAACCAAAAAAACTAATAAATCAACAATTCGACCAAAAGTATCAGCTTGGCAGGAACGTAATCGATGCACCAGAACAGCCAAAATCCACCAAAAAAATAAACGAATAAATAACAGACCACAACATCCAAAAATTTCAATTAACCAGAATACTCATTACAAAACTAGTAAAAGTAAATTGTTAGCAAGTACTCATTCGGACCAACAACAGAAAATAGCAAGATAATTGACCTGCATGCAGGTTTCGTCCCAGTCGTGACCGAAGCGGATTATGACGAGGCGTTCCTCCTCGGTAAGGATTGCCTGGTCGACGGCCCAGCCGGAGTGAAGGTGCGGCAGCAGATACGACATCGTTTTGCAACCCTATCGGCAGAGTAAAGAAATTCCCCGTGCGTCCGTAAATTAGGCCTTTTGGGCCTTTTGATTGTGCGTGCAGGTTCCCCCGGTCAAGAGGCCTCACGCGCTCTTTGGTAGAGTCCAGTTCCCTTGGTGCAATTCTCTGCAATTTAGAGCGAAATCGTGGTCCTAAGAAATACAAGTCTATTGTCAGAGTCCGAACAAAAGACAAAATTTACACAAACTCCACGTGGATGGTTTCAACTTAGGCTGTGATTGGGCGGCAATTTTTGTTTCGTTTTTCATTTTCATGTCCCTATTCCAAATTTTTCCACAAATATCATCTAATTTGGTTCATATCTCCATAAATTTCTCATTTATTTCCTTATTTCATTTTTCTTCGTCCCACCAAGTACTATTTATTCAGATACACTTTCACTCTCCAACGCACAAAGTCTCTTTTTCTTCGTACTTTTCTCTCTCTTCGCCTATTCATTATTTCTTCTCATTTTTTGTCATTATTCTATCACCTATCATGTTAATACAAGTTTTTGTTAATAACCATTCATCGTATTACTATAATTACTAGATTATCTTTCAAACGTAATTTATTTATATACAATATTTTATTTTCTATATTTCATGTCTTTAAAAAATTTATTCCATTTTTTTTAATTTTATTATGGGAATATTTCATCATCGCAACCTTAATGTCCCATTCCAGATTAGAGTCATTAGACAAGAGTACGTGTTTGGCACAACAAAAAGAAAACTGAGATAAATTAGCAGTTGTTAATTACACTAACGTCACTTATCAAGTGGGCCATATCTAATTACGAAGTAGCCGACTTATAAAAACTTATCTCAAGATGGACCACTTGCGGGTTCCCATCATTACCACAATCCACAAAGACAATAAATTGGTGTTGATACAAATGGGAATGCATGATACCAGCAAAGAAAATGTGAAAATATGATCTTTCTTAAGTTGGTAAGTTAGGTCTAATCGAGTCTATATTATACAATATTAAATGATAACACTTATTTACTTTAATTGATTGCTTGTTCCTTTTCCTTTTGGCCACTAAAATCAGATAAATCTTGGTCAACTAATTTTGTCATGTAATATGCACTATCTTGTTTTTGAGACAAACTTGTAATGGGTGGGAAATCAGAAAGGGACAGCTGTCTCCGTTGGGAAATTTTCATATAATATGATTTATTTTTCCAAATGCAAATTTCATTTCTCCCTTTTGAATTATCTCTATGCGTATCCCTCTCATTCCAAGTCATATTTCTGGTCCATAGACAAGCAACAAACTTACATATACCCTAATTAATTACCCTATTAATGGTAGAGAAGAAAGGCATGAAATGAGAGAAAATGTTTTGAATACAAATAAAACCCTATAATTTCAGCAAAAATTTTGGTTGGGTGTCTGTTTCTTGAAAGATAGTTTTCTAGAGAATTTTTTTTAAAAAAAATTGGAGTTCGAAGTAGCTGAGAAATATTTTGAAAATATAATTGATTATGTTGATTTTTAAAACAAAAGACACTTAACACCTAATGGGAATTTAATTAGGCTTTAGACTCAGTGGGGAAAGAGAGAATTTTAAAAGATTAGAACAGTGTAAAATTATGCTACGTCATAGGAGAAAAAGTAATAATTAATGAATCAGGTTGACTCGAATCTAATTAACTCGAAAATATTTTTTTGCATTTTTATTGAGTTAGATGTCAAAATTTATTTTTAAAAAAATTCAATCTTGCTTTTTTGAGTTAAAATTGAGTATGATTGAATTAAGTGAAATTTTAATAATTATTGAACTTAAATTTTTATTTAAATAAAACTCATTAACACTTTCAATAAAATATAATAAAATGTGAATCTCAAGGTATTCTAAAATACACACATGCATATGAATATGATCACACCCTTCTCCTTTCCGTCTCTAACGACGCCACCTTACACAAATATTAAAGTCTCTGATATTCTTTTCAGGAAATCATTGATCTCTTTCTTTTGTTTTTCCCCCATTCACAGTAACTTTTTTCAAAGTTTTCTAACCTTTTTCCTTTTTTTTAATGCCTTCGTCCTTCGCTCACTTTGTTGCAATTCCAAGTATCGGGCAAAAAGTACCTTCAAGAAAAGCAGCCACCATTTGTTTAAGCACCTCATTGCTGTTGGGCTCTTGATTTCTCGACACTTTCTCCCTCTGTTGTCACCGGATATCAAGAAAGTGGAGGAGGGTGAATTGCTCTGCTGTTTCTTGAAAACAAACACACACTGTAAGGGAACTATGCCCCTGGTTGTGGTTTCTATGTTTCCACGGTTTTTCTTTCATTTATTATCTTTATAATTGCCAGTTTCTTGATAGCATACTTGAGCAGGTAAATTAAATGGCTATTGCTTGAGAGAGAGAGAGAATGCGAGACTAGAAAAATGAGTCTCAAGACTTGAACAAGGGTTGACATTAGTTGCCTCAGATCCAGGGTACTGAGAAGTGTTTTCTGTGGGGAAAGACCTGCTTTTTGTTTCAGGATTTCCTTGTGAATCTTTTCAACTTTTGCTCTCTGCCTTTCCTACCTAAGTTCTTTTGTATGATGACAAAAGGGCCGAGCTTGATATCCCAGTTTCGGTTCTTTATTTTTCTGATTTGATTGGCTGAGCTTTATTCGATTCCTATTGATGTTAGTTTTATTACTGTTGCTGTTTTTTTATGTGTAATTTACTTGATGAAGGTAGATAATGAAGGGTCCAGAGAGTAAAACCTCAAGGTTCAGATAAGTTAGTTTCTTTCACTTTCTGTATGGGTGATGCCTTTTCACGGACATTAGTTGGGGCTTTATTTTTGGTCACCAGATCTGGCAAGTCATTTCTATTTTTAGTTGAATGGGATGCTGCGATTCAACAATGAATTAAAGTGTGCCATGTATCTTGTGAGAGGGGGATGGGATGGGTTTACCAACTTGTGCTTCTAGATTTTTCTTGATTTTGGAGAAGGGTGATGAATTAGTATGACAATGACGGGTCAAGTAATTTTTGATGGCCGGCGGGGTAACTTTGGCCATTTAGTTAGTGATTTTGATGGGGGAAATGTATCTGCCGGTTGCAGTGCCTTCTACATTAGGTAATTTGAGTGTAGAAAGTTGTATGAATGTTACAAACTTCAAGTTGATGGGTGATCCTGAAATCTTGTTTCAGAATTCTGAGACTGAAGTGGCTAATTCTGTAGATGGTAGCAACGAGGATTGCAGTTTTGGTGATTCGGGAAGTGAAATTAGTTCTACTGCCTTGTTGGGTTCTGAAGTTGATAGGAATGGAGTGTCTTCCATGCTGGCTATGACTTCCGAGGATGAAAGCAACTGGCCAGCCACGGAAAATATAGTGCAAGAGAGTGAAGAAGATGGGTCATCATCTTTGGAGGGAAACACAATCCTTGATATTTCCTGTTCCCTGTCTGTCGTGAGCGATACTAGTAGTTTATGTGGTGATGATTTGTTAGGTTTTGAAATCTGCTCTGAAACTGGGACGAACTTTGTAGAGGTCGAGAAGAGCATATGTGATGTTGGTCTTGTTTCGAAGACCAGAGATTCAGGAGATCCAAGTATTAGGACTGTACTAGACAATTCTCTGTCTGTGGCCATTGCCACGGGGGAAGAAATTGTAGATGGTGCCAGTGCAAAATCATCTACTGCTGTTGTTCAGCTGGATAAAGCGCCTAATGGAAGAGCGAGTCGCAGTATTTTTCAGGTGGATTGTGTGCCCCTCTGGGGGTTTACATCTCTGTGCGGTAGGAGACCAGAAATGGAAGATGCAGTGGCAACCATGCCTCGGTTTATGAAAATTCCCCTCCAGATGCTAATTGGTGATCGTGTGATTGATGGGGTCACTTCCTGCTTGAGTCATTTAACAGGCCATTTCTTTGGAGTCTATGATGGTCATGGAGGTTCTCAGGTATCTCTATTTCTGGAACTCACATACTTTGACCAATCTGTTGTATTAAGACATATTATTTGAATTACTATTTTCAGGTTGCAAATTATTGTCGAGAACGTGTTCATACTGCATTGGCCGAGGAGTTGGAAACTATCATGACCAACCTGAACAATGGAGATTGTAAGCATAATTGTGAAGAGCATTGGAGAAGAGCATTTATTCGGTGTTTTATCAAGGTGGATGATGAAGTTGGTGGGAAAGCTGGTCTTGAACCTGCTGCTCCAGAAACCGCCGGTTCTACTGCTGTCGTTGCCATAGTTTGTTCATCTCACATAATAGTGGCTAACTGTGGTGATTCAAGGGCGGTCCTCTGCCGTGGCAAAGAACCCATGGCACTATCTGCAGATCATAAGGTAAGTATGCCACTTCGATCTTAATTTTTTGAGGACATATTCATCATAATCTAATGTTATTCTCTCCTATGTTTTAGCCGAATCGAGAAGATGAATATGCAAGAATCGAAGCAGCTGGAGGTAAGGTAATACAGTGGAATGGACATCGCGTATTTGGGGTCCTTGCAATGTCTAGGTCAATTGGTATGCCATTACTAGCCATCCTATTTTCATTCATTTGCATTTCATTTTACTCAACGAATTCGTTGGGATCACATGAAATTCAGTTTCTGCAATACAAAATTATCTTATCTCGCTGTCTATAACCTCGGAAATATTATTAGGGAGTCCTTCTGATCTTATGCACTTGTCTGCTTTATTCTCTACTAAATTTACAAAAAGCAAATCTTGTTGTGAAGCATTATAAATCAGTTACATCATCTCTGCTTTGATGCTGCAGGAGATAGATATTTGAAGCCTTGGATTATCCCGGATCCTGAGGTAATGATCGTTCCCCGGACCAAGGAAGACGACTGCCTAATTCTGGCCAGTGATGGTCTATGGGATGTTATGACCAACGAAGAGGTTTGTGATTTCACTCGCAAGAGGATACTGCTGTGGCATAAAAATAATGGGGCCACCCTCCCATTAGAAAGGGGCGAAGGAATAGATCCGGCAGCCCAAGCTGCAGCTGAGTACCTCTCAAGCCGTGCCCTTCAAAAGGGCAGCAAGGATAACATCAGTGTCATCGTCTTAGATTTGAAGGCCCAGAGAAAGATCAAGAGCAGAACGTAGCACGAAATTCTTTATCACCCTCCATTTCCATTACGATGGAATATGACTTCCATTCTGTTCAATGCCCTCCTGTTTTACATAAAGGACTATAACTTTTACCAGACAGCGCGTCTTAATGTCCTATATTATTTAGTTTTACCCGTCTGGAACTCCTCCAGAGGCAAATTCCAGTGACTGTAACTCTAAATCTAGCTTTTTGAAGTAGCGAATCGGTGCCCCTTTGAAGCACAGTGGTTTTGAAGAGACTGGTTGTCGTACTTCCGACCTAAGGGCTCTGTGAGGTGCATAACTTGGGGGTATGGCTGACTGTGCTCCCTTGCTAATGAATGAAATGTAAATGGATATCAGCCATCTCATGGCGCCATAGATTCTGAATGGATGCTTACTGCTGAGTGGAACAGGGTTTCTCAATAAAGTTTTGCTGTTTGAGTTTAATCTTGTTTCTTCTTGGCTGCTTGTGTTCAATTTCTCATGTTCTTTTGTTTGCAAAACTTTTGTGTTGTCTGCTATGGCACGTGAGTATGGGCACCTGAATTTGAAAGAGCACATCCACAGTAAACGAGTCTGAAGAAGACAGTGGTGTTTCGTACAGACCGTGTGGAATCTGAAAGTAATTAGTGGGGTGAACAATACACTACAAGCAAGCACCAAAGTCTGGTTTCCTGTCGGAATCAGTGTTTTAAAACCAATCCACATCTACGGTTGAGCCAGTTGGATTACCGGTCGGTTAAAAAAGCACCAGTTGGATTATTGATCAGTTAAGAAAACAGCTGAAGTCGGATTTCAAAGTCAAAATATAATAAAATTGAGTAAAATTAAGTAAAATTGTGATTGAATTATTAAATTAAGAAAACTAATAACGGTTTATAAAAATAGAATGGTTTAAATTGATAAATCAAATAGATTTTAAAATTTTTATTTTAATTTTCTTTTTCTTAATTTAATTTTTATTTTTATTTGTCATAGTTTATTTTTTATTTTTTCTTTATAAAGAAAATTTTATTAATCAAATAAATTATTTTTCAAAGTCCAATAATTTTTGACTAAACACAAATTGAATACATAAGACGTTATTAAAATTCTATTATATTTTTTGATTAAATATTTTAATAAGATATATTTTTTTGTATGTTTTACATTTATTTGTTGAATTAATTTTTATTATTTTTATTGTATTAGTGGAATAGTTTAACTATTAATAGTAATTAAAAATTCTTAAAATTAGATTCGAAGTATTTTTTTTCTTAACATTCACCAGTTTTTGTATTTTTACTATATTAATTAATATTTATAATATAAATATTTCATCATCGATTTGATTACAGTTCAACATCAGGAATCTTTAAATTAATAAATATTTCAATTTGATAAAAAGATCTATTTTCAAAGCACCGACCAAAATGGTCAATTTAGGAAATGCACTCGCCCACCCAATTTTCAGTGCAATGGGTTTGGACCAAGAACCACAACAGCCCATGAGGATGTGTGGCCTTGTTAGCATTGTTTTTAGAATCGAACTGATTATTGAACCGATCGACTTAATGCATTATAATGTTACTAGTTCAATAGATTTGATCACTTTTAAAAAATTGATTGACCCACATCATAGTAGATATAAATATATATACATGTATACACACACACACACACACACACACACACACATATATTTATATATTCAAACCTATATATTTTCTATACAAAATTATTTAACAAAAAATTATTAAATAAAAATAAGATTCACATAATATAAAACATCCAATACAATAATAAATAAATTTCAAGACATAAATTCAAATTTTAATGCACAAACTCATGAATCATATAACAACATAAAAACAAGTCAAATAATATGATTAGTATGACAAATTTGTTCTGTAATTTTGTTTTCAAATTTTATGTTTTTTTTAATGATCCAGTTGAAATCAGTCTAATCGAGCCGCACCGATTCAAATAAACGACAGGTTTTGCATTGAAATCGGCCCAAACACATGGCTAGTTTCAGCCAAATCGTCCGGCCGGGTCGGTTCCACAAACATTGCTTGTTCGGTAGGCTTGGGAAGAAAGCCACCTCCAAGTTCATTTTTTGTCTTGGCACACGTCTTAAAGGATTTGATTCCAGATTTGTCAGCAGTTCATTATTTTTACTATTGGCAAGTCGTGTGCATTTGATATGTTTACATGTGTATATAAAATTTAAATATAATCTATGGCATCTATTCTTGTCTCTATTATCTTCACACGGATCAATAACTGAGTGCTAGGCGACTGGGCATCTTTTTCAATCTACTGCCATGTCACGTGTATTCGTTTTCATGCCATATTCTTTTTAAACGATTAGATTAGGTAAATTATTTTATTAAATTTTATTATAAACTTTTTTATACAAGACGAGTTCAATAAAAAAATTAAAATAAAAAAATAATTAATTCTACGTTATAATTATGATAAATAATATTTCAAAATAATCTCGACGGGTCTTACTACTATTATTGAAAATGAACAGGAACTTGATATGTAAATATTTTGATTACTTATATGCACATTTTATTATACACTTTATCATTTAACGAAAATTGTCTATTTTAAATATAACAAAATTATAGAATTTTACTAATGATGAATAAATATAAATTATTATGTCCTAAAATGTATTCAAGATTTATTCAAAAAAAAAGTTTGAGAGAAGAAAAAAAAATAAATAAGAAGAAATAACTTAAATTAGATTTAATGGGAAATGATGAAAAGGAGAACATATGAAAAAGGGAGACAATTAAAAACAAATAAATAAGAGTGGCATTTTGGTCATTTTATGCGAAGGTAGTATAGAGAGTTTAACAATACGTATACTCCATGCAGGTGTATATAAAATTTAAATTATATTTTAATTTTGTGTTTTTATTTATATGCACTTTTTATTATAATTTACCATCTAAGAAAAATTCTCGGTTTAAATGCAAGAAAATCATACGCTTTATTAATGACAACAAAATATAAATTATTATATTTTAAAATGTATTAAGAACTCATTTAAAATGAGATGAAAAAAGGTTTAAGAGAAAAAATAAATAAGAAGAAATAAAGTGCATGGATTTTATTGGAAAAGAATAAAAAGGAGAGAGAATAAAAGGCTAGAGGACAATGGGTGAAAATAAATAAAAAGAAGGGCGTCTTAGTCTTTCTACTTCAAATAGCAAATTGAATACTACATTAAGCTTAATACTTGTCCTCAATAAATAGAATAAATATAGGTTTATTAACGGTGCATTTAAGAAAAATCGTCAAAATGATCTAAGTAGTCACTTAAATGTGCTCTATAAATGTGCATAAAAAGTTGAACTATTCATTGTCATATGAATGCATGTGCCTTATTTATGTTATATAAATATTTTAAATTACACATTGTCTAATTTATCCTCTAATAAGATTAGCAATAATAAAATATGGATTTTTTTATATATAATAAATTTTGATAATATAAATAGATTATTGAAAAATAAAAATTGTATTAGAAATTATATAATAAAACGAGACAGAAAGAAAGAAATTTGGTAATGAAAGTAGATAGGGACAGCTTGGGACAACTATATGGTCAAACGAAAGTTTTTATCCGCGTTCTCACTTTCTATGGAGTAATATAAATTCATACATACGTAGATATAAATTTACTAAAAACCACTTTAGGGAATGGAAGTTGACTTTAAGATGTACATATTTATTATGTAAATTATAAGTGTTTGAATTTATAATGCCAAGTTGCACAATATGAAATCATATCCATCTTTATTTTATTTTTTTGTTCTTTTCTACTCTTTATTTCTCTATTTTTTTTCCATTTATCGTTACTTATATTTTTCTTAATTGCAATTTCTTTTCACCTTTTTCTACCTTCTTATTTGTAAATATTTTTATATTTTTAATGTTAAAAAATTTTAATTATATTATTCAAAATATAATAATTTTACGATATATAAATAATTCTACACACATGAAACATGTTACTTTTGAATCATCATGGTCATCATTATCATCTATAAGGTTGTTGAGCCGAGAAATTATATAATTACATTTTGTTTAAATTCTTTTATTTCTTTGTTATTTTTTTTAATTTATTATTTTTATTTATATTTCTTTCAAATCTTCTCTTTTTTCCATTTTTTTAATTTTTAATTTTTATTTAAAAAATTTACCCTTCTAAATAATTTTATTTCTACTCGAATGAGTATTTGCCCGTTAATATTATTATTTTAATTCAGAGGGTGAGTTGGGCGGACTCAAAAAGCAAATGATTCGAGTCTTCTTTATTTCAGCTGATTCGGAAGCGCAACCCCAAGGAGGGAATATACCAGCCAGACTACAAATCACCGCCAATAAATTTCCATCCCTTTAGCGATGAAACGTTGAATTTCTGTAAGTTTCTGGAAATTGTTCCTGCTATTGCTTTGCGTGATTGATAAAGCCTTCCGATTATTTCCAAATGGGCGGTTGTTGTATGGGGAATCAGCCTAGCTATTTATGTTAGCTGCTTGTCATAAGTCGGGGATTTTTGTTCAAGAATTTTACCTCTGTGATCCATTGAATAGATATAAAAAGGTGTGCTGATTTTGCTTCCAGTAGAAAGAAGTTGTGTTTCTTTTCGCTTCGCCTGACTGTTTGAACCTCCAGGTTCTTCACTGGGCCCTTTTGATATATGTATAAATTTCTTCTCCATCTCACCCATCTGCAGCTTTAATAGATTGCCATAAGGTTTTTCTTTCGTCTTTTATATTTAGTTGTTTTTCTTTTTCAAATATTGTGTTGATTGAGCTGCTTTGTCAGTTGGACTCTGAGATTTACTCTTGATAATGTGGAGATTCCGGAATAGGGCAACTTTCTCAAATTTGAAGGCTGATAATCAGTATGAGGAATTTGAAGAAATGACAAAATGAATAAAGGGAATCAATGATGTAAAGGCAATAACTATACTTTCTCCTTCATTCTTAGAACAAAGTGATGAATTCCGTATGTTAATAAAACCCAAGCAAAAAAAGACTGAAAGCTAGTCTAATGGGTTTAGCTACTAACTGATCTTCCATTGCTAAATCATTTGAGATCTCTTTTCTGGTCGGTGCTTGATTCCTTTTTAAGATCATTTACAGAGCTGTTCAATTTGTTGTTAGGATTGCATTTTGATTTAAGAGTGAAGGGGATGTCAACAGAAGGTAAATACACGAAGGGTGAAGATGAAGATCTTAGCTGTGGACTTTTATTGCGTGATATTGAAGAAATTGGCAAAGCTCTCTATTTGCACGAAGCCCCACACAAGACATTTAATTCATCTTACAATCACCGCCCAGGAATGGTTGCCAAAACTGGCATTCCAGAATCCAAGTCTAATGCCCTTATCCAAGATTCCATGCGTAAGGACAAGAAATCATCAATATGGAATTGGAAGCCTTTAAAGGCTCTGACCCACATAAACCATCACCATTTCAACTGCTGTTTCTTTTTGCATGTCCATACTATTGAGGGGTTGCCACCAAATCTGGACAACGTTGACTTGTGTGTAACTTGGAAGCGGAAGTCAAATACACTGAGAACGCATCCTGCTCGTGCCTCTTTGGGAATGGCCGAGTTTGAACAGACTCTCATGCTCCAGTGTCCCATTTACTGTAGTAGAAGTGGATTCCACAATTCAGTAAAATATGAGCCCAACCTCTTTTTGCTCCGCGCCTCTGTCATAGGGGCACTGGAGCTTGATGTTGGGAATTACTGGATTGATCTAAGCAGGTTGCTTCCACTTACCCTGGAGGAGTTGGAGGATAAAAGGAGCTCAGGAAAGTGGACCACCAGCTTTAAGCTCTCAAGCAAGGCTAAAGGTGCAATGCTAAATGTCAGTTTTGGTTTTTCCATATTGGATGGTAATTCATGTGAGCCAAGTTATTTTGTGAAATTCCCTGATATTGTGAGGGAAGGTGAACTGAGTCCTTTCGCTGATTTTGGTTGGAGAAGTACAACCAGACAGCTTCACAATCTTGACAGTGTTCCAAGGATTTCAACTGAAGGGTCAGATAGTCATTCTCAGTATAAAGATGTCAGATTTCTTGAGGAAGTATTTCCAAACCGAGGGTCAGAGCTTTCACACTCAGTTAAGTTATTGTATCGGAAACTCAATGAGGGAAAGGTGCACAATGCGATAGAGTTCGATTTATATCACAAGCATTTAGACACCCTGAAACCAAAGTCTGATCCCTCACCTGAATCTTCTGGTAGGAATTCTGGATATGAATTTAATGATACTGACTTCGATATAATTGAGCAGGGTGTTGAAGTTTCAATGGAGGATCAGCGGAAAATGGAAGAGTGTGGCAGTCATAGGTTTGACAGTTCTGCAATTGAGACACTCGATGTTGCTGAGATTTTTAAGGGAGAGGAATTTGTTTTTGATGAATATGTGGAGTGTAACACACAATGTGATACTAACAATCACAATGAGTATGAATATGCTGGAGCTGCTTGCCAAAACAGAGAAAATAGCACGTGCATTCTTGAACAAGTGTTAGAAGAACTTGATTCATCTTTCTGCAACACATTGACTTCTAAGCCAGCACAGGTGGACTCATTGCTAGATATAACTAATTATTATGAGCAGGAAAATTACATGACATCCCAGTCTAGTTCCAAAGTAGAAGGGTTAATGAAAACATTTAGCTTGGATGACGTAGCTGAATCAATTGAAAATGATTTTCTCAACATGTTGAGTGCTGACCATAGTCAGGATGGCATAGTTTCTGGTAGTGGCTTTGACCCTCCTGGAGATTTCTTGAGAGGAATTCAAGAGGACAGGCTAGCTCAGGGAAACCTCAGCCTCAGTACTGATTTAATAGCAGAGCAGGAGGAATGTTTTTACTTTACTCCCAGCAGCTTGAAAGAAGGGCGATTTGCAGAGGCTTTTGATTTGTCATTTGCTACTGAAGCAGTTGAAAGGAATCATGGTAGTGTAAACCAACCATTGAGGAGCAAAAGAAATGCTAAAATGCTCGAGAACTTGGAAACAAAAGCTTTAATGCTTGAATGGGGTCTAAACGAAAACACTTTTCAGTATTCTCCCCAAGCTAGCTCCGGTGGATTTGGAAGTCCGGTATACGTTCCTGCAGAAAAACCTTTAAAATTACCTTCTATTGAAGATGGTGTAGGTCCAATTATTTGGACAAAGGATGGAGGCTTCCTGAGGTCATTGAATCCATTGTTTTTCAGGAATGCTAACAATGGTGCTAGATTAATTGTGCAAGTTTCTGCTCCAGTTGTGTTACCTAGTGCAATGGGACTTTCCGTCATGGAAACACTACAATATTGGGCATCTGTTGGAGTTGAAAAGATGTGTATCCAGGCAAATGAGTTGATGCCTATGGCAGATGTTACAGGGAAGACAATGCGGCAAGTAGTGTCAGAAGCTGAATCTAGAACTGCTCTAAAGAGGTCTGTGAATTCTATAACAGATTTGTTGGCACACAGTTTTCAATTGATTGATTTCTAGATTACTGATTCTAAATCACTTTTCTATTTTAACTTTTTTACCCTTGGTCCCTTTTTCCTTCTTTCAAACAATTTACAGATGGTCTTTGTATTGGAAATCAGAGGTTGATCTGGAGTCTTCTATTGAGAGAAAAACAGCTAAACATCTGCCGTTTGATCAGAGTTCTGATACCCTTTACTCATGCTCTAATCCTGAGCGGGTAGAGTCTGATTATGTGTCTTTCGAAGATCTGGTTCCAATGGCTATGACAAACATTGAAGGCCTACTAGTTGAAGGGCTAAAGATTCAGTCTGGCATGGCAGATCAAGACTCTCCTTCGGGCATTAGGATTGAGCCTGCTGAGAACTCATCCATGGCAGGTGAGGGTGCAGAACATTCTAGCAACCTTTTTTCTGAAAGAGCTTCAGAATTGCAGGTTCTAGACATTGATGGATTAATTAAGTACTCTTTGACATTGGAGGAATGGATCAAGCTGGATTCTGGAGAGTTTAATGTTGAAGATGGGACTCATGAAAACATTTTGAAACTTTTTGCGCCCATAGAATTGGTCAGCGGAAAGTCTATGAGGGATGATGAAACAGTCAAAATGTCTAGGAGAAGTCATGGTGTTTTTAGTGACAACTTCAGAATGTGTCTGAAGTTGCAGCTTAGAGATCCCTTGCGTAATTATGAGATGGTGGGTTCGCCTATGCTTGTTTTGATTCAAGTCGAGAGGGCTTGTTCAGCCCCACGAGAAGAACTGCATTGCTTATCATCTGAGAAAATTTGTAACGGAAAGGAGGATGGCCTGGATGAAAATATGGTTCTAGAAGGAATTGCTTTGAAAGAAAATCAAAAGAAAATCTGTGAACCACTGTTTAAAATCTCAGACATCTGTCTTGCTGGACTGAATGTTTTATGTGGTAATGGAAAACTTTGGAGTACTTACAGACAGCAGCAATCAGGATCCCGATGGTTGCTTTCTAGTGGTATGGTTAGGTCCAACAAGACTCACGTTTCCAACTCTAACACGATCATAAAATTTCCTTCTGGATTAATGAGAAGTCCGTGGCCTGTGGATGTTTTGTGGAGCATATCCTTTCCCAGTCCAGATGAAGCAGCTACATGGGATGAGCAGGTTGCACTTAATGTTCATGTAAGAAATCCTGATATTGTTTTTCCAACAATCTCCGTCAAGTGACCAAGTTGAAGCCAACCTTCATTTATATATATATTTAACTTTTGAATGGGGTGTAGAGGTTTTACGGCAACGTGGTAGTAGCTGCATCCAAACCTGCCTCGACTAAGGCTGGTCACCAGGCATTCGTAATATCTACTGATTTGTGTCTTTTACTAGAAGCATACAAGTTGGCTGAACATAGATTCAACGTATAGGATTCTTAGTAAATCGTGGACAAATTATATTTTGGTGTACAATGATGATTGAGAGAAGCTCTCACTGGAGGTCATACTTATGTCACCATAATCTCATGACATCCTTGGAAATTTGTGATGGAGAACATGCACTATAACATTAGGAATTTTGAGTTCTTGACAATTTTCTTAATTACCTAGATTAACTAAAAGTTGGAAATTTCATCTCACAAACCTCAATTATGCTTTTGCTTTTCATTCATGTGTATCAATCTTGACCCTTATCCCACACCTCACTATGACAATGAGATCCCCAATTGTTTTGTGTCCTGTATCATTATTAGCAGATGAGCATTTAGTGTTATTAGCTTTGTTTTTACTGTTGTTTTCAATTGTCCCAAGAGTATGATCTGTGCATCTTTGCTATGAAAGTACCAAAGAAATGTTTCGCTTCAAGTTGCTGGGACAGTTAATCTTTTTGTCACTCTATTCACAATTATAAGCAGTTGCTGCTGCTTCAGGACTATTGTCTGGTTTTTAGTTTATTCCGAAAGAAACTTGAAACCTTGGGCTATGTTCTAAGTTTTAGATGTATGTTTTTAATTGTGATTTTATTAGGTATTCTGTAGAAGTATGAGAAAAAGAAAATTTTAAAAACATAATGGTGGTATGCCTTGACGTGGAAAATATAAAAAGCCACGATGTATTTTGGGAGAGATCTCCCCTGTGGTGTTCTGCTCGCAGCAATTGATGATGCTCAATGCAAGAAACATTCAGTTTGCTCTCCATGACAAGTCAAAACTTGCTAAAGACAGAAATTTTCTTTTTCATACATCAGCTAAAATTCTATTACAGGCCAGGTATGACTACAAGACGAGAGACGCTGCATGTTTAGGAGATTTCCATGATTGAAATCAGGGTTGAGTGCCTGGGTGGCTGTGGATGCCCTCATAGGTTGTTACCACGTAACGTGGGTCTTCGTTGTCTCTTTCAACTCTCTTCTTCACTGGACACCCTTCAACTGAGCACCTGTAGTAGTTCCTGTGGGTCGCAAGATATGGATTTTAAAGAAATGTCCAAAGTAATTATTATATATAATCCATATCAGTTCAAGTATGTGAACAGCTTTGTGTTATAATTGTTCTTGTTAAAATAATTCAAATGTGGGTAGTTAGAACGTGATGTGGGTTCCTTTTAGAATGTTCTATTTTCTTCCTATCTTGTTTTTTTTACCTCTCTGGGAACTAATTCTCCATTTGTCTGATCAGGACACATACGCACACAGGCTGTTCAGTCCAATTTCTCATGTGAGCAATAGTCCTGTAACAACCGTCCTGTCTAATGACTTAGCCGTCCCTATCTATATTATTCTAGCCGCCTGTTCTATACTTCTATCACCGCCCAACCCGTCAGTGTTGTCCCACGACTCATGGAAATTGCTAGTATAGGTGAAGTATGCCACATGAGAAAGCATGAATCTCAGCTGGCGTACGTGGCTGACAGTGACTGGCCCTCTCTTCCTCTTTGTTTTAGCTTATTTTAAAGGATTTGTTGAGGCTGAAAGCTTCTGTAGTGTCTCGCCACGACCTATTTATGACTTCAGTTAAAAAAACCTGATTGGAGAGGCTGAAAGCTTCTGTAGTGTCTCGCCACGACCTATTTATGACTTTAGTTAAAAAAACCTGATTGGATAATACATGTCTGGTTTTGTTACCGTCTGCTGCTTTTTTGTACGTTGAAAAGAGGCAGATGATAACTAGACTAAAGTGTCCAAGACTTGCATCCTCAATGAACGGCCGGCCAGGTTCTTGACTTAGCTCATGTTGTTGGTTTATTCGACAGGAAGGCCTTCTCTACTTCGTTTTAATTAATGACTTATATATTCAGAGGGTGTTCGACCAACCTTATTTTTAGTAACTTATTAGTAACTTATAAGATCGAGTAAGTAAAATATTTTTGGTAACTATAAGCTTGTAAATTATACTTGAAAAATAAACTCACTAAGTGTTTAAATAGAATTAAATAAATACGAACCAAATACCATTTATGAAATGCAATTTAAGGATATTAATGTTTTTTTTTTTTTTTTGGTTGTATATACTCGTGATCCATACTTAAAACTGTATACACACACATACACAACCTTGCATTGAATAAGAAGATGAACACTAGCTACAGTGGAGGGAGGAAAAAGTCCTTGCCCGTCTGTGTATATATTATTTTATATTTTATGTGGCTCGTATTTGACTAAAATAAGTGGATAGTGTTAGTATACAATATTTACAATAAAATAATTTATAGGAACATTGAAAAATAAGTTAGAAATAAAGTGTAAACATTTTATTTTTATATTTATAATTTTTTTATTAAAAAATTTACCACACACCGTACAAAGCTCTAAAACATCTTTATAACTCATCCAAACGCCCTCTTGCCTGGATATAGCACTATAGTTTGAGAAAAAACACATGGCGAAAATTGAAACACGCTACAACTGCTGCTCGAGGAAGATTTACGTCGTACATACCTCGGATTTGGGCTGTTTTTCACCATCTTTTTGCCATACTTTCTCCACTTGAAGCCATCATCCAGCACCTCAACCTCAGACTTGGTTTTGAACGCAACCTTCTCTCTGATTTCTGTGTTCTCCCTGCTTGTCCCACTGTCTCCTGATAACACACCCACGCAAATACCACATATGATTACTTTTTCAAATGTTTACTGATCGTTGCATCGCATCTATATGTATGGATTCGCATGCACATGGATTCATTTAAACTCAAAAGAACTGTGCAGTAGCTGCTGGCTTACTATTAATGGCCCCTTCACTGAAGCTGCTGCTGTTTGCACTTATGTTGACGACTGTTTCATTAGGCGTACACGTGGGATTATAAGCTGCTTCGGGGATCAAGGGCAAGGCTGGATTCTCCTCAATCCAGTCGTCCCACTGGAAGAAATCAGAAACCTCGAAGCCCGTCCCCCGGGGAGGCCCGAGAGAGTCCCCAGGTATGTGTGGATTGTGATAATTATCAGCCATGATCGTCAACCGAGTGCCCCATTGTTGCACACTATATAAGTCAGCTTGATAGCTTGGCGGAGGGGCGTTTCCGGGTAAGCTTCCTGGATGTAGCTAGGAAGAAGCTTCGTAGGTTGCTGCTTGTTGCTTGTAAGTGGTGGCTAAGCAATTCGGTTGGGTCCCACCAAAGGCCTAACACCATCTGAGTGAACAAATGCGACACAGAGAGTGGGGCATGCCATGGATGACTTCTGCGAAGACTTTACCCTTTCCCGCCTTCTCCGAATGTAAAGTCTACCCACAGTCTTGTGCTTTGACTTGTATATGGAACCACTCCACAAGGGAGGGATGGGTGACAAGTCAATATACTCAGTGCACTAACGTGGGGTAACGTGGCTGATTAGCTTGGATTACGGAAACTACGAAGTAATTGGAGGTGGGCTTACGTTATACATGACGTGAATTATTCGAATGGTGGACCTTTCTTTAGTTGTTCTCGCATTCCACTCGAACTCAAATTTAAAAATATGTTTCTGTTTAACCAAGTTTGAACTCAAAGCTCAATGTTTTCGGGCTCGAACTCACTTATTTGACTCAACTTTATATTTGAGTTCAAACTCAAAAAAATTGTTATTGGATTCAACTTACTATTTGAACTTTGACTCGTTAACACTCTTAACACGACTTAGCTTGCATTGATTAGCAAAAAATCCTTAGACCAATTTATAGATTTGGTCCAACTTTTAGTAATTGATTTTTAAGGATAAATTGAAACTATCGCATTGGTGTTATTATAAGAAATTCATGTGTTATACCAAGCATGAAGACTCTAGGTGTACCTAGTGTTTGCCATGTATGTGTTTGCAGTGAACCGACACCAAGAAGTGCATAATGGATTTGAGCATGTGTGACATTGTATGTGAGTATGTGTGATTTTTATTTATGTGACTTGAAGGAAAACATGTATTCCACACTTGTGCATGTAACGAACTGACACCAAAGAACGGGTTTGAACATGTGTCACCTCATTTACCTTAATTGAATGATGTGTTCATACTTGTGTGATTGTTAATTTGCAATGAATTATTACCAAAGAGCGCATAATATATGCATAAGAGCGTGCATGAATTTGAGTGTCTGTATGATGCGAGAAAACTTACCAAACCAACCTATAAAACCCAATCAACTTTTCTCCTTTTATGGGGTTGAAAAGGAGTCTATGAAACTTGTAGTATAATTAAAACTATAGATTTTGATAAGAGAAAATTTCAGGTAAGTTGGCATGCAAAGGATACATAGCCTAACTCCATGCTAAACGTATTGTAATGGAATTGTATCATTCATCAGAATTTGAAACATGTACACACCGAAGCACATTTGCTTCTCGTTCAAGACATAAACCAATTAGGCAGGCATCACAATATAAAGAATGACAACCTGGATTACGGGACGCAACACGTTTTTATTTTATTTTCTTTGTTTTCACCTCTGCTCGGTCATGTCGAGTACAGCCACTTTCTAATTTAACTACTTACTATTACACAATCAATACCCATGTATTTTAATTCAAAATATGGCATTTTTGTTATGCATAAAATTATAATTTACTAGAGTTTGAATTAGAGTTTCATATCCACAAATTTTGTTTTGATCCAAATTAATTCATGTTGCACAATATTTCTTATTATTATACAGAAAATTTATCCACAATTATGTTTTTTATTTTAAATATTTTTTTACAAAAAATTTATCCACAATTATTATTTTTATTTTAAATATTTTCATCTTAATTAATAATATAAAATTGAATTTAAAAAATAATCTGCTTTTTATTAATTTATAATAAACCAACATTTTCAAAATTATCTAGTTCAAATGGGATCGACAAATCTTCTCGTCTAATTGCAATTGGAAGGGACTGGTTCTCAAGCCTAGTTACACCCCAAAGCCGATTCATCATTAAAACTAGTGTAAACTTGTTAAGAATAAGTTTTTAATATTTTTATTGATAAGAAAAGTTAAAAATAAATAAATTATTTTTTATAAATTTCTTATAATTTTATTTCTACTTCCTAATCAATTAATTATGTTATAAGGTATAAATAAAAACAAATATAAATATATATGATATATATATATATATATGTTTATATTGATTTGACAGTAGATAGGTCTAATAATAAAAAAATAATTAATTTGTTATATATATATATATATATATATATATATGAGAAAGAGAAATTTTAAATTTGAATGTAGATAAAAATATTGTTGAATGATATATATAGTAGTGTAAAGTTTGAAATATTTTATGGTTTGAAAGTTGAATTACAAACATAACCTTAATGTATGAGCTTGGTAAATATGTTTTGATTATACTATACAATAACTTCTTTTAATAATACGCAACAAAAAGGTCATTCGGAACAAAAAAAAAAAAAAAAGAAAAGAAATTACTAAATCTGTCAATCCAGTTTGGGTCTGACACAGGTTCTTTAGGTTTTCTTTCTCTTTTTCTTTAAAAGAAATACTATAATCATTTTACTTTTACAAATTTTCTCTTTAAAATAAAAATTCCTAAAAACGTACCGGTAATACTTAAAAAAAAAAAAAACGTAGCCTCCATTTATGGATGCAAATTTTTCTAACAAAGAATCGATCTGAAAATTAGAAAAATAGCGTAAAAAATATGATAAAGAACAGAAACAAAAGGTGTTGATAGCATAATAAGTGCAAATTTGCTTCCAAACAAAGCCCAAGTACGTCAATACACAGAGAACTTTTACCAATTTACAATAACAAAATCGCCAGTCTGTTTCTTATCATAGACTGTTGGTTTGGAGTACGGCCCAAGGAAGATTGAAACTGAAGCTTCCCAAATGCTGAGAATTGGCGTACCTTGACTGGCGTCGGCTCAAGGTAAACCCTCGAATGGCAGCTCAGGTCAAGATCATGAGGTCTCTTGAGCTGCGGACCCCCCTCCTTCTAGGGCCCATTGTTAGAATTGTTTGGATCACAATGATGGCAATGTCAGAAAGAGGCTGGTCAACAACTATCTATCTCGAAGGGGCTTTTGTTTATTGACAATTTACCTTAATGTCACACCAAAAACAAAGGGAGCATCGATCATAGAAGTTCAATAAAAGCAAGAGAAAGCCACAATTCATAAACTACCAGCCTTAGCAAAAGTGACACGGATCCATCAACCAGAAACAGGCCACAACACGCACAAGGTATTACAAATTACAACAACGAAGAGCGCTTTCAATACTAACGCTTCATCTACGTACACATTCTGGATATCTAAACGTATCTCAAGCAATTTTCACCTCAATTGTCTTTGGCTCCGGTGGTGGTGCCTTTTCCACCGTAGCCGTGCACGTCCTCCTGACAAACCATCGAAATTTTATCTATATTCACATTCTCTGGCAACACGAACTTTCGCATGAACTTCCTGATCTGCCGCTCTATCCTCACACATTTTTTTCCCATCCTTCTCCTCTCTCTTGCGCTCACCGCTAATGAGAAGCACGTTGTCCTCCTCGACTAGCACTTTGACATCGCTGGATTTCAACCTAACCATGTGTTGAGATATGTGGCTGTTTATAAACTAAAGAACCAACCATTTCACTAATAAGTGAAAGTCAAAACTACGACCAATTGTAAGATATGGAAGATGTTAGAAGAGAGATAGGTGACCTCCAAATTTGATCAATTAGAATATATGGAAAATGCTAGAAGGGGGGAAGGTGACCTCCAAACTTGACCAATCAGGGGTAGGGCTTTCAATTATAAATAGAAGAGGTTTTGAGCATCAATGCAAGTTTAGAAATTCAAAGAATGAGTGTGTGCAAAGTTAGAGCTCCTTGTGAGGATTATTTGAAAGAGTTAAAGTTCCTCCCAAATTCTTGTAATTATTTTTCTTCCTTATTTTATACACACTCAAATATAAAGTACCACATTTTTATTAAACTCCTTTCTTCCTCTGAATCCAAATTTTCCCAACAAATGGTATCAGAGCCACAATTCTGATATTTGATTTGAAGAGCAATAGAAGGATCAACCGATACTATGCTTAAGTTGAACCCTAACAACTATCTATTTGGAAGCCTTAAGTGGAGGATCAATTGATCATATAAGACCTGTGGGATCCAGTGCTTGGAGGCGCTGTAAAACTCAAAGGTAAGTCCGATGTTGAGTGGGAAAAGATGCACAGAAAAACAATAGGCTAAATTCGTGCTTGGATTGATCAAATAGTTTTTAATCACGTTTCTAAAGAAATAAGGGTTGATGTTTTGTGAAAAAAAAACTTAAAGTTATGTATGAAAGGAAATATGGTTTAAACAAAACTTCATTGTTAAAGAAAATTACTCATTTTTGTTATAAGAAGGGCTTTAGTGTGTCGGATCATTTAAATGAATGTCAATAGTTAATTAAGCATTATACAACTTTGAAATTAAATTTAGATAATGGGGTTCAAACTCTTTTACTGTTTAGTTCATTACTTGATAGTTGGAAAATCTTGTTTGTCATTATTTCTAACTCTACTCCAAATAGAGTATTGACCTTGGATATGGTGAAGGAAGCCCTACTTAATGAAGAAATAAGAAAGAAAGAACTTGGACAAAAAGGTGGAAGTTAAGCCCTGACTTTTGAAAGATATAGAAGACGTGAATGAAGACAAATTCGAGGATCAAATCAAAGAAGAGGATGCTCAATGGATAAGCCTATTAATAGAAAAGAAGTTGAATGCTTTTACTGTAAAAGAAAATATCACATCAAAAGGAATTGCTGGGTATGAAAACAGAATTCTACTAAAGCAAAAAAAGAGCAAAAGAAGCAAGAAAATATGCGCAAAAAAACTACTGCTATGGCTTTAGATAGAGAAGTAATAATAGTAAGTGATGCAAATTCTTAAAATTTTACTTTTCAAGATCTTTCTTGGGTGATTGAGTCGGGGGTTTTCTACCATGTTACTCCACATGAGAAATTTTTTTTTATTATCCTGTGGAAAATGATTTTGTGAAAATAGGTTATAGTAGCACCTATAAAATTAATAGAAATGGTGATATTTTGTAACTACAGCATGTACAGGACTTGAGGTTCAATTTAATTTTTATGGGAAAATTGGATGATACAGGGTTCTCCAATCACTTTACTGGTAGAATATGGAAGCTAATGAAGGGAAATTTGATTCGAAGGGAGAAATGTAAACACTTTCTATATCGCTCATGCTAAGATTGATAGTGATGTGATGCTTGTGCTGTGCTGGAATCATCCATGGAGTTATCACAAAAGACTAAGGCATGTGAATAAAAAATGTATGTCAATTTTGATTAAAAATAATTATTTATCAAAATTTAAAAAATTAGATTTCATGCTTTTATACCGATTGTATAAAAGGGAAACAGCAAAAAATTGCTTTAAAAAATTATCTCTCTACAAGAAAAGAAAAACCTCTTCAGCTTGTACACACTAGTGTTTGTAAAATGAATGAAGGAACTTTTGGTGGTACTTTGTATTTTATGACTTTTATTGATGATTTTTTTAGAAAAGTTTAGTCATATACATTAAAATCAAATGATCAAGTTTTGGAGTCTTTCAAAAAATTTTACAAAAGGGTTGAATGAAAAATGAGCTTTAAATTAAAATGTATTCAAGTTGATAATGATGAAGAATACCAAAGACCGTTTGAAAAACATTGCAACAACAATGGAATCCAATTCAAGAACACCATCCCAAGATTCCACAACAGAACAATGTTGTTGAAAGAACGAATTGAACCATTACTGAAAGGATTTGGGTTATGCTATCACATGTAACGCTATCAAATCCATTTTGGAGGAGGCTATGAAGACAACTGTTGATTTAATCAATCTTCACTTTCAGATCTTTTGAATGAAAATGTTCCTAAAAAGATATGGCCCAGTAAGTTTATCAATTTACAACATTTAAAAGTTTTTGGGTGTAAGGTATTTGTTCATATTCCAAAAAATGAAAGAAATAAACTTGATTCTAAGTCAGGAGATTATATCTTTTTAGAATATGGATAGGAAGAATTCGAATATAGATTATGAGAGCCTAACGAGAAAAAATTAATAAGGAGTCGGGATGTTACTTTTTTTTGAAAATCAGACTATTGACGATATGGAGAAAAAAATAAGAACAACACTAATGAAGAAATTTCAATGAAAGATCCTCCTTTTCAACAAGTTTAACAAGAAATTGAAGTTCCACTAGAAAACATGAAAGATAGGCGTGAAGCTAAAGTTGCTTCAATTCCACCTCAGCCTGTGAGGAGATCTAAACGAGAAAAGAGACACTCGACAACGTATAATCTAACTAAATACTTAGTGCTAACAAAAGATGATGATCCAGAATCCTTTGAAGAAACAGTAAACGATAAATATGGTAAGGAATGGTGGAAGGCAATGAAAAATGAAATAAAATCCATTCATAAAAATCAAACTTGTGACTTGGTAAGTTTATTTTTGGTAAGAAAGACGCTTAAAAATAAATGTGTATTCAAGTTAAAGTTAGTAGAATGAAGTTTTCCACCATGGTACAAGGCAATGTTAGTGGTTAAAGGTTTTGAATAAAAATTTAGTATTGACTTTGATAAAATCTTTTCTCTTGCTGTTAAAATGAATTCTATTAGATTTGTTTTGGGATTGGCTGCAAGTATGAATCTAGAGATAGAACAACTTGACGAGAAAAGAATTTTTTTAAATGAAGACATTGAAAAAAAAATTTTATAGAAAAATCAAAAGGTTTAAAGGAGCAAGGTAAGGAAAATTTAATCTGACGGCTAAGGAAAAGCCTTTAAGAATTAAAGCAAGCTCCGAAGGAATGGTATAAGAATTTTGACTCCTTTATGGCCCAACATGATTTTAGAAAAACAAATGGTGATCATTGTATTTATATTTAAAACTTTGGTGATAGTTTTATAATTTTATTATTGTATGTTGATGATATGTTAATTATTGGCCACGATTTGAATCAACACAATAAATTGAAAAAGGAGTTGAATGAGTCTTTTGAAATGACGGACTTAGGACTAATAAAGAAAATCTTGGACATGCATATTCTATAAGATAGGCTAAGTGGTAAGATTTATCTATCTTAAGAAAACTACATCAAAAAGATGATTGAAAATTTTGAGATGAAAAATGCAAAGCTAGTGATAACTCTACTAGGTGGACAAATCAAATTGAGTTCAAAACAGTGAAGATGAAAAGAACTATATGAGTAAAATTTCATATGCTTTAGATATCGAGAGCTTGATTTATGCAATAGTTTGTACCTGGCCAGACCTAACTTGTGCGGTTGGATAAATAAGCAGTTACATGCCAAATCCTAAAAAAAAAAAACATTAGAAGATTGTCAAGTGAATTTTAAGATATTTGAAAGGAACAATCAAACTTGGGCTTTGTTATACTCGAGGAAGGAACAAGCCTATTCTGGAAGAACGTTATGAGGTAGACATGGTAGGTAACGTTGATTCAAGAAAATCTATTTTTTGGTTGTTTAATAACTTTTGCAGTTATTGTTATGTCTTGGCAAAATAAACTCCATAAGTGTGTTGCATTTTCATGCACTAAGGTAGAGTATATTGCACTCACCGAGGCGTGCAAAGAGTTAATTTAATTGAAGAAGTTTCTTCAAGAGTTAAGATGAAATTAAGAAGAGTATGCCATTAACTGTGATAGATAAAGTGCAATCCACTTAAACAAAAATTCAATATTCCATTCTCAGTCCAAGTACAGTGATGTTCGTTATCACTTGATTCAACAAGTCTTATAAGAAAAGGAAGTAAGTGGGAAAAAGATTCATGCTGACGATAATGGAGCCGACATTCTAACGAAAGGGCTATTCGGAGAGAAGACAAACACATGCAAAGAAGTCGCTGGATTATAAGAAAGTCCATAAATAGCAATGAAGGGGGACGAATGTTAAGATTTATGGCTATTTATAAACCAAAGAACTGTTCATTTCAACCAATAAGTGAAAAATCAAAATTTTGACTAATTATAATGCATGGAAGATGCCAGAAGGAGGATAGATAACCTCCAAATTTGACTAATTAAAATGCATGAAAAGTGCTAGAAGGGAAAAGTTGATCTCCAAACTTGACCAATAGGGAGTAGGGCTCTCAACTAAAAATAAAGAAGATTTTGGAGATTTTTAGCATCAATCAAGTTTAGAAATTCAAAGAGTGAGTGCATGCAAAGTTAGAACTCCTTGTGAGAATTATTTTAGAGAGTTAAAATTCCTCTTAAATTCTTGTACTTATTTTTCTTTTTTATTTTATACACTCTCAAATATAAAATGTCACATTTTTTATTTAACACCTTTCTTCCTTTGAGTTCAATTTTTCCCATAAGCATGTTCCCCACTAACACGTTGGAGTTTCGGGTGAATGATTGATGTCTCTTATCACAATATAGAGTCAAATTGACGTCGCTTATCACAATTATAATAAAAAATATAAAATAGATAAAAATAATTAAAAAATAAAAAATTGAATTAATCAAAACTAAAAGTGAATGATTCGAATAAAAGAAAATAGAGAATATATGATGTGTAAAAATTTAAGGACATTTGAGTAATTTTATATTATACAACTAAATATACTTACTAACTTAACATACAAGTATAGATATGCTCAATACTTTGTATTAATTATTTTTAAAATTGTACTGTAATAGACCCAAAAAAGCTTAATTTATAAATAAATATTTTAACACAAAATTATATACATATATACATATATATAACCCTGGAAAAATTCCTTTTGTCCACTAAATATAATTACGAAAATATGCTTATTTCTTTATTATAAAAATAGCAATGCAAATTAATTAGCAAAACTATTCAGCGTTTAACTTTTAAAATAAAACTAGCTCCGAAAACTGAGAAAGGAAACGGTTTCGCGTGCTCACAAAAATAATAAGTGATGGTCCCATCTGCTTATAATCTTTCTCTTACTTCGCATAGACTGTCGCAAAGAATTATCACTAAATAAAATTTTAGTATTAACTTAATAAATTTCATGTCTAAATTTGTTTCCCTATTTTACTATTTTTCATCGCTTAAAAATTTTACGATTTAAGCATCATACTATATAAATTTTATTCAAATTTTTATTGTTTACTTTTTATAATTAATTAATTATTTATTTGATCATTTTATTTATCACAATCAAATTAAAACTTATCTCTCTACCTTTTTATTTACATTAATTTTTTTATTACTCTATAAATATATACACTATTACATCATTTAATTATTACAAATATTAAATATATATATATAATTTTAAATAATTATTGTAGACACTCAAAATTTTGTGTCCAACAAATGGTGACATGTGAAAAATATAACGCAAAATATTAATTAAATAAAATTTATTTATATTTTGAGAATTTAAATAAATATAATTCATAAAATAAATAAATTGATAGTTGATATTTTAATTAGTCAATCAAATAGTGACAAATGGCAAAATCTCGTTATACACACGAGAGATGATAACTATGGCGAGATCAAACTTATTGATTAAAATTTTTGATAAGTTGTAAATTATAATAGCCAATAAAATTACACTACTTCAGTAAATTGATAAAACTAAATAATCTCTCGCACAGTTATAAATATGAGTTAAATTCCATGGATAAGAAACACAATTGAAGACTTAAAGCAATTAAAACTCAAGAAGCTCTACCACATCTTTACACAAATTCTTGCTAGAGTTTAAAGAAAGTCAACAACATTTGTCATCAAATTTAACACGTTCTTCGTGAAATGTCTCTAAATTTTGAATTTTGATTCAAAATTATAATGTTAAACTAAGATATTAACATTAATTCAACATTTGACAAGTTTTGAAAAAAATCAAGTATAAATCATTTACTTGAAAATTGCTTCAAATCTCAAATTGTATTTTTGAAAGAGCTCTATGATATTTTGTGCAAAATTCAAAACGTTCACCATAATACTTTTCTAAATTCAATGTTTGATTCATGCGGTATCAAACTCTACAAATTAATTTTTTCTAATAGTCAAATCAATTTCAAGAAAAATCAAGTCAACCAAATCTTTTGAAAAACAGTCAAAACTCCTAAAATTTTCAAATTGCAAGAGAATTAAAAGATTAGAATTAGATATTCATATCCACAAATTTTGTTTGATCCCAATTAATTCATTTTATATATCTTTTTGGGGTATTATATAGAAAATTTGTCAACAATTATTATTTTTATTTTCAATATTTTTTATCTTAATTAATAAATATAAATTTGAGTTTAAAAAATAATTTGCCTCCATTAAAGTATAATAAATCAATGTCTTCAAAATTAGGTAGTTCAACCAATTCAATTGAGATCAATTGATTCTCTATCTAGTTAGGCCCTGTAAGTAAGAAAATTTTCACCAAACCAAATGTCGACGTGTAGCATTTTGCTGTATTACATATCAATAAAAGGGACAATTAATTATGTTTTAGGAAATTAATTATGTTTTAGTAACTTATTTGTATGTAATTTTTGAAATTAAATAATGAAATAAATTAAAAAATTAATATAAATATGTCTGATAAATCAAATTATGAAAAATATTAATATTGACCATTTAAATTGTAACAAATATTAACATTTGCCAATCAAATTATAACAAATTTTAAAATTATTTAATTAAATTGTGTAATATGTCAAATCTTACCTACACACTTAAATTATGAAAAAAGAATATAGATAATTTAACAAATCAAATCATAATTTTTTAATTAAAAAATTAAATTAAATTAAATAATTTTAATCAATCAAATATTGTCAAATTATAGCAAGTATATCAGGCCCACTCTCATAAACAGTGGCGACATTCAAAAAACACTACCAACGCCACAAAAACAACTAAATAAGACAAACTAAATAAGACAACAAGTCAAAACACTGAAAGGGTCCAAAGAAATTATCTCTACAAGTTTCAAGACATTTTAAAAAATTGGTTATCAAATTAAAATCGATTCATCAAATTATAATATTTAATTCATATTTAAATCGTTAAATTTGTAAATTAATATTAATTAAAATTTCAAAACTAGTACAAACCCATTAAGAATGAAATTTTATTAATATTTTTATTGATAAAATCCTTTTAAAAAAATCAATTTTATAAAAAATAAAGATAAATAATTTTTTTTATAATTTCTTATAATTTCATGTTTACTTCCTAATCAATTTATTGCATGTCATTTTCATTATTTATTTTATAACTTTATCTATATATTTTTCTTGATTTATTAAAAATTTAAATATTGTATTTCAATTTTTTTTTGTTTTCATTTTTCAAAATTCTTTTTCAATATTTATATTTTACTTTAAATTTAATTTATTTTTTTTGCGAATTTATGTTAATTCTTGTTCAATTATTAAATTTTTAATATTAGTATAATGAGAATTCGGCCAATAATCTATAATGAGAAATATGCAATTTTGTTATTGTATTTCATAAATTTTGTTTTTGTAATTTCATAAAATAAATTTATTTGTTTATTATCTGTGAAAAATTAATTATTTTAAATTATATAAATATTACATGCATCTAATAATATTAAGATAATTAAACTTTCATTTATTTTATTATCTTTAATTTGTAATTAGTTATAAGTTGTGCAAGTTGTTATTCGTGTAATTTAACAAAAACCTAATAAGAACACGCTGGTCAATTGTGCTGCACCAGTACAGTGTTCGAGGCGCAGCGTCGACCGGACCCGGTCAACGTCCCCAAGGAAGACTGAAAGCAGAATTGTTGCACTTTGAATAGCGTCGGTTCAAGGTAAAACCTCCAATAGCAGCTCAGCCCAGACTAAATCACTTGAGCTGCAGACCCTCCTTCGAGGGCCCTTTGGGTGACAATGATGGCTATGCCCAAAAGAGGCCGTCAACAACCATCTATCTCGAAGGGCCCAAAAAACAGAGGGTATTGATCGTCGAAGTTCAATAAAAGCAGGAGAAAAAGCCACAATTCATAAACTACCAGCCTTAGCAAAAGCGACACAGATCCATCAACCAGAAACAAGCAACAGCACGCACAGGGCATTACAACAGCGAAGAGTGCTTTCAGTAATAACGCTTCATCTACAAACACATTCATATATTCCAGAAACTACTGATATCTAAACGTATCTCAGGCAATTTTCACCTCAATTGTCTTCGGCTTCTTCGGCTCCGGCGGCGGCGCCTTTTCCACCGTAACCCTCAGCACTCCGTCCTGGCAAACCGCCGAGATTTTATCCGTATCCGCATTCTCTGGCAGCACGAACTTTCGCATGAACTTCCCGATCCGCCGCTCCATCCTCACGTATTTTTCCCCATCCTTCTCCTCTCTCTTGCGCTCGCCGCTGATGAGAAGCACGTTGCCCTCCTCGACCTGCACTTTGATGTCGCCAGATTTCAACCCAGGCATGTCCACCACAAACACGTAGGAGTTCGGGTACTCCTTGATATCGGCCGGAGTCGCCGCCATGGCCTTGGCGTCGCGAACATAACTCCTCGTGGGGGCGCTGGTCGACTTTTCGCCGTGGGAATCCTCGGAATCTAGCATGTTGTGGAGGGCGTGGATGGGTGTGGAGTCGAACCCAAGGAATCTGATGTCCATCGCCTCGAGATCTTTCGTATATTGAAACTTCTCTAAGTATATGATCTTATTAACCGATAGCTTCGATCGTTTTGCTGAAAATTTCTCTGTTGTGCGACGAAACAGATCTGCTTCAGATGAGGATTTATAGTATGGGTGTGGCTGAGGAGAAGAACGATGGAGAAGTTTCTGGAGGAGAATGGAAAGAATTTCTAGGAAGTTCTGGTAAATTTTAGTTTTTTCTATTTCCTCTTCGAAACGAATACTTACTAAGTTTATTTATGTACGTATGCTCAATGCTTTGTATTAATTATTTTTAAAATTGTACCCTGATAAAACCAAATAAGCTTAATTTATAAATAATTATTTTAGTACAAAATTATATGCATATACATATAACCCTGTAAAAATACCTTTTGGCCACTAAATAAAAGTACCAAAATATGCTCACTTCCTTATTATAAAAACAGTAATAACAAATTAATTAGTAAAATTATTCATCATTTGACTTTCAAAATAAAATTAATGCTGAAAACTGAAAAAACAAAAAATTTGGTTCCACGTTCACCGAAAAATAACGAGTGCAGGTCAAATCTTATAATCTTTTCTTACGTCGCATTTGTAGTCGACAAGAATTATCATTAACCAAAATTTTTTATTAAATTTTTTACAAACTAAACATCTCTCCACACGTTAAATTTATTCAAAAAAATTTTTTTATTCATAATTAAATTAATACATATCTCTATAATTTTATATTTACATTAATTTTTTTATTATTTGATTATTCAATTATTATACAAATCAAATATATAAAGACATAATTTTCTATCGATCTAAATTTTATAAACTAAATATAAAATTTCTCCCCGTTCAAATCCTAAAATTTTTCAATCCAACCTAATTAAGAACCAGACATAAACACGAGGAAATTAGCAATTTTAAAATTCACACACACAAGAAATGAGCTAACACAGGATGCTAAGCCACCTTACAACAATAAGATTGATTATGATTCCATTGAAGGCTTGGACTTGGTTATTCCAATCATAATTGTTTTAAAGTCCTTTTGGAATGGACCCCAAACGGAACCCAAAACATCAACCCAATTCAATCGGCCTGTTTGCCGGTCTCCTCGATGCCGCACCCGGGTGCGGCGGATATTGCCATGTGTAAAATGTTAATACACATGGCACAATCTTAATTTTTTAACCGTTCTTTTTTTTTCTTTTTACTTTTAAATGATAAAAAATGCATTTAATAAAAAATGAATTGAAACAAAAACAAAAAACTAAAATAAATTTAAATAAAACAATATAAAAAATAGTAAAAATACATATATTATATTTTTTCTAGTACTTAATATAATTTGTTATTTGTTTTTATATTTAAAAACTTAAGTAATTGAAAAACTTAAAGTAAACATTTCAGAGGTTTTTATATTTTTTTATTTCATTTCAGTAAATTTGATATTTTTTATTTTAGTTAATGTTTTATTTAATTTTTATTTTAATTAATTTTTTATATTTAAAAATAAAAGAAAAAATTAATTAATTCTATTTTTTATGTTCTGCCATTTGGCGATGTATTACGCCAACAGACCCTATTCGCCGCCACGTGAGAACGTTGCAAAACCAGTCTAGAAGTGAATATTACTTAGGAGTGTACATCCCGTGAGATGGAATCAAATCAAATTAAAATTTTGGTATATAAAATTATATATTTAATATTAAGTTAAAATTTTTAATTTGATTCAATAATTTATTGACATAAATCTTTTTAGTATATTCAATTTGGTATTTTAGCATACCGAATATTAATTTTAAAAAAATTATAAAATAATAAAAATAAATAAATTTATATTGAAAATTATAAATTTTAATTATATAATTTATAAAGAAAAATTTCCATTTTAATATTTCATTGTTTTAATTCAGATTTTTCAAAGATAAAAATATATCTATTATAATAAAATATTTTCTATTAAAAAATATAAAATAATAGTACAAAGTTTTTAAAAATTAAATATAAATATTAGAATATGAAATCATAAACATAAAAAATCTAAAAAAATATGATAAATATTAAAAAATAAAATTTGATAATTGATTGGATATAGTATACCGATTTTAAAGACTAAAATCAAATCAAAAACCAAAAAAGTAAAATTTGTTAGATAGAATAATGAATCAAAATTTAAATTTGATATTCAATGACTTTGGTAACTTTGGTTTGATATTCATTATACATTAGTTTTAAAATTTCGATTCCGTCCGATTCCATCAAGTTGTAAACAACCCTTCTTATTAGGCAAGGAAAAAAAATGTCGTGCGTGCATAAAGAGTAATCTTCCCCTTTTTTAAAGCATTGAATTCAAATATCTGACACTCCAACAGCAATTTCTCGGACAAGAACAGCAAAAACATGCGTGTCCTCCGATCAAACAATATTCAAGCCAAATGTTGCGCTGTAAAATGCCCGTCATAATCGTAAATTTATACGATGGTATTGCTTAGCAGAGAGAGAATTCCACACACACACACACACACACACATCAATCACTATTAAAAAAATTTAAAAAATAAATGTAATTGAATTTATCAATATACTAAATGACGAATTTTAGATCTAATATTAAAATTAAATAATTTAACTATTGAAAATTATTACATAAATTAAAAAATTTATTGAATTCAAAATGATTAAAAGTATAAAATTGAAAAATTAATTTAAAAAAAATAGATTCATTAATATGAACAATTTTAATTTTAAGATACAACAATTAAATTTTCAAAAAAATTGATTAGAAAAAATAAAAAGATAAAAATTACTAAAAACAAAAGTAAAAATAAAAATTTGTGTATTCTAATTAATTTTGAGGAGTTGTAAATGTAAGAAGGTTTGAAAAAAGAACGAAAAATTATTTTACAAATCTTTCAAAAATATTTGCTAAAATTTCTTCTTGTTTTTTTTTTATTTTTTTGGGTCGAAACCAGTTTGACCAGTGTTTTTAGAGGATTTTTACCTTTCTTACTGATTTTGCGCATTTCTTATTTTCACACCTTAATAGAATCAAAAAATCGGTCGGTCCAATCTATTTATTAAAATAACAGTGTTAATCCGTATAATTTCTTGCCACACAAAATTTGATCAATTTTTGAAGACCTTATATGGTTTGATAAAATTTGATGGCAAACAAGTAACATTGAAGGTCCCCCGTGTTAGGAGGATCCCTTGCACACAATTAATTACCATTGCCGTGCATGCATATGTTAGTCCATATGCCATAAGATTGGGACACTTAATTAAGGGAGAGGTTCACTATGATCATGTAACTTGTATATGTGGATATGCAGAGTAGTACGAGCGAGTTATATGTTGTCATATGAGTCTCGTAATGATGTTCGTGGACACAGGTTACTAATTAGATCAAAGTGGGATCTTTGCATATACAAATCATGATGTTTGCCCAATGATATTTCATTTCGAGTGAATTAGATTAACCATCTAACTCTTCACTACGATATCAACAATGTGTTTTAGAATATGCGAGTTCTATGGGCATCATGCATAACAAGATACTTCACAACATATGAAGTTGTTATTAGCCTCTCCTTGCTTATATCTCATGTAGGAGATGTAAGTGTATAGTGTTTTCTGATTTCATATCATGCAAACATGTTTTTTGACCTTTTACTTCTTTTCGGACAAAGGTGCTTAACCTTCGATCTCTTGTCACTTGCATTTGCTTAACTCTTCCACTTCATATTAATCAGAAGAGCACACTGATGCTTAAATATTTGATCCACCAGACATTTACAACCAAATACCATTCACACTTGGTTATGCATATCATGTTTTTCTAGTCGGTAGTGATCTACCTATAAACCTTTAGTTGGAATTTGGTTTTACACCATTTTAAATTGGACATCCAGTTTCACTAGAATTGCATAATTTTGATACATCGCTTATACCATTCAAAGTTTATCAGCTTCTTCATTCCAATAACATGACTTTGAGGTAAGTATTGCATGTGGAGTAGGTCGAAGACATCATTGATAGTACAAAGTTAGATTACCTCTGTATGGTACCAGTGGTTACTTTGGTTGTTAGGTTTAAAGTTTAGAATATTTTTTAAGATGCCAACTTTATTTATATACTGAACTGTATATGAAAAATTATTATTGTTTTTAATAATAATTTTAACTGTTCAAAATATTTTGTTGTGTATGATATAACATTACATAACATTATTGTAATTTTGTGATAATGTATTCCAATTCATAAATTTGAAATTTTTTTATAAAAATATAATTTTACATACAATTAACATTAAACCTACTGAAAAATTTTAAACTATTAAACTTACAAATTAATAAACTACTATATATAAAATCTCTAAACTATTGATTACAGCACCTGAAACCACTGTATGTAAATCTTAAGTTATATTAAATAACATAAATTTGTAACTATTTGTGGATACAAAAAATTATATATATATATATATATATATATGTACATTCCACCTTAGTAAGGGTAGAATTCATTTTTTATTAAAATTCAATTCCACCCTTGCAAAGGATGAAATTTTAATTTATTTTATTTTTTAAATATTCTACCGTTGAAAATGGCGGAATGTCCCATCACTTGACGCCTGTTCTCTACTTTAAACTCACTTTCTTTTCTGGCTCTTGCTTTTTCATAAGTTTCGTTGTTTTCCAAAATTAATTTAGTCATATTAATTAATTAGTTTCTATATCACTGATATAGAAATAAAATATTTACTTATAATAAAAATAAAACATATTATATATTATTATATTATGTGTTATTATATATGTTGCAGATCAATTTTTAACGCTAAATATGTGATTATCGTTAGAAAACTAGATTTTAAATTTAATCTTTCTAAAAATTATTAATATACATGATTTTTAAATGAGTTTTAATTTTGACTATAAAACTTTTTTTGTCATATCTGCAATGTTTATTTTTTAATTACATATGAAATAAATAAAAATATCTTTCAATTTATTTCTAATTCTTTTCACATGCAATCATGAGATGTGTTACTCATTCTCTATTCTTATCCCAATGTACCAATCACGTCGCAACTTTACCTTGCACTCTTTCAATGTGGTGTATTAAACTTTTATTTGATCTCAACAATTTATACTTCAAGTATTACTTTACTTATATATAATTCATTTTAACGTAGAACATTAAAATTATATTTAACTAATAAAAGGTATACACTATGTGTGCAACTTTTTTCCAAATTATAAAATTACATTCTATAAAATAATATAAATAAAATTATTTGAAAATTAAATATTTATAATAAAAATAAATAAATATTAAAATTTGAAAATTAGAGGATTTTGAGAGAAAAACATAAATTAAAATAGTAAGTTGCAAGAAGAGATAGAAAGAAAATGATAGAATACACGTAAGAATTAAAAAATAAAAATAATTATATATTTATACTTTATGCAACCAAACAGCCGTATTTACTCAATAATATAGTATAGATTTCTAACAACCTTTCCCGCCTTCTTTTAACATGGAACATAAGACATTAAACTCCGACTTGCTTCTAACATTTTTCTTCTAAAGTAAGAAATTTTTTAACCTATTTTTCATTTATTAAAAAATTTTAAATATTTTACAGTCTCACAAACAGGCTCTTAACTTGTGAAATTTATCGATTTCGTGGAGGAGCCAACCACTGTATTCGTGGAGCATCACCTTCATGTTCATCTCAAGTTCAAATGTCAATTTTTATATCGTTTATTGTTGGACTTATAAGCTCCCATCACGTGCGCGTGCGCGTGCACGTACGTATACATGGAGAATACGTGCAAAATAATATTAAATGGATTTTAAAAATTAAAACTACCACAATTCGTTAACATGTCGGGTGTCGAGTTCTGATAAAATATTTTTTAAAAGTTCATTGATTAAATAATAAAAATTACTATACGCATTTGAAAGAAGAAATTAATTAGACTCAAAGTCAAAAATAAAAAATACGAACATTGAAAATACCTTCTTATCCTATTAAAATATTCAATAAATTGCCGGTTCACCGATTTTTGTCGCTTTCCATCCCTAGCCAACGGTGGTTTATATTATATTTTTTTGTACCAAACAACCAATCAATTCCTGATTAAACTAATCAGAGGATCCTCAGATTTCAAAACCTTGCTGTCATGCTTATCACAAAATTGTAGCGCTAGAATTAATTGAATTTAATCCTGAACGAGTAACCGAACGAGCATGAATTTACACTATGTTTGGTTCACAAGGTAAGTAAAAGAAAATATTTTAGTTGTATGGTTAATAAAAAAAATATAAGAGAAAAGAAAACTTGAGGAAAAATCTAATATTAGAAGACAAAACTTTTTTTTTTTTCTCATTAAATGATGAGGAAAATTATTTTATAACTCCCTTCTCTTCGTCAAATTAATTTTGATGAAGACGACGACACTTCGTACTGCTACTCCTGTCGTCGTTCAAAAATCTTTATGACAAGGCAAGACGGGCACCGGATCAAGTTTTGGAATGGACGCCTTCTCATTCGCTTTGACAACGATTAAGGATAGTGAGGTTTGCCTATTTGGAGCAGACATCGTTTGGGATATCGCAACGACTGAAACGACAAAAGAGTAATATTGTTGCAGTGGCCATGTTGTTGTTTTGGACGTCGAGATGAACGTCGAAGCTTACGGCAGCCCCTTATTGTTGTTTTGCGACGTCTATTATGTCGTCTCGACAATCGAACACGACGATGCCCTTTAGCCAATTGTGATTTAAAATTTGGAATGGCTTTTAACATTAGGTGGTTCCAAATTTGTTCCGAACGTGTAAATATATAAGCAAACACTCGTACTTTTCATTCACATTTGTCAATAGCCAAGGCTTATTGCGCGTCTTCACTGTTGCTGTTCCCCCACCGTGTGTCAACCTTAAAGTCGTCCTCGTGAAAGTCCCATTCCCAACCATAAAGCTCACCTCCACAAGGTTGAAGCTCAACGAAATCGTCCACAAAGCCATAGAGAAATTGTCTATTTTAAACCCAGGTAACGTCATAGCTCTACTTCTTTCTTCACTAAACTTACCCGATTTCTTCTTAATTTACTCAAATTAGAGTTATAGCATACATATTTGGATCAATTTTACATACGTGTCTAGGTTAGACTATTCATGTCAACATGAATAGTTTATAGGTTGAAGCTCCACGCCATGCCTACCATATTATTTCTATCCTATTCTCAAGAGTTTTGACATAGGATTGGTTTGGTCGCATATGGAGGACGATGATTCTTGTGGATTAAATTTCAACTTCTTTTGCTTGGTTGTTTACATATTCTTCCCATTTTCTTTGATTTTGATGTTGTTTGGTAGTTTTTTCTATTCTAGTATAATTACTTCATATTTAGAAAATTGTTCTTTGTTGTATGTGTGTTCAAAATAATCTATTTGGAAAACAAGGTCACAAATAAGTTGGAAACTTATTCTTTGTCATTTGGCTTAGGAATATGTTGTCAATGAAAGCCATTTGGTATAAATAAGGTGTTGTGGAGATCGGCTTTCTTCATTGCTGCTGATTAGACTTTGGTTTTTGTTGTCTAAATTTATTAAGGCATAGAAAAGAAACATTGTTATTAGTGCTTAATTGTTGGACTTACACATGAGTTTCTTATTTGCATTTTAAATTATCTCATCTAATTACTATTGTTCTTGTGATTTAAGTATGACACATGGAGCATATTCGAGAGAAATGGAACACCACTCACATGGAGGAGCCATAGGGTTAGGAACAAGTCAACAAAATAACCACTGCCCACTTCTTCACTCAACGATTTGGAGACTCAACCTTCCTTATCATCCCCACTACATGGTCCCGCGGCATCCATAGCCAATCCTCCCACATGTGGTGCATATTTGGGAGGAAAGGGATTTTGGTCATGTGTTGAAACAAGGAAACAGGGCCCAAGTTATGAGAAATAGCCCTTGCCGTCTCCTATGTATGATGGTTTTGATATTCAACCTCTCTCACCATTTCCACCCAATGTTCATCTGACATCCATACAAAATTCTATTAAAGCAACACCGTCCACTTCGCAAAATGAATAGCTGGTTGTCGAAGCCTCACTCGAGGTGCAAGATACCTAAGGGTCCCAATGGCATATAGAACACCTTATTCACCTCTCTTTAAGGATATTTCAATGAGTGTTTTGGATGATTTATACACTTTGCGGTATTTTACTTTGTTTGCACATAATTATTCGAACAACTTCTATTTTTAAAATATTATAGTGCTTACAAGTAGGTCACAGGCTATATGAAGGATATATCTTTGATCATTACCACAAACCTTGGATTTGCTTCAAGGACGTGCCTCTTGATACGAAATAATTCTAGTTTCAAAAATTTAAGGTATCTAGAAACCGATATGCATGGTACCTTATTTACTTTGGGTTGGAGTAACAATGCAAACTTCATATGATTGTTTGTGTCTAATTAATAATATCCCTTTACTTGATGATTATATAGACCCTAAATATGTCCTGGGTGTTGTTTGTACTATCATATCACGATGTTGCGTGTAATGAATTATGTCACTCTCAAATTTGCTATTTTGTGGCACAACTGTTATATCTCACACAAATAGTGTAGATATTTACATCCTATAATTTCGATTAGTTTGTGATTTTACCTAATACTATCATGCTTCTAGAGGGATGCTTTTTATCTTCACATTTTGTGAAACAAGTTTTGCATTTTTTATTCAATTTATTTTTTTATATTATTGATTGATGTGCTCACGTTAATGGATAATTTATATTTTATTTTCACCAGGTGAAATTTACATGGAATCCAACATACAAAATTGCAATTGAAAAGAATTTCAAAAAAAAAAAAAAGTCTGAACTGTTGAGGAAACACTTGTACAGGGTAAGAGTTTCTACCATGAAGGCCAAATGGATCACTTGAGAAAATTGGGAAGCAACGTTGGCTCAATGGGCCCAAGATATGTACTTAGCTATATGTGCGAATAATAGAGTTAACCAACTTGTCAACACTCACATTGCCTCTGCCATTTATTAAGATAGATTGATGCGATCAAGAGATTCGTCGAATTTTATTTTAACATTTATTATTTTTATTTTTATTTGTTAATGGACTTTATTAATAAGTTAGGCTATATGAGCTTTTAGGTTAGGGTTTGATAGGATTTAGTATAAATAGTATTTTTATTCAGTTAAAACACGGAGAGATTTTGGATATTATGAATTTGAAAGTTATGAAATCACTCAATTTTTTCTGGATTTGTGAACATTCAAATCGATTCAATAGGGTTGATGCTTGTGTGAATCGTGACATATCAATTGATTTTCGACGAATCGATTGTGATCATTCTATCATGCCGTTTATCAGTTTTGGAGTTCAATTTTAATTTCAATATGACGTGTTAGGTACTTTGATGTACGGTTCACGTTCTTAAAATTTAATTTGAATTCAATCTTAATTTTATTCTCTCATTGTGTACTTAATCGCGTTAATTTGATATCAAAGTAAAGTAGCATTGAATTCTAATTTGATACGCCTATTGAAAAAAAAATCAAAAACAAAATCAAGAAAAAAAAAAAAAAGGCAAGAGAAGCCGACGGCCAAAAATGTCGCCGGCCGCCGCTAGCAAATTCGCCGAATTCGTCGTTGATTCAACCTAATTTTGGCTGGGATTCATCTCCGCAGGGCCGTCGTCACTAGCCCAACCGATTCCACTCCCAATTGTCGCCGGAGAACTACTAGCAAAGCAGCGAAATTCCAACCAACCTGCTGCCGTCGTCGTTACTCCATGCCGCCAGTGCCACCGCGGCAATCCCTAACAGTGGGAGAAGAAACGCGTTGGGCCAGCTGGGTCAGCATTGGAAGTTGGGCTGGCTTGGTGTGGGCCAAAAGGTTGGGCAGGCCTACTGGACCAATACGTATTAATTCTAGTGGGCCAAAATCTATACGGCCTATTGCAATCTGGGGCCGCGGTCAGAAAATAAGAATAAAAAAGAAAAGGAAGAAGATTGGGCCATTGCACATCTGACTTGAAGTTTGTTTTTAAAAAAATGGATATGGTTGGCCGGGCTAGATTACCCGTTGGGCTGTAGAATTAATTATAGGCCGAAAAAATTTCTGGGCCTATGGTGCTTTTGGATTATTTCGGGTTAGATTATTTATTTTGTTCTTGTGCTGATTATTTTTTGTTGAACCAAATAAGGCCTTGTTTGGATGTTAGTTTTTTACCTTGCTAAGGCTCTATTTGGCTACCTTATTTTTGCTCAAAACTAAGGACTTATTTGGTTATTGAGTTTTTTTGAAAAAAAAATAGTGGGAAAAAAATACAAAAGAAGAAAGCAAAAAAAAAGGGCAGGAAAAAAGTGAAAACAATTGTGATAAAAAGAAAAGAGAGAGAGCAAAAAAAAAATACAAAAGTGTGAGAAAAAAATTGGGAAATATTTGTAAAAAAAAAAGAGAAACAAAAATTGGGGAAAAATTCCAAAAAAAAGAGTGAAAAATATTAAAAAAATAGAGAGAGAGGAAATTTATCTATACTTATTTCTACAGGTTTTTGGATGATTATGCATATTACAACAAGCGAATGTTTGACGAAATTCAAAAGTTGTCTAAAATGCAAACAAATAAACTGCAAAATTGTCTTGTTAGGGACAATCATACTTTGAGACACTAGAAGACAAGATATACACCGTCAAGGTACCATCATGGTACGGATTATGAATCAAATAGGGATGAGCATGATGAGACATCGAAGATATTGAATTCTTATATTGAAAGTCAATCTTGGTTATGTTTTTATTGCTTCCAGCGTGGGTATAGTATGAGTGAATGTTAAAATGAGAAAGTTAATGCTTATATTGGTATTAGCAAAATTTTGAGAGATAAGAAAAGTCCACCAGTAGAGATACCATCTTTGACTGAAATGAAGATTACAGAGAAAATGTTATCGAATGAAGTACAATATGAAGATAACTGTAGTACTAGCACGCATCTGGGAATTGAATAGAAGAAAAGTGAACAAGAAGAAATAAAAAAATTAGTAGAAATTGAAGAGGATAAAATTGATATGGAAGAAGCCATAGAAATTAAAATGAAAGTTAAAGACAACCACAAAATTGAAGAATAAGTAAAAGATTGTGAGATTAAACTTCTATAGAGTCACATGTACGTTCATCCATTTGACCACCTAGCAAATGTTCTGTTTATTTGTACAGCACAAAAGTTGAAAATATTTTTAAGGAGTTTACATATGTGCATCTGGGCACAATATTGGTGATATGACATAATTTATTATGTGATTCGCTAATAGAATTTCATTGTTTGATTTATAAAAGGTTGAAGTTAGAGTTTGAAAAAGATAATAAAGAGTTGAAAGGCTTTGTGTTTGATCCAAGAGGACGAAAGTTTGAATTAAAGACAATTCGCCCTTAAAAAGAGAGGTATGACGCGATCCAGGGATCTGCCAAATTTTTTTTTAACATTTATTATTTTTATTTGTTAATGACTTTATTAATAAATTGTGTTATATGGGCTTTTATGTTAGAATTTGATAGGATTTAGTATAAATAATATTTTTATTCAGTTGAAACAAGGAGAGATTCTAGATATTATGAATTTTAGAGTTATGAAATTACTTAATTTTCTTTGAATTTGAGAACATTTAAATTGATTCAATAGGGATTATTCTTGTGTGAATCATGACGTATCAAATAATTTTTGGCGTATTGATTGTGGCCGTCCTATCACATCGTTTATTAGTTTTTGGGTTCAATTTTGATTTCAGTACATCGATTCGAGCACTTTGATGCACGGTTCACGTTCTTGGAATCCAATTTGGGTTTAATCTTATTTTTATTCTTCCGCTGTGTTTCTGATCATGTCATAGGTCCATTTCGATGATTGCCTATAGTGAATGAATGGTGAGTTCTTTTTATACAACGTCTTGCCATCTTTCCCTACTGTGGAATTAAGACATCCATCACTACTAAATATCACTTTATATATAAATATATATATATATATATATATATTTTATTGGGTGACTTGACAGGAGGCATTAATGGACAGGCAATTCATAACTTTCTACAGGTTTTTGGAAAGATTGTTATTTGTCCCTAACAAGACAATTCATAACTTTCTCATTTTAGACAACTTTTGAATTTCGTCAAACATTCGCTTGTTGTAATATGCATAATCATCCAAAAACCTGTAGAAATAAGTATAGATAAATTCCCTCTCTCTCTATTTTTTAAATATTTTTCACTCTTTTTTTTGGAATTTTTTCCCAATTTTTGTTTCTCTTTTTTTTTTTTACAAATATTTCCCAAATTTTTTCTCACACTTTTGTATTTTTTTTTTTGCTCTCTCTCTTTTCTTTTTATCACAATTGTTTTCACTTTTTTCCTGCCCTTTTTTTTTGCTTTCTTCTTTTGTATTTTTTTCCCACTAATTTTGGGGTTTAGAAGATTGCTTCATGAGAAAGGGTCGGCCCTCATGCGCAAACACAAAGGGTATAGCCTTTCATATACTTCTTCACAGTACTTTGTTTATTTTCACAGAATATACCAGAGCATGTGTGAGAACATACATTTTCCCTTTTTTTTTTTTTTTCTCTTTGTATTATCTCAGAGGAGTGAAGAAATAATATACGCGTGCTTGTCTTTAGGAGATAATCCCAAAATTTCGTAGTTTAGGTCACCAATTGAATTTGCTTTGATAGATGTCATTTTTTAAAAATTTTTATCTTCTCATGTAGTTGTTTATGATACATGATGTTTTTTTTTTAAACTTCTTATGCATTCTTCTAGATCAAGACAATAAGTTCTATAGTTGCTCAAGTATTTCTACTTTTCATATGTTTTCATTAAGTTTAACTTGTAGTTTAAATGCTTAATGAAATCCGTTATTTAAATTTATACTTTGGCATTGTTTGACATTTTACTTTTGTACCCATCAAAAGTTTTGGCATCGATTTCCATGTCTTTCCAAAACTGTTTGACATTGTTTGTTTTTAAATTTTAGCATGGGCAAAAAATGATCGCAAGGCGCAAGAAGAGTTAAATTTTGAAGATACAGATGCGTTTGATGGGTAAGAGGCAAGTGCTTCTAGTTTCAATAGTAACAACATAGTGGTGTCTGCCTTTAGTGGATTCAAGAAAAGAAGAGTGCTTTAGAATCAATGTGGCATCAGCAGTTTTCTCAAAAATATTATTCATACTTCTCATCCTCTATCTTGAAGCTTTAGGCCATGGAGCAAAAATTGCGCCGAACAGAGAAAAAATTAAAGACTGTTGAAGAAACTTGAAAGTGTATAGAAGCAAAACAAGGTCAAATCATGAACTGGGTGCATAGGATGCACGAGCCATCATCTTTGGATCCAATTAGCTCATCAAACATCACTATAGATGGTATAGATGATGGCATGGATGCTGTCGATGCCAAGATTGATAAGGATAGGCTAGGTGTGGATGATTAGTTATCCTTGCACTTGAAAATCTTCTCGTTAGAAATGCTTCATATATTTTGCTATACATGATTGAAATTTATTCTACATTTGTAAATTTCTTTGAAAGTGAAGTGTGTGTCATTAGGCTTTTTTTTGGATTGTATTATCTCATTGTATTGGCATTGATTGGTATTTTATACAATAGGCAACAACATTTTATTGGCTATATATAGAAAACAAAATAAATTGTGTCAAAGTCATTCCAAAATTATGCAAAAAAAAAAAAAAATCGTGCTAAAGTCGTTTCAAAATTATGTCAAAAAAATAATTCGTCCCAAAGTCATTTCGATCCATTCCAAAAACAATTTATGTTCTAAAGTTGTTCCAATAGTTGCTCTGCCATTTCCTTCCTAAAAAATCTGTCTTAAACCTATTCTAGAAATTCTTTACCAAATATCATGTGCTAGTTCCATCCAGAAAGTCACCCTAATTCTGTCTCGAAAAATGCCCTTTTAAAATTGTCCCAATTACACTGTGTCAAATCAACTCCAAATAGGTTTGTGTCTAATTCATGCCAAATATGTTATTCCCAATCCTTTCTAATTCCATGCAAAAAAAGAAAAAAAAAACCATTCCAAATTTTCATTCCAAACTTGTGGCAAATTCATTTTAAACACTATGTGCCTTGTTCAAAGTTGGATCCGCCGTAAAAACCCGTGCCAAATTTTGGATTGTCATTTCAAAAGTCGTTTGAAATATTGATACGTCTTATTTCACTATTTTAAATTTTGAAATAGTATTATAAAAGACATTCAAAAGTTTGGAACTACTTTTTCCGAGTTGTTTCAAATCAATTGGAACCCTAGTCTTTGAAACACCTAGAAAACCATTTCAAAATTTGTTCCAAATTGATTTGTAAAGGTTTTTCTGAACATTTTTGTTCCAAAAAGTCATTCTAATCCAAAAATTCTTATGATGCATTGCCCTTTTCAATTTCATAAAATTTAAAGTTAAACTAAAATTTGACTCAAGCAATGAAATTAAATGCAAACAAATAGTTTAAGTTTGAATTCTAAGTCAATTAAGCTCCGAAATACCATCAAACTTAATTGAAATCGAGTCGCGGAATTTATCTTATTAACAATTCTAAATCAACCATTCACAACTTATTTTTAAGGTAAGATTTAAAATTTCATAAACTTCAAAAAGCATTTACTAATTTTAGTTTTGGGTTGCATGTTCAATCAGGTATCTGGTGCCCAACTTGATCTCAATTTGTTGTTTTGTCAATCATCAGCGAGGATAACAAATGGCCAAATGGCCTCCAAAGTGGCCTGTGTTCAACAGGAACACGAGACCCACGGTCTGGACGCAAATCAGTGAGCAGCAGCCCGCATCCGCACCGCAAACCAGCCGGCCTCGCCCACACTGAATCTGAAGGAGACCAATTCTCGAAGCACGAACCGCCACGTGTCCTCATCGTCGGGTCCGCAAAACCCTCGAAGCAACTTGCCCCCAAATCCTATAACCCTTGTCTCTCACGCCCGCAATTGCGCCACCCTTTTCCACTTTTCTCCTTTTTCAGTTACTTTACAGTATTCGGGAACCCTCTCTTGAATGTTGATAGCCCTCTTTCATTAATGATGTGTATCTATTGCGCAGCTCTTGTTCGATGAAATGAAAGCTGTTTCCAAATGATCGGCTTGGAGGGTCTGACGCAGAAATGCTGGATCTTTTTGTGCTCACCCACTTTCGATCTTTAATCTCTCTCCGCAAACGGAAAAAATTTGGCCCTATCTGATATTTTAATTCTGTCATGCATAGGGTTTGGTTTTGTGTATTTTGAGCCAGGGGCATTTAAGAATTAGGATAGGGATTTGTTTTGGTTTTTTGTTTTGTTTTGTATTTTTTGGTTTTTTGTTAAGAGTTCCGTTGTTTGTTTTATTTTGCTTGTACAGATAGATAAATTAGGGATTTGTTGTAGTGCAACATAGGTTTTGGGTAGAATTTTTTCTTTTCAGAGAGATTGAAAGTGGCGAAGATGAGTTTGGGCGCTGCCGAGGACGATTCAGCATCGGAAATCCATCTTCCTGCTGATATAGGTTGGGAGACGCTTGATAAATCCAAGTTTTTCTTCCTTGGGGCCGCTCTGTTTTCCGGCGTTTCCGGCACGCTTTACCCGATTGTTGTGTTGAAAACACGGCAGCAAGTGATGTTGAATGATGTGCCGTCCTTCAAAATGGCGGCCTCCATCTTTAAAACCGAGGGCTGCAGGGGATTCTACCGAGGGTTTGGTACTTCCCTTATGGGGACTATACCCGCGCGTGCGCTTTACATGGGCGCTCTTGAAGTCACGAAGAGCAATGTAGGTAATGTTGCTAGTGCTCGGTTAGGGCTGTCTGAGGCTTCAGCTTCGGCTATTGCCAGCGCTGCTGCTGGACTAAGCGCTGCCATGGCTGCTCAATTGGTTTGGACTCCTATTGATGTTGTGAGTCAGAGACTGATGGTTCAAGGTGGCGGTTGTGAGGGGGGTTCTTGCGTGGTTGGCTTGAAGAAGTACAGTGGTGGGATTGATGTTTTTAGGAAGATCATACATGGAGATGGAGTGAGGGGGCTGTACCGTGGATTCGGCATATCTATATTGACTTATGCACCTTCCAATGCTGTGTGGTGGGCCTCCTACTCTATTGCACATAGAGTGATTTGGGACTGCATTGGCTGTTACTGCTGCAAGAAGAATGAGAATGGGAATGGTGGCAATGGTTACAGGCCGGACGGGAAGGCTGTGGTGGCGGTTCAGGGATTGAGCGCCGCGATGGCTAGTGGAGCGTCTGCGCTGGTGACAATGCCCCTCGACACAATCAAGACAAGGCTACAGGTTTTGGATGGAGAAGGCAACGTTCGCGGTAGATCTCCCACGATCACAGAGACTGTGAGAAACTTGGTGAAAGAAGGCGGATTGGGCGCTTGCTATAGGGGGTTGGGACCGAGATGGGCGTCGATGTCAATGTCCGCGACAACCATGATCACTACTTACGAGTTTCTCAAGCGGCTCTCTACCAAGAATCGTGAGTCCTATGCTTTGTGAGTTGAGGTCCATTGAACTTTGAAGAGAGGGAGTGTAGAAGGTGACGCTGCCTCACCATGATCACGTCAGAAGGGGTGAAGAGGGAAGCATGTTCTGTGTATTTTTCAACCCCTGTTTAGCTTTTTTATCCTTAGCTGGCCTCCTCGGCCGGCCGAATATCATGCCATTGTACATTCTGTTAAAATGTAGAAATGCATGTCCACTTTTCCGTCTCCAATTGTGCTATCCAGACAATATATCCGATCACCTTGATCAATCTTGAGCTCGAGACTGTTCTTTTCAGTTTCATGTTTCCCTGAGAACATGCACAACTGCCACCAGTTTTGAGATCTTTATTTGTGTTTTGGGATGTCAAATAACAAGAAATTTGAGTGGGTTTTATATGGACTTTAGGGTTACGATTGGAATTGACTTTGGAAGTAGAAAGTTTGGTGTGAAAACGTAGAAACAGTGTTAAAATCTAAGGGTGTTATTATGATAGTTGTAATAGTTGAAAGAATTGATTTTTTAGATTACAAATTTGTATCAGACATAGTGTGAATTCCTGACAGTATCAACTTGGAGAACGGTTATGCATAAACTCTATACAGATTAACTACTTTATTGAGATACTGGTATTTTAGAGATAGATTAGACCCCATAATATTTTTAATATCAGAGCCTATCTAATGTGTTAGTATTTAAATAGGGGTCATTTGCAATCGATTTTGAGGATGGATTGAGTATAAGTACAGTATCATACATAACCATTCGAAAAAGAGGGTTGACACATGTGTTCGTATTTTATAGAGTCAAGTACTTGAGAGATTACTGTGAAAGCACGAGGATGTACATAGGTTTTGATTAGAAAAGAATGTAAATTTCTGTCTAACATCAATGTTAAAAATGGTTCTACACAAACTTTGTATAAGCTAATCACTTTTTTTAGACACTAATGTTTCGAAGGCGAGTTTGGCCACGTGACACATGGGCTAAGTAGCTTATGAATCACAGCCCGAGATTGAAATGTGGTTATTGTAACCGTCCTGTGTCCAAGCTTGTCTAAAATCTGGATAAAGTCCATTACAAGTTGACGTTGAAAGCCTGCCTTCTTTATTTCTGATTTAAATAATAAGAAATAAAGTTTTACTAAAATTTATCTTAGAATTTGCTCTATTTGGGTTGGCAAGGATCCACTGACAGTAGTTTGACGAAAACCATGAGCTGAAGAGATCAGCAGAAGATAAATTAGAACATTTTTTAAAATCTCAGTGCCCAGAAAACCTCAAGGTTATGTTTGGAACCAACTTTTTAACTTCAAAACAATGTCTCAAATTTCACACTATCAAACACAACATTTAAAAAATTTTCATCCAAATTCAAATTCAAAATTTTCCTTTCATATAAATAACTAACTAATTATATTTCAATCATTATGTTTATATATAATTAAATCAATATCTATATATATCACACATATATTCATATTTATTTTTATTTATACGCTAAAATGCCAGACTTTCAATGCAATCCCACACTGGTAATCACGTGGAGCTCGGGATGTCAGTGATCTAAAATAGTACTGCAAACAAATGGAGATGAATAATAAAGGGTATGAGATTCTGTCTTCTCCACCTTCCAATCCTGATTTGAGATTTTCTCCCATCAGGCAACCTTCTTAAAAGCATCTAACAGGGAACTGCCCTCTTAATTTTCGTTGTTCATTCCCTACATTTGCCAGGCCAAACCAGGCAACCAAGCATTTATCTCATTGGTACAAAATAATTGAACTTCATCTGCAGCTCATTGGTGGACTTCAAGTGTTCATTGTGGTTGCAATTTTTAATTAATAGATGCTCTAACAATCGCTGAGTGACAGTGCTGTTAGGGACAAAATATGGTTTACATGTCATGCTTTAATGATCCAGCTGATGAGTATAATGAGCATGGTCATTGTATCTTGTTTTCCCAACAAACAAGGCAAGACTGAAATATTTATTTGACAATAAAATTAAGTTAAACCATTACTTGAACTGATGATATAGAAAATATTTGGTCTTTCAATTTCATGAGCCATGAACCTCTTTCTTGGTTTCATTTCAACGGTGGACTGTCATATACTGCACTGTTATCCATTTTGTCGCGATCTCTGAAGCTTGTTTTTATTGCACAACGCGTGCTTCCCAGTGATCGCGTCGGATTGGAGGCAGAAGAGTTGCCACACCGGATTTTGGTGGGGCAGCAAGCATCTGATTAGGCCAGGACATGATGTGCAGCTGAACGCTGTCTGTTTTCTCCATTGCTGAAAACAGTGTTTGCTTAGTATCACCATTGTCACAGCAGTGAATTAGGCCTTCAGTGTCAACAGTTGAAGGCATCAAGGTATTCCCTTGAAGCCTGGAGATCACAAGAAGGTGCTGCTTTCTGTTTGCTTCATCAAATAAATCCCCCAACCCGGCACGCTCTGCAGCTGTACCCCTCGTCACTGAATAAACACAGATGAAACCCTGTGAAATGCAAACTATAAAATCTTACTGACACAACTCCTCCAAAAGTTTTAAGTCAAAGGCAAGAACTGTGTAAAGTTAATGAATTTGAAGCTTAGTCAAGGATATATTAGATGAGAAATGTTTGGAGTCAACATATGAAGTTACCTCTTCAGTTCTTTTGATGTCCATTCCAAATCTGGCTTCTCCAGGTGCAGGGAGTAGTTCATGGGAAAGCTCTGCAACACCAGGGAGGAACCAAAGTCTGACACCTTTTGCAATGCTTACAGTAGTGTTGGGATTGCCCTTTTGCTCCCTTCTCCGAGCCTTCTCTTTTCCGGTTGCCCGATTCCTCTCCTTCAAGCAGAAAACACAATACTTGACAACAGAACGAGAGTCCAAAAAGGGTTCCAGGTCTTCACTTCCAGCTGAAAACTAGGATACTAAGACAACAGGAGTAGAAAAGTGATCATACCGAGGGGATGAATTGCTCGGTTTGGACGTTAACGAATACTAGAGGGATGCCAGATGAAATTGCTGCTGAGAACCAGGCCATTGCCCTGACTGTGAGGCGTTCGGTGCTTCGCTCTCTTGCTTGAGGTATGAAAAGAATCGAACTAACGACTCTCGCCTGGTGATCAGGCAGATGAGAGCCCACCTTGAGTTTCCAGTCATATTTGATCCCCTTCTGGCGAAATCCCCTGAAGTCTAAATTAACCACTCTTCTGCTCATCTCTGTCGGAAACAAACAGAATTCTCAGCATTCACATTTTTCCACCAGCCCTTTGTCATAAGCAAAACAATTCGACAAAATGTAATAACTCTCAGGTTAAGACCAACACTGTGTAAAAGCCATCCAACATATCTGTTCTTGTAAAGCAGAAACTACCTTGGAGTTCAAAGCACTCGTCAAAAGTCATGTCTGCAAGAACAGCAACATGTCTTTCATCAGAGGCTGCTCTAACTGTAAACTTCTTCTGCAGCTTCTTGTTTACATCTGGCACCACGCAAACCTGGAGCTTAGCCGTGCCTTGGCTCCTTCTCACCTTCAGCCACACATACTCAGCCACCCGGTTTATTTTCCCAAGATGCAGGCTCAGTTCTGACCTTGCCTTGGCTAATATGAATGCGTCCTCATCGCCATCCACAGCTATGCCTTCCATGATGTCTCCGGGCAGTGGCATACTCTCATCCCATTCTTCTGCTGCGTCTTGCTTCACTCGCTTCACGCAGACTACGGTCTGAGCAGAGGCCATTTTCTTCTTCTTGAAGAGAAACAGTAACATCTTTGTGTGCGCGTCAAGCTTTCCACTTATATCTTGACCCCTTTGCAGGGATCGCAATGGACGCAGAAGATACGATGATCTCTAAGGACTGAATTTTTAGTTCTCAACGTTCGCCTAGATAATTGCTAAGATTTTTCTTTAGCAGTATTTGGATGTAATCCTATGGTTTGATGATTTCAATGTCTTTCTTGATGAAGCGTTACTAAGTTGTAATACTAAGTAAGCCAAGAAATAATAAAGGGTTATCAATGTTTGAAACAACCTCAATTAAGACAACGCCTTTAAACCCTATTACCAAAGTCCATATATATCAATGTCTCTTGTGCTGGGAGATAAAGAGTCAGTCCAAGAAATCCAAAGTGAACTTGCCAACAACAATTCGAATCTGAGAGTCAGAAGTGACCTCCAGTCATTCATTCTTGTTTTGGTCGAAATATGAGTCAGCGGGATTGCTGGAACTTGATCCGAGATCACCAAAACACGTTGGAGATTTATTGGGCGATTATAAGTGAATATACTGACAAATCATACTTGGCAAATTTAGCAATGCAATAACGGATGAGCCCAACAATAAGGTCAACAAGTGAGCCTAAGCAATACTCCTCTTTGTCGTATTCAGCTCTCCCTTCTCTGGCTCTCCTGTGGTTTGTCCACTCGCTTCATCGTTCGCCCTGCTCCCTCGGTCGTTACCCAAAGGCAACAGGACGTCCTTTTGAAGCGTAATTTTCTAGTCAAAGCTTGCAGTCTCCACCCTAAGTCAACCCATAATGCTCCATAGATTTGCCGAGAGTTGGGAATTGTATCGAGAACAGACCGATAGCCAAGGTGATTCGAGCTCAAAAGAAAAATTGAGCAAATGGCCATGGACTGCTCTAGCAAGCCATCAGCGATGTCTCAATAGGAACCTGAGTTGAGAATTCAAGTCCCTGAACTATAGTGATACAAGAGTGCCCAAGACATCAAATAAATAGAGAACTTTCTATTTAACATAGAATAATTTTTTCTTGCAACAAACATAGTTGATAAATTCAGAAAGGTCACTAAAACCACAATGTAATTAACAAGTGATGTCAAATTATGATGGCATACCAAGTATGTGGACATTTAGGGTAATTGAGTATGCTTGGATACATAGGAGTAACTACAAGATGCCATACAGGATTAGTTCCTCTTAGAGAAAATGGAATATAAAGCAAGAAGGCATTGTGAGAATTGAGCCAGACTAGAAGAGTGTGAGATTATATGAAGGCATTTTATCACACGCGTATGTTAAACATTCGAGACATGATTGAGAAGAATAAGTTCTTCACCTTCTTAGAGAGCTTGAAGCCCACAACGTAATTGGAGTACAACGCATTAGGTATTACCGTGCGATTTGTGACTTTCACGATGAACTTAGAAGGGAACGTTATGTTGCAACTACACCTCAACAAAAAGGAACTGGAGAGAAATCTTTTAGAAATAGCTCGAACAAAGGTGGGGAAGACCCACAATCTTAAACATCAGTCAACATCCAAAGTAGTTCAAAGAATAGACCTACTGAGAGCAAGCAAGAAACAATATAGAGAAGGACTAACTACTTTCTATGTGACAGGCCGCATATACTTTGGAATTTGTTGAAGAAAAAGCTAGTGAATAACTTATTGAGCTTGAATGATGTTAGGCTACCAATATAGGCCACACCCCCCTGCACCCAAATTTGAAGATAGTGAATCAGATTTCAAGGAAAATAACTTTAGTGCTATTTCCCATTGATGCTGGAATATTTCTTGTCAAGTTTTGGCAAAATAGAAAGGAAAGCTTGTAGCAAGGCAGACTGCTCTAGCATTAGTGGAAAACCCTCAAGACAAGGAGAACTCCAAGGCCACAAAAAGATGGGATTAACGTATGTAGATGTGAAGATCTATGACAAATCCATTCAAGTCACGATCGACATAAATGACACACACAACTACTTTTGACTACTGCTAAAGTGGAGAGATTCACGATTGCACTTGAGAAAAGGTTGAGTAAGTAAAGACAATCAATTTAGCTACTCAGCCTATTGTTAGAGTTGTCAAAGGAGTTAGGATTAAAGTTGATTTGTTTAAGGAAAAGATAAACCTTTCTGTGATTCAGATGGATGATTTAAACTTATCTTTGAATTTGATTTCTTAATAGAGATAAGAGTAATGGTCTTGCCATGTGAAAAAGTAATAAAAATTGTAGAGAATAAGCCTTATATTGTTCCCACCATGTTAGGCCAACAACGCTTTGAATTTATAATCTTATTTTATATCAAGATAAAGAGATGGGAAATAAGCCTAAATTTTTTGTTTGCTCAGAAGGAATGATGATTCCATCATACCACTGGCTCACATCCTCTATGGATGGAGGAAGGCATCATTTGTTTGCTGCACAATTAAGAGAGTGCACACTTGAGAGGTTGAGACGATTGAGGGGTTTGTTTGGTGCAAATTTTAGGGCAAAGAGCGTGTTGTAATAGCATGATGCTATTTTTGGTATTTGGAAAATTTCTAGAGTGAGGGAGAGATAAAAAGAAAATTGTGAGGATTTTTTTGTGAGTGACAAAATATTGAGAATTTGTTTAGAGTATTTTTGATAAACACTTAAGTACCACTATTTTGGAGAAGTTTCTTTCTTGTACTCCTACTTATTTAGTAGTAAAATAATTTCAAAGCTTGCCTCGTGGATGTAGCCTATTAAAAGATGAATCACATTCAAATTATTGTGCTATTATTTACTGCATATCTTTATTTATGTTTTGTGACTAATTTGCCTGACGGATTATGGCTCTTTGGTTGGATGTGCTGTAGCTTTTTTTTTTTTTATATATATTTTTGCTCTGCAGTTGTCATTAACAAACATTTCAAGTTTTGTCAGAAATTAGGCTTGATGAATATTTAATAACGAGATTGAATATTGATTTTTGTTACCAGTGTAGACCCAACATGACCTTAGCTGTAAATCCATATGCCACTAGTTGTTCGAAGCCTCTTCCCCAATCGATCCCTGTTATGTGGCTTATTCTAGTGCCACCGATATTCTACTTGCTATGCCTCAAGACATCTTGAAATTCTGGGTTAATATTAGTTGACAATACGGCATAATGGCTGCCGTATAACTCTTTCCTGCTGCCTGTTCCTTTTTATTTCTTGCTTATGAGGGTGAAATTTTCATTGGCAGCTGCTCAGTTGTTTTGTAACGACTGTTTTTTTTTTTTTTTTTTTTTTTTCACGTTAAAGTAAATATGGTAAAGACTGCAAATTCAAGTTACACAAAAATCAAAAGAACGAGACAGGTGCTCAGAAACCAGTCACTGTCCGCATTCATGGTTTGCACGGAATTAAAGCATGGCCAGGCATTGGACACTTATCCAAACATTAAGAGTATGTTTGGTTTAAAATTTTTGAGAGTGGTTTACAAAAATGACAGAAAATGAAAATAAGAGAAATTTAAAACTTTATATTGAGCATGTTTGGAACCCCAACTTTTGAATTATGAAATAATATTTTAAATTTTATACTATGAAATATATTATTTAATAATATATTCACTCACATTCAAGTTTAAAATTTTCTTCACAATTAAATTAATATCTATATTTTATTTATATTTTAAAACATAATTATTATCCTTATAAATTATTACATCATTCAATCATTATTATATATTTTATATATATATTTAAATAAATTATATTATTCATCTCATTAAAATATTTTTTCTAAATCTCGACGCAATTTCTATTAAACATTATATCAAACAAAAGCCTCTCTCCCAAACATAGCCATTGCAAACATTTCAAGAGGGAATCTTCAAACAGGCACACATGCAGAGGGCGCCGAGAGGGAAGTGTAAGTGCATGCGCGATGACCGACGACAGCCCAAGCAGGAAAGTGAGGGGGGCCTCTCTGTACACGTGCGCCCAAAGTGTGCCTCCCACCTGACAAAAATGCACCAACACGTTTGCTGTCAGAAAAGGCCCAGAGGAGGACTTTTAATTTGCTCTGCCCAGTTTATAAAGGCAGCACCGCCCGGATGCAAGAGGGAACGAAGACAGCGATCCGTGTGTTCTAGTTTTCAATGCTACGTCACCTGTCTTCATCAACGAAGGGTAATGCACGCACGTACGCGATCTCCACCCGACGTGGAAAAGTGGGGATTGATTAACATGAAAGCGTGGTTGTGCAGCGTTTTTAATTCCTTGGTGTCTGCGTTTTGGTTGTGTCCGTGTGGCATGAACGGGGAAAAAGAAGCAGCAGCAGCAGCGGCAAAGATGTTCCCCGTGACTAGCCTCCGGTCTGACGCTGACGTGCTATTGGTGATTTGGTCCCCCTCAGCCTCGTTTCAACTCACATCAGCTTACGAATTGCTCGTGTCACCAATCACTACTGCCATACTATCTCAATTTTTTGACAATACGGGCACGTCGAAGATCCACAAAATTATTGAAATAAATGTTTCATAAATCAGTAAATTGGATAATTTATTGCGTTATTGCTTTTTAAAAATGGTTGACCCTATTTATACATAAAATATTCATACATAAATTACACGCACACATACTATTATGTATGCAATGTCTGTGTAAATGAACTTATGTTTTCAAAATTAACGTATTAAATTAATGTTTCAAAGCAATGATTTATGAGGAGTTCAATAAATTCATTTATTGTTTGAGTCATTAGTTAATATAGAGTTTCAACACACACACACACACATATTTATTTTGTGAAAATAAAAATTTTAATCACTAAAATTAAAGAATTACTTATTCATAATATTAATATTTTTAAAGCATTATTTAACTCAATTAAAATAATATATATGCATATACAAATAATTCAATAAATATAAGTCAAAGTTTAAAAAATGAAATGAAAATTATATATAAGAATCAATATTTAAAAATTTTAGAACTTAATTATTTGAAAAGTTATTTTGTATAATTTGTATAAAAAAAGGTTAAGATTGTTCTCTCAATTTTTATAAAAAAATTAACAAAGTAATTTTCATCCTATTTTAATCGGTTGTCAACTGGTTTATGTCAGTTCTGATTGGTTTACACCAATTTTTTTTGGCACAGGTGATTTTCTAATGTACCAAATCAAAAAATCTAATATTAACATTTCGGAGGACACAACTGAATACAGAATTATTTCCCTTATACTACAATTTACCCACAACTTTCTAATCGATGCCTTGCTACTTTAAAAGCGTGGTTAAGACGCACGTTATCACGACTCCCATAACTCAAAAACTAAAATGGCAAATGGCCATACTTGCAAACTAAGCGTCCAAGTGCTTGTAGACCATGTTCACTTTCAAACAAAAAGTCTTTTAGAATTATTTTATCGCACTCGTTACCACAATACCGTCATTTTACTACTTTGTTATGTGTTTGTTGCATATTAGGACTTTTATCCATTATTTCACCTAATTATATAAAATTAACATGATTCTTAGGTATAAGAAAATCGAACCCTTTAGAGCACATATTTGATTTTTAAAAAAGAAAAGAAAAGATTCTTCACAGGAGATCATCAGCACGGTCCGACTTTACAGTACACAAGCACCTAATCTAACATGTACCTTTGGCAGATGCATCAGATCCTCAAACCAAGAAAACCCCATTAGAGAGAACACAGTTCTGAGGTGTGTGGAGGGAAAGGGATGCATCATAGGAGAATCACTTCTAATGCCTGAATATGAAATCCGGAACCAGGACACAGCACGTGGATCTTGACATGGATTGTGGGGGCATAATACCAGCAAAACCACCACCAACTGGCCTATTTTTCAGAGGGTGCAATGGAGACATTTCATTAATTGGCTTAAGACCAAGATTTCACTTTCGTGCCCGTGTTAATGATGTTGCCTGCTTCTAAGACCTGCGGAACAACTTCATGCATCAACCCAAGCCCAAGACTGATACTTGATTCACGTGGGTACGTGTTGATTAATGTTGTCATCTATTGGAAAGTCTTATTAATGCTTAAAATACAGTTTTCAAGCATATATTGCAATCAAAACCAAGAGTTTCTTGATATATTGGAACGACCCTTTTCGGATTATTAGCCAGGAAATAATGCTGGATTGCAGGAAAATTAACGGAGGGACAATAAAAAAAATATATATATATATATTTTTTTTATAATAATTTAACCCTAAAATCAAATCTACACATGTCCTCTATTGAACCACATCTGTCTAGCTATGTATTAACATCGATGACTCCGTATGTTGCTTCTATTTTGTCCATCACAGGGAAATAACAGATCTACAAGTCAAGAAAAGACATTCATGTATTATACATCCATCAATGTAAGAAAAATAGAAGGAAAGAAAAGCAAGAAGAAAAGGACAAGAGAAATATAAATGAATTAGTAAAATGCTAAGCCAATAGTTGTGTAGAATAGCGGCATATGGTTCTTAACTTTGATTTGGTGGTTTGAAAGAACAAGGAATTTGGACCAAAGAATTGGCCTTGCAACTAAAGTTAGGGAGCAAGTTGGTCTGGCGCATGTGCTCTCCTTTCCAAATCCACAATTTGGTGCCAAATTATTCAATGTTTCACACTATTAAATTACCTAAAATGCACAACATTCAATAATATGTTTAATTGGTCTGTCACAAATTTATAAGAGATTAAATATGCCCTCCTGTCCAATGTCCTTCGCCAAATCTTCAAATATTTAAAACTTCAAAAGTAAAAACCTACATACAATTCTTGAAATGCAGAAGGCCTTTATTAAGGGAGCTAGTTGTGGATTAATTAATAACCCAATTAGGGTATTTGAATATATTGTTGTTGATAAGAATATGACCTCCAAATAAATTTTGAAAATAAAAGCCTAAATAATAAATCAAACATTTTCTATGTAGAAAAGAAAAGCCATGCATCATAATATCAAAAAAAGAAGAAAATTTCGTACGTATTAATTACTTGCAGTATTAGAAGCCAAGCATGCTCCTCTTTCATATTGTTAATATATTTTTTCATAAATAAAAGGAATAGTAATAAAGAAGCATGTTAAAGTCAACAAAGATGAGATGCTTTATTATAAAATAAGTTCAATTTGAATTTGGAAGCCAATGTCCAAGATTAAAGTTTCATATGGTAATAAAACCATCCTGCAAATTATCTGATCGTGCATTTTGAATCACATAAATAATATAATCCAACCACCCACAAAAATTAAAAGTTATGCATGACAAGTTATAATCTCCCAATTCTTTAAGTTCCAAAAGTCTTCAACTTTTTTCTTCCCAAAGCAACAATATTATTGGCTCATAAACAATTAATTAATTAGTACCCTAAACGCAACTGATTCTGTAATTGCCTACCACTAAATTGCCACTTTTCAAAACGAGTATTTCTGTCCCCACACGGACACATGCACATAGGCCCCAATTGTTAAATACTAAATCAGTTCTTATGCACTATACAAACACTACTGTTACCCATCCAAATTCCATCCAAACACGTCCTTGCTGAACCCCTTTATATCCTATTCCCTTTTCTCCATTCAACAATCACAAGAATCTTCATCAAACAGCTTGCTCCATTTTCACCATCCAACCTCAATTGTACAACTTTCTTCCCTTTCAAAACCATTGGCCAGAACTTACAAGTCTTGCATACGAAAAATGTATTGCAGGGAGAAACCCTACAGACAGGAAAATTACAAATCAAGAAAAACCCACAGGAATACGCCGTCGTTTTCCTCCACCCTTCTCGATGAAATCTACCACTCCATGGATGGAAATGCTGACCAAGCACGAGACTTTAAGGCTCACAGAGAAGCAGCAGTGACAAGGCAAAGCGGTTTCAGAACCCAAAGCAGCAGCATAGGAGATGACCCAGTGGCAAGCCTTACAAGGGCCTGTTTGGTTGACAAATGGATGGAAAAAGAAGTTAACGAGAAAGTCGCCGTCGTCAGAAGAAGACAAGCGCAGTTCCCTGCAGCAGACTGGGAGAACCCCTCGTTTCAAGACAATGATTTGGTGTTCTTCAGCTCAACATCGACTTCTTCCGACAGTTCTGGGGCACTCTCGTCGTCGGACACCGAATTCTTCGGTTCCACAACGACGACAAAATCCAACGAGGTTTCGTGTTTCTCCGCAAGGCCCAAGCCTGTCCGAACCCACGTGACTAACCCACTAGAGAAGTGTTTCCTATTTGAAGATTACCAAATTAACCAGCACAGCAACATAACGGAAGACGAGTTGATGAAGTCCAAGTCGAAGGCCTTAAGGATTTACGCCAACTTGAAGAAAGTGAAGCAGCCCATCTCCCCGGGAGGGAGGCTAACGAGTTTCATCACCTCACTTTTCGCCAACGCCCATGGGAAGAAGAAGTCAAAGAATCATAATGCAGATAAAGGGTTCCAAGATTTGGAGTCCCCTAAAGCAGCGGCACCATCATCAGCTTCTTCGTTTTCGAGGTCGTGCTTGACCAAGTATTCGCCTAAATCAACGGACAAGGCGAGAGATGCGACCAAGCGGACGGTCAGATTTCATCCCGTTAGCGTGATCGTTGACCAAGATTCAAAGCCTTGCGGGCAGAAGAGCTTATACAATGAAGGGTACTCCGACAGACGTGGAAGGCCGCCGTTGCCGCCGAAGGAGTTGACGGAGCCGAGATCGAGCCGGAGAGAGAGTAACAGGAAAGCCGAAGAGGCCGTGGAAAATGCTTCGAAGGGCCATTACAGTCACAGTCAGAGGAAGAACGATTATTCCATTTCGAGGAAAGTTCACCACCAAGAAGATGATGACGAAGACGCAGTTAGCGATTCGAGCTCGGATCTGTTTGAACTCGATCACTTGGCGATGTTCGGAAACGGCAGATTCTGTAAAGAGCTGCCAGTGTACGAAACTACTTACTTTGATAAGAATCGTGGTTTGATTCGTTAATTACACGGGAATGGATGGAACACTGCGCTTTGTTTTTCATGTTACATTTTGTTTTTTTTTTTTGTTTTGTTTTTTTTTTCTTTTCTTTTTTATGAAGTGCTTTTTAATTACATTCGCCGTATACCTTTGGTGCCATTTGTAGCTTTTCAATCTTCGGAAATTGGTAATGATGTAAAAAAAAATTTACTGAAAAAAGAAAACTAAAAATTGAAATACAGAGAAAAGGGATGAAAAAGAAGGGAGTGGGGGTGGTGAGGGTTGGGTAGGGTTGATCTCAGGTGAGTGACTGATATTGATACGACGGAGGAAAAGGGCAAAAGAGAAAAAAAGAGGGAATGAGAAGCAAAATGTGTGATGGTAAAGACAGAGACAGATATTCTCTAAAGTGATGTTATCCTTTGCTTTCATGTATCTTTGGTTTTTATTGATGTTGTACAATTGTTGACACTCTCCTCTTGGCAATGTTTGAAAGAGCGGTTCTAGTTGAGATATGATATGGAGCGTGGGTTGTGTTGGGATGGACAATCATAAGATTTTGATTTTTAAAAATTTTGATATATTTAAATATATGTATATAATATATAAAAAATATTAAATAATATAATAATATATAATAATAACTATTAATTTTTAAGATATAAAAATGTATGAATGTAATTATGTGAGTGTATGTATAGGAATTAATTTAATTGGAATAGATTTGATGATTAAAAAACTAATTAGTTAATTATATATGTAAAAAATAAAATTTAAATTTGAATTTAAATAAAAAAATTATTTAGTAAAATGTTTGGTACTTTAACAATATTTTATGGAAATACTCTTTATATACATTCATGTATACTATCAATATCTATGCTGTGTATCATACCCTATCTCATATAGTAAATAACTTTGGTACAATTTGAATAAATTCCTTAATATACTTTTCTTAATAAATCTATATACACAATTTAATAATTACATTTGGTCTTAGATATAAATAAATTACAAATACCTTTAGTTTTTTTTCTTTTTTTCTCTTTCTTACCATTATTTTAAATTCTTTTTTTACTCAAGATTTAGTTCTCTCCCCGTCTTTGTATTGCCTATACTTTTTAAATCTTTTTCCAAAAATTTATAATTAAGGAGTTTAATATTATTATTAGCAACTAAAAAATATAATAATTAATAAAATTATATAATATTTTTATAGGCATACACACATTGTGCAAATTATACCAGTGGTTGAGAATCTCAATTGTGAACATTGATTGAATTTAATGACATAATTTTGTGTTCCGTCCCCATCAATATATGACTGTGCTTGTATTATTTTTGTGACCTAACGACTGCATAATTATACGTAGATGGTACATTGATAGAAAATAAGGCCAGAGGAGAAAAATGGAACTAAGAATTGAACTTCATAAATAGTCGAAAATTTGATCATGTCTGGAGTATCTTGATCTAAATTATGTCTTACCTTAATTGCATCTATTGTGAGAAACTCTTTTATATAAAATTTAAACCCAACATCTCACATTCTCATATAACTTATTGAATATCAAACTATTGAATGTTCCTTAAATGATAAAATAGAGGAGATAAGTTAAGAATTGAGATTTTAAGGTTTCAACCCCTACATTGATCATATTCACATCACTCGTTCGATTGTTGAGAGAGTTGAGTCAATATGTGTGTTAGGTTAATACATGAATAATGATTTCATCTTTCATGGGCATCCACCAAAAGAAACTCTATCTTCTGCCTGCCCATAGCCTTGTAAATAACATGTAATTGTTCAATTGTCCTTAGTTTTTAATTTAAATATAGAAAAATTAGTCAAAATTTTGGCTACATAAATAACCATTAATTAACCCATTTAATGAGACTTGGCCACAAGTTCACAACTTTAAAGGAATTGAGAAAACGGCAGTGAAAATTATCACAAGATTGAGTTGGACATTTCAAGAGAACGTACAACCCTTTAATGCTTGTTAAGACAGAGGACCCCATGTAAAATCTATAAACTCTCTCTCTACACTAAAATCCAAAATCTATACAATAAAGTTCTGTATAATTATATGTATTTTTTAAAAAATTGTATTTTATTTTTATGCAAATATTCTCTTATCAGGATGAACATATACTAAGTGTTTATGAAGCATGTAAATACAAAGAACTTTCTTTTATTATTAAAAATAAATAAATAAATACAAGGAATCTTATTAGTCAAAACCTAGCATGATCAAATGATTAGCAAAATTAATGACAACTTTTATATATAAAATATAATTGTTATAATGGGCGGTGGCGGTGGATTTGTAACTAACCCAAATAATGTATTTGGATATAGGATAGCTTCATGAATTATTCCAATCTAGCTTCTTGTGTTCCATAAATTTATATTTTTTGTACTTAAGTAGGTTCTTTCTGCAATTAAATAAGTTTAACTAATAATGCAATAATAATAATTGAGGAAAGATACAGCTGAAAGCTAATTAGGCCCATTTCTTGTGAGCTCCCTCGTTGTTGGTGAGGTAGGGAATTAAGTAGCCCACATTAATAACAATGCATTAATTGTGGAAGTTCTTTAGACTACAAACCAACATTATTTTCTGCTTATTAGATGATTATGTAATCCCAAATTAAAGTTAGTCACTTAATTAAACATATTCTAGTATCGCATGTATCAATCAATAATGGATAAAGTATTATAATAACTAATAATGTATCAAAGTGTACAAAAGCCCTTTCTCACTAGTTGTCCCATGGACCACATGACTTGAACCTAGTGTTCTTGAATGAGGCAAAAAAATTAGAAGGTCAACTTATTTTTCTTTTTCCAAAATATTCCTTAAATTTAATATTTATAATTTATAATTTTTTAATTGAAATATAAACGTTCTCCACTGATATTGTGACTGACTTTTAGTTGTATAGTAGCATTTTAAAGTAACATGTGGAATGTTTAACTCAAGGAATTAATTTGTAACTTATAATGTCCAAAGCTATTTTTCATATCCAAAGATAGGTACAGTTCACAATCAAATCCACTATCTTTTTTTTTTCATTTTCTGATAATAAGGTTAGAACAAACAAAAATTTAGGACATTCTTCGTGAATCAAAGAAAGTACAAAATAAGACAAGTAGCCCAAGTGCTGGGTCTCAACTGCAACATGGAAAAATCTATTGGGCAGAAGTCTAATACAAACTTTTGAGATTGTTCTAGGCCCATTTTCAAGTTAAGGGCCTCCCATAAAAAGCCCAATATATTCAAAATGTTGATCCAGAATAAAGCCCAAGAAGAATCCAAAACGCACTTGTACTTGGACCAACCTTGATTTTGGTGACCCCTTCAGAAAAGGAAAAGGAAAAAGAAAAAGAAAACAAAATTATAAATGAAAAACAATGAACATGAAACAAATATTTATTCAATTAGTAACTTATTCAATGAGAAACAGGAAAAAGTGCACTGAATTATTAACTTTGAAAAAGTAAGCGTTGGTTGCTATGAACATGCATCCCTATCCATTATAGCAAGTTTAGGAAAAAGTTGAGCCATTGATTTATACTTACATTTTTCATTTTTATTATTATTATTATTTTGGGTAAGAAAGAAAAGGTGAGGATTGCTCAAATTAAAATGAAGTGGCTTTTGTCTTGCCTATCAGGATTCTGTCGTGTAGTTTTGTGCATGGAATTATTAATTACACGAGGATTTTGGACAAAGAATGGATCACATCACCATCAGCGTCACTTCACTTTCATGATACTAATATTCTTTGACTAGAAAAACTGAGTCATGCTAGGTTGGAGATTTTGCTGGGGTGAAATTGATCAAAATTTTTGTTTGGAATATAGAAATTATGATTGGTGGTAAATTTTTAATTGACGAGAATTTGGATTTATTTAAATTTTTATATTTATATATAATAAATTAATGATTAGATTATATGATAGTATGTAAAATAATAATTGATTTTTTAAGTATACGAACACGCATGTATATACAAGTATTAATTTAATTATTAATATATGTAATAATTGAATTTTGAATATTAAAAAATGTACATAAAAAATGTCGTACTCTAAATTCAAATGTAAATAAATTTTTGTTGAACATTAAGTTTTGATTTCGTGAATTTTAATGGATACAAGTTCGGAAGCAAAGACAAATCAAAACTAATTTGTATTTAAGTAATATTTAGTTCATAATTCATAGTTTTAAAATTTTGATTTAATATATAACGTCACCTAAGATTATGATTTTGGGTATGTACATGTATCATCGTTTTTGTACCTTAAAACTTTAGAGTACATCGCTTTCCCGTGAGATGTCTCGTTCTTCTTCCGTAGTCTTTCTGAGACACTCTGTCTCACACACAAGAACAAGCATGTGAAATGCACGGGGGAAAAAAATATGTTTGTGTAAAGACTCAACAGTGTTGCTTTACTTTAATTAGTCAAGCTTAATCGTTGGGTATGTTAGTATATGTTAGTTTAGCTTGAAATTACACTACAGCTGCAACAAGTGCTAGGGGTTCCACTCCGCGAGAGCCATCTCAGATTTACTGCCACCGACGACTCTCTCTTCTACGGTAATGAAGCAAACTACTGAGTTTTAACTATTCTTAACTCCAGTGGCCTGAAAATAAAGAGAAGAGAAAATTAAAAGGAAATCTCTCTCGGCGCGAAAAGCTTGTGCTCTTTTGACTTTTGAGTGATTAAGAATATGGAAATGTGTGGGCGTGTTGTCCTATGTTTTGATCCGTGTATGCGAGTAGCACAATAGCAGCTTCAGTTATGGATTTTTCTTGACAGTGTGCAAGTGGGGTTTATTATTTTTCATTAAATTATTGTTGTTGCACATAATTGTGTTGTTCCTGTGTTAGATTTTGTCAGGTTGAACCAATGGATGCAAATGGTAAAGCTCCAAAGATTGGCGGGGAAATAAGCATGACGGAGAATCAGAAAAGGACAAGTGATGTAATTGTTGATATTCCTGGGACTGATTCGCCTCGTAGAGTATCAAATGATTCATCTTTTGTTGCTCAAAAGTCGGTTGCGGTGACTTGCCCTTCCCCTGAAATTTCAATTATTGGTCCAAGCTCCAACAAGCCTCCCAAAATTCCCACTAATGAGTCTGTCACTCAGAGAAAATCATTAACAAGGTCAGTTTACTCAAAGCCAAAGTCTAGATTTGGTGAACAGTCTGTGTTAATTGATAGTAAGATGTTTGAGGAGAATGGAACATTAAATGAAGGATATGTACTATCTAGTTGTGGTTCGCCTAATACCAAACTGGATGGTGGTAGTGCTAGCATCAAAGAGGTTAATAGGACTCTGTCAATAACTCCAAAAACTCCATTGATGTCGTCGTCTCCTGGTGGTTTTGGAGGAGCAGTGAATGTGGACGAGGGTGAGGAGATATACAAGAGAGTCAGTAGTAGGAAGAAGCTGAAGTATAGGAAAGTGAAAGCCAAGGTTCTGATTGAGTGGTTGGTATTTCTATGCATCCTTGGGTGTTTAATTGCAAGCTTGACTGTTCATAAGTTGCAGGAGTCAAGGTTCTGGGGCTTGCGTGTTTGGAAGTGGTGTGTGCTCGTTTTGGTGACCTTTAGTGGCTTGATGGTTACTAAAAGGTTGATGCGTTTTGTTGTTCTATTGATTGAGTTGAACTATTTGCTGAAAAAGAAGGTAATGTATTTTGTTTATGGTCTGAAGAAGAGCGTTCAGGTTTGTATTTGGTTAGGTTTGGTTCTCATCACTTGGCTTTTGCTGTTCCGGGAAGGGGTGAAGAGGTCGCATGTGACTGACCGGATTTTGGATTTCATAACTTGGACTATTGCTTCGCTGCTTATTGGTTCTTTCTTGTGGCTTTTGAAGACTTTGCTGCTAAAGATTTTGGCATCTTCCTTCCACGTAAATACGTTCTTTGATAGGATTCAGGACTCAATCAATCATCAGTACATAATGTTTACTCTGTCCGGCCCACCATTCATGGATTCGGCACAAAAGTTGTCGAAAACCAGTAGCAATGTTAGTCAATTCAGTTTCCGCATTTCAAACAAGAGAAAGGATGGCAAGGAAAAGAAAAAGAAAGAGGAGATTGATATCCACAAACTCCATCAGATGAAGCAAGATAAGGTATCTTCCTGGACCATGAAGATGCTTGTTGATGGGATAACTAACTCAGGTTTCGCCATGCTTTCTAATGTAATTGATGAAAATGTCGACTATGGAGGTAATGAACAAGCAGATAAGCAGATAACAAATGAGGAGGAGGCAATCGCTGCTGCCTACCACATTTTCCGGAATGTGGCTCAACCTGGTTGCACGTGAGTAGAAGCATCTTTTAGAAATGTGCTTATAATTACAGTAGGAATGTCTGTTGATATATTATGTATCACATTACAATCTTATATATGCAGGTATATTGACGAATATGACCTAAGGAGATTCATGCTTAAAGAAGAGGTTGAGTTTGTATTTCCAATGATTGATGTGGCCGAGACGGGACAGATCGACAGAAAAGCTTTAACAGAGTGGGTGGTATGTCCGGCCTTTTATTCTCTTTAAATTGGAATATTGATGAATCCCACGTCAATGTACTGAGGTGCTGGTTCTGATGTCCCAATGCATGGATGTTTCTCTACATTTTACCTTATATTTATGCAGCTGAAGGTTTACAAAAGCCGCAAAGCACTAGCGCATGCTCTGACTGACACCAAAACAGTCGTAAAGCAGCTGAACAAGCTTGTTACCGGGATTTTGATTGTTATCATGATAATAGTGTGGCTTCTCTTGACCGAAATAGCAACCACCAAAGTGCTCGTCGTTCTCTCATCACAGCTTTTTGTAGCTGCTTTTATGTTTGGAAACACTTGCAAGACTATATTTGAAGCTATTATCTTTGTGTTTGTAATGCATCCCTTTGATGTAGGCGATCGTTGTGTGGTTGATGGCGTTCAGGTAACTTTCAAGCATTGTGAATGCTTTATTTTGTTGCATCCTTGCCATTAATTGTGTTTCTTTTTACATGGTTACAGATGATTGTGGAAGAGATGAATATCTTGACAACCGTCTTCCTGAAGTTTGATAATGAGAAGGTATATTATCCGAATTCTGTTTTGGCTACCAAAGCCATTAGCAATTTCTATAGAAGCCCAGATATGGGTGATTCATTCCAGTTCTGCATCGACTTCAAGACACCTATGGAGAGAATAGGTGCTTTGAAAGAGAGAATAAAAAAGTAAGCCGCATTCATCTTTCCGTCTTCGTTACTGTTGTCAATGTTGATGTATTGGTGAAGGGAAATTGGAGGGTGTTTTGCTAAACTCTTTTGTAAGTGCTTACAAGATCACATAGTTTATAAGGTGTTTTTAGAGTTTATAAATTTGTAAGATATCTAGATAAAAATAATAAGATTGTCTTGTAAAACTTTGTTAAAATTGATGATTATAGGTGATTATAGTGATAAAAAAAAATAAACCAGAAATCAGTAATATATTGAAATTATGAATATTTATACAAATTTTAATATACAAAATGAAGTATCCTTAAAATAAATTGAAAAAATCTAACTTATTTTAGTTATTATAAGTTCCAAACATTATTTTTAGAGATTATAAGCTATTTTACTGAACACTTTTAAGGAGTTTATCAAGTGTTTTATGGCCATGTTCACTTTACATGATTAGGTGGGATAAGACATATGGGTTATGTTTGGCACCCTATTTTCAACAGCAAAATATCATCTCAAACTTCACATAAACAAAACATACTATTCAACAACATTTTATCTAAATTTAAATTAAAATTTTTCCTCTCACATATATATAATTAACTAATTATTTTTCATTTATTACACCTATTTACAATCAAATCATTACTTATATCTATCACAATTATACTCACATTTATTTTTATTTATGACATAAAAAATATAATTATTATACTTGTAAATTATCACATCATACAATCATTTTTAAATATTATATATATATATATTTAAATAAATTATATTATTCATCCTATTAAAATTTGACTTTCAAATAGACTACTTATCCTAATAGAACTCCTATCAAACGTCACGTTCGACAAAAACTCCTCCCCCAAACATAGCCATGTTAAAATATCTAAAATAATAATCCCATGCAACAAGTATAATAAAAATAAGGCCCTTGTCTTATCATAGATATTGAATACGCCTCTGAGTTCATCGCTTTCTTGAGAAATTACGGCCTTCTCTCTGCGTTCTGAAATTTCAGGTACTTGGAAAAAAATCCCCACTACTGGCATCCTAATCACAATGTTGTTGTGAAGGAGATTGAAAATGTAAACAAGATACAGATGGCTGTCTTTTTCAATCACACAATGAACTTCCAAGACTTTCCAGAGAAGAGCAGACGTAGAACCGATCTGGTCCTAGAGATTAAAAAGATTTTCGAGGAGCTAAACATCAGATATGATCTTCTTCCTCAAGAAGTTCGTCTCCTTGAGTCAGAAACAGCTACTGAAGAAACCAGCAAATGATTTTCGTAGAGCTCAGAAACTTGTCGGCTTCATCTTCAAGTGAGTGTTCTTGTCTCCTCTGAATCATATTTCTGTTTGCTAGTGTTTGAATGTGTAGTTTCCTTGTATAGTTTTTATGCTTTCCATGTATAGGTTGATTTTGATTATGTTATTTTGATAGGATGATTTAGATTTGTTTGGTAGGTTTTGGACATCTCACACTGTTGGATAAGAACCTCATTGTAAATATATTAGAATTACTATCCTTCCTTCATGGTATCACAGCCTCACAGTACTGGGAGACCTACTTTTGAGAAAAAAACTTTAGGGCGTTATTGCTACCAAGGGTTTTCGAAGTAGGAAAGAATAGGGTCTTGATCTAGTTATAACCCTAAAGGTGATTATTTGTAGAACCTGTTCCCTTTCTTTTAGGAGATACTGCATATAAGTCATTTTTAAGTAATCACGAATGCAATAGAATAACACGAGAGTTAACTCGATGCATCGTAGCCTTATGCTTTACTGTGTCTAGTGTGGGTTTTACATTTGATGTGTGGTGAAGATTTGAAACTCTCTTCAAATTCATTGCTTAGTATTGTTGCATATTGTGAACAGTTTTCTTATCTGTGTGTCGAACATTTTAGTACATTTTTCCCTTGATGAATTCACTGTCATTGCTAATTCCTCAGTTGTCCAATCAAAGAAAGTTAGACCAGTTTATTGTTTGAGTGTGTAATATCTGCAGCCACTTGATTGAGAAAGAAAACCGACGATGCTGGTTTGCAACTGGTGAACAAGGAGCAATGGTTGTGTATTGCGTAGATACTTAGCACTAGTAAGTAGAAGAGAGAGTTTTGACTTGAATCGAATCAACTTGACCTCCGACTTTAACTCCGGCTTTGCAGTTATAAGCTTCATTGCTGTTGGATGTGACGGTGAATAATTATGGCTATATGTTTGTGTTCATTTTTATTTTTTTTTACTTTTACAAAAAAATATACTTAAAAAACACGTTAAAAAAAATTCAAAACAAGCATAACCTATAATTTCTACACGAATAAGTTTGAAACTGCACTCACTCTAGGGATGGATGCATTTATTACGTTTGGACGTATCCTAAGAGCTTTCTTTCTAGCGCACCAGGAGCATTTAGTATCAGTTAAAGCAATGACACCACAAGCTTCTTTCTTGGACAACATAAAACTGAAGCTATTTGGTTCCCCGGTGGATAATTATTAGATCTTGGCCATGCAAAATAAAGGAGCATACTCATTAAACTCATCTATACGAATACAACATTTGCCAATATACAATCTAGAAAGACGGAATTCACCGACTCCAGGAGAGTTGGAGATGGCTTCCACTAAACACTCCTTCGGTTCCATCTCTGTAGAAAGGCAAGAATGACTTTAAAAATGCCAAAAAATAATTTTTTTTATAAAGAAAGGATCAAGTTCCCGCACATCATTATATATCGCTGCACTATTATTAGTTTTTGACCTCCAAGGAACCTCAAGATTTCCCAACAATGTAAGATGATAAGACATGTCAGGCACACTAAAGAAATCCCAACTGATCCACAAGATCCCGCAAATCCTCCCCCAAAACTGGTGTTTGAGCTACCAATTCTTCCACTTCCACTTCCACATCCGATGGCCCATCAGCTGCAAAGACTTCTTCCACCTCGTCGTCGACACTAAGATCTTCACTGAGGAACTTCTCCCATATGTTCTCAATCACAGGGTCCAAACTGGCGCCACTGGCGGAGGGCAAAGCCTCTGCCGAAAGGCCCTTCACATTGCTGCTCGGCTCGTCACCAAGTGCAGCAGAGATCAGTGCCTCCACCTCCAAGCGCGCATCAGCTGCAGGTTCCACTTCTTCTTCACCAACATATTTTGCAGGCTGACTGCCGCCTGTAGCAGCAGTAGCAACATCTTCCAGGCTTTCAACACTCGGGCTCATGGTCAGTCTTCTCTTTTGGCCTATTTCAATGTGTTTATCACTCTTCTGCGCATAATTATCCATGTATTGGTTGAGAAACGAAGGGCTCCTGAAGGCTTTGGCGAGGAAACTCATAATCTGTTGCTGCTTCCTCTCCGTGCTGTGGAATCTTTCCTGCATCGCCACAATTCGCTCCCTCGAGCTCTGCTGTTGTTGTTTGAGCTTCACGATCTCCGCCATCAACAGATTTCGGTCTCTCTTCAGTCTCTCGAGTTCTTCTTCCATTCCATATTGCCCCAACTCCACACAAGTACGTCCACCTTGTTGCGTCATTGGGTGCACGACATTTCTTCGCCTTTTTATCGTCTTCAAGAGATGCTTCTGTCCCCCCAAAAACCCTTCATTGGCGAATTCCCATCTATCAGGATCCACTTTTCTGAAACCCTGCATTTTGCACATTTTAGTGACTATGATAAGGCTCAAATTCTATATGCGATTGAGGTAATTACCGTGAAAAACAATGTATGCAGCAAACAGCAGTCTCTTGCAGAAAAACAGCTAACACGCCAGAATCACTGTGACTGCAAGTATAGCAGCTGATCAGAATCAATATAGATTTTCTCAGTTTAAAACCCACAAGATCGATAAATTTCACTGTCATTTACACACATCGGCAGACAAGCCTACCTAAATCTTCAGCAAACAAGCCCGTAACCAATTTTCCCGTTGCACTATCAGATTCGCAAAGAACTCTTCATCACAGCATTCAATTATCAGAAACCAAGAAAATTTAAAAACAACTTAGAGTAGAACAAAGGACAAACATCAGTAATCCTCAACAGGCTTCAAGAAATTTTATTACGAACTCCATTTTTTACAGCCAATGCACACAACCAACCGTATTTTGCACGCACAAGAAATTCATAGCCCCTTGTTTATTAACTATTTGAACAAAATTTAACTTAAATTTTTGATCTAAAGAACAGAGTGGAATGAATTTATGGAAGTAACCTTAAGTCAAATGACTACCATTCAAAGTAGAACAAGACTAGATAGACTGACAAAAGAACAAATGCGAACATTTAAGTCAAGAATGAGAAATTCAACGTTGTTTAGAATCTCATCGCGATAACAAGAAATATCAAATAAAAAAGCAGGAAACGTGTAATCATCACGCTTGTGCAAATAAATGCAGAAAGATCAAGCAAGTCTAAAAAACACTTACATATGTGTTGAGCTGCCGAATGAAGCTGGAGAAGTTTCCGTGCTTGAAGTATCTGGGAAGCAGGGTGGTCGAGAACTTGTGACAATCCCACACGATGAAGCTATTCTTCGCCCTGTTCCACGAAATCACCGCATCCGTCGCAGGGTCCTCCACCATTTCGAACGTCTTGATCAAGAATGGAGGTGGCCCGACATCATGCAACCCTTCCATCGGCAGTGGAGAAGAAGACGACGACGACGCACCGCCACCCCCAGATTCAGCAGTGGCGGTGCTCTCCTCTTCGACCTTCACTTCCGCATTTTCCATTCCCTAAAAAGGTGAAAAACTTCGCAGATAAATTTCAGTCACGAGTAGCGATTGCCTAGTTCGTAATTCGATGGGTGTTCTACTCCGTCGCTTATGTGAAAGGAATCCAGCGGCGGCGGTTATCTATATATAAATGTGTGCGTGTGAGTGTGTGAGTGCGTATGGATGGTTCAGTGTAAGGTTCTAGATTCTGGTAGAGAGGGGGTCACTTTTCTGTTAGATATTTTCCGCAGATTTCCAGCTTCCAGTGATTGTGCGGCAAATGCACAGTGTCATGTGGGGACGATTATAGCTGATGTGGTCGCCAGCTGGATTTTGCAGTTTCGTGAAATGTCCAGAAGCTTCTGGAGATCGGAATTAGAAACCTCTTAAAATTGAGGGAGGAATATCTGTAAATATTAAAAATATATTTTTTCTATAAGGTATTCTATGGTACTTGCAAAGCTCATTTTATTTTTGAAACTCTGAATAAATTACAAGTTGCATAATTTGATAATTTATTTATAAATTATAAAGTTACTATATTTTTTAAAAATAAAAATAAAATTTTAATGAGAAAATAGTGAAAGATTAAAAAAAATTGAAAAGAGATAAAAGTTGACAGAAGAGATGAATGAAAATAATAGATAAAAAAAAAGGGAGAAAAGGGATAGATGATTTAAAAAACAAAAGAATTTAAAATAAAATAAGTCGTATGATTTTATATTCTACTACAAAAAAAAAGGCTTATTTACTTTGTAACTCGTAACTTGTGCATGTTAGATGTATATGTCTAAAATTTAAAGTATCAAGAGAATTAAAAGGATTTGAAAAAGAGAATAAATTTGACAAAAGATACGAGTTAAAAGAAAAGAGGATTAGAAAATGATAGGAGATTTTTAAAAAATAAAATAAAGACAATTGTATAATTTTACATTAACTAAAAGAAAATGTAATTTAAAATATAGTATATTAATTTTAAGAAAACATTTGGAAGCTCTTTTTTAGGTGCTTTTGCACGCCTTCTGAATTTTTGTCAATACATTAAACTAAATTTTTTATATTTAAATTCTAAATAAATTTTTTTAATTAAAAAATAAACATAGCCATATATTTTCTTTTATTTTCAGAAACAAAAACATTTGATGTAATTCTCCTTTTAAGTTAGAATAAAATTCTTAAAGACATAAAAGCAAATTATGAGATTACAAGCAACTATAATTGAACTTTTGCGAACCATTATTACCATACACAAATACTTCCAATTGTTACTTCTATTTCAACTATTAATATTCTATAAATTATGATTAAATTGAAAACTTTTTTTTGGCAAACATAACAGTAAAGAAAGAATTGAAGCTCCGATCAGATCTCTTTGCAGATTACAAGCTACTTTGATGGTTAAATTATATTGAAAAATGTTTTTTTGGAGTGTGTATAATCAACCAAACATGTGTGGTAGATTTTTTAATGCCTTTGAATTTATTTGAATTACTATTAAATTTGTATTACTAGTTAGAAGCACAAAAATATTTTATGAATAAATTGTTTAAAGAGAGAGAGAGAGAGCTATATATATATATAGATATATATATCATTCATATAAATTAAGTTTATTGATAGAATTTTTATAAACATAGTAAATAAGAAAAGAGTCCAATTCTTAAATATAAATCTAAAATAGTTTAATTTTTCATAAATAAGAGGAATACCTTTATCGGTAAACCTTCTATTAAAAAAATGGGAGAGTAGACAGAAGTAATTATAATTGAATTTATTAAATAATATTTTAGATAACTTAAAATGGCCAAAATTAGTTATATGCAGTACTATTCTTGTATTTGTTAAAACGAAAGATAGAATATTTTTGTTTGTTTTCAAATTTTATTATTTACATTTAAGTGTTTTGTCTCAAAAATTATATAAAAGTAAGAAAGAAAAATAAAATTTAAAAAATGTAATAATTGAGTGTGTATTTTTTTATTCTAAAATTTGAAAACAAATATAGCTGATATATTTTACCATTAAATCTGCTATTTTACTTTATTTTAAATTTAAAATATAGAAAATAGTTATCATTGTAAATATATAAAAATAAATTCTATTTTTTTAATTTTATAAAATAAAATTAAAATTTTTAGTTTAGTAATAGCTTATACCTTAAATTATAAATGCGCAGATATCTAGTGTGCAAAATTTGCTTTTCCATTTGAAAGTGGGAGCCTCATAGAAAAATTGTCATTAGAGGATCAAATTGTTCCTATTTCATTTATATTTTTACTTCTTTATCTTCTCTTATAATTTTATTTATCCTTTTTAATCCTTTCCAGTTAAAATTTGATTTATTAAATTTCTTCTTATTTTGTTTTGTTACAAACGTCTTTCTTTTTATCTCATTTCATTATACAATTAATTTCTAATACATTTTTAAATTTTCAAAAAATCATTTTTTATTATCAAAGTATATTAAAACTACAGTATTTAAATTTTACTATTAGTATTGTAATTCTTGCTAGATAATAAATTGTAGAGTAAAATGTATCTGCAATATAACTAGAAATACACGCAATATCACAAAATTTACGTGTTCTTGGAATAAATTACATTATAAATTTTATATGCACGATCATAAGTTGTTTGGTTATAACGAGGACTGAAGTGAATTGCTTCCACTGGAGTCCATTGGGCATATTCTTGCCTATTGAGAGCTTCAACACTTGCAAAAACAATAGAGGGAAAAAGAACTAATTAATTGAATTACTCAAACTAACATTGCAAACCTAGATAAATATATGGATCAAATGCCCTGCTTGCAAGACCCATGTTTACGATTGAAATTGATTCACTTGTACAATACTACAGTATGGATTCATTTCCATCTTGTCCAGCAAGCCAACATGCATGTGCAGAATGACTTCTGTCATCATCTCTATTATTTAACAAAACTACCTATATGATGCATATGGGGAGTGATCTCATCGTACTGTAGAATTAACGGATGTTAATTAATTTCTTGTTGCCATCGCTGCGTTGCAGGCCCAAGAGAAAAAACGTATGATGGGAGTTATGGAGTCAACAATTTTTCACTACGATATTTGTCTCCTGCTCGACAAGGCCTGTGTTTTATAGAGTTTTTAGGGGCGGGCCTCAGAGCACTTATGACTCCGCCACGACATTTTATCACTTGCCCGACAAGGTTTAGGCTTTACAGGACTTGCCTTCCCGGGCTCTATAGGACTTGCAAAAGGTGGGGATGCTTCGGTTCTACGGGACTTACAGAGGGTGGCGGCAGAGGCAATTGCAGTTCGGCCACGGCCTCGACAAGGACTGTGCTCTGTTGGGCTTGCTAAGGGTGGCCTTGAAGCACCTTGTCAAAAGATTTTTGGAATTATTGACAATCGTTTGCTTCATTTTTGGGTATTAATAATGGAATCTTAATAATTTATGCGTGGATGTAGTCGCACGGCATACTTTTTTTTAAAGATTTTTTACATGTAATTATCTAATATATATGGTGTCAGAATATTGAAAATTCGAGACAATAAATTAGTGTGAGTTTCTTTTCTTACATCTACCTGACACATGTTTGCATCCCCCACTCCCCCATGTTTTGTTATATGTGGCTTGGTTGAAACTTAGACATGATTTTCAGTGGGGAATGTGTTGACTTAAAAGATATAATAATTAACAAATTATATCAATCACCTGGGATCTGGAATGCGTATCACAATAACTCATGTTGAAGATATACAACAATTATATCAACAACCCACAAGTAATTAAGAATGTCTCTTAAATAAAAACACGTACTAACACAACCATCCAGCATATTATTTATTTGCAAAAATTTTGGTTGATATAAATGTGTTATATAATTGATCTGTACCAAAAATACATTTAGGCTATTCAAATGAACTTCTTGCCAGTGCACACTGGGATAGTTCTGTTGACTCTCAGTTGGCCATGTATGAAATTTAATATTATATTTAAACTAGAGACAAAATGATTTGTCACTTGATTATGTGTTTTTATCCTATATAATCCAATGGACTTTTAACAATGTCATCTGAACTTTTTAAATGCTGACTCAGAAAAATGCTAGTGGAATTTGACCAGAAAGTAGGCCAAAATGATATATAATATAATATTATTAAACATTTAATAATGAAAATATGGTCATTCAAAAATAAAAGTATATATTATAAAATAAAAAATAAAAATAAAAGAGAGGTTCAAATAAGCTTGGTGGAAGATAGAAAGAATGATAAATAAAAATTTATATGTTGAAAAAAAAAGTTAAATAACAAATAAAAATAAAATATAAATTAGAATTTGTGTTTTTGAGGAAGGCAACGTTTGGCGACCAAAGTTGTTTATTGGAGGGGATTGAACCTTAATTAAACAGGCCCTGGTTACCCATATTTCACCTTCTTTCTATCCGTCTATCTTCGTACAACCAAACAGTTTAGGCAATAAAATTTTATGTCAAATTTAAATTTAAAATTTTTTTTTTATATATATATACACATACTTCTTCTTACTATTATATATATTTATATTTTAAAAATTAATCATTACTATATATTATCATATTATTTAATTATTATTATAAATTTTAAATTTATTTAAATATACAAATTTAAACAAATCACACTATTAATCACGTCAGATTATTTTTTTCAAATATACAGTTCTCACCAAACATCATTTTCCAACAAAACTCCCTCGCAAACATAGCCACAGAATTTTCATTATTCTCCTATAATTTTATACGGCATTTTTCTCCATTTCAATTTTTTCCATTTCCCCTGTCTTTGTGTCAATTTCCATCATAACTGATTTTGAAGGGTTAATTTTATTAACCTGCCCTCCCTTTCTTTAATAACATGTAGAGTTGAAGGTTAATTTAGTAAATATACTTTTTAAAACCAAAATTAATTTCTCTATTAAAACTCCTTATACATTTTAAAATAGTATAGATCAATAAAATTTACACACTCTATGTGTGTTTAAATTTATTTATAAATTATAACAATATTATATTTCAATTCATAAAAATAAATTATTTAATGTTAGAAGTATAAAAAATATTTAAAATAATAAAATAAAAAAATATCAAAAGAATTTGAAAGAAAAAAGAAAAATTTTTGAGATAAAACACAAATAAAAAATTTTTAAATGAAAAAATTAAATAAAGTAATTTATATGATGTTACATTGTGCAGATATATTTAAAAATAAAAAAAAATAATGAAAGATAAAAAATTATAAAATTTGAGTAAACATATAAGTATTAACTGTAAGTTAGATATAAAAACCTGAAGATAATAAAAAGAATAAAATTATTTAGCATAAAATATAACTTTGTAAATTAACTTTCTATAATAATTTAATGAATAATTAATTAAATAAATGAAGCCACACCTTCAATTTTTTGCACTACCTGTTCATAGCTCTTCTCCTCTGCGCAAAACCTTTGGCTTGAAAAAACCTGAGAACCACAGAGAGAATCTTCTTACAATGCACCTGGTAGTTGGGCATTCATAATTTTCCCTTTACACACGAGATATGCGAATGGTTGATTCTTCGATCAGTTGATGCTTTGATCGCATTTATTCTCCATGTTTCAGTGAAATCGACACGTTTTGATGGTCAAAATAAATGGGATTTCTGCTTATTTTCTTATTGCATATCGATGAGCAGCATGCAGGGAAAGGAAATGGCAGAGAGAGGGTGAGGGAGGGGGAGAGGGGGAGGGAGAAAGGGGAGGGAGCCGTTGGCAATGGCGTTTGGCTTCCTTACTGCAAGTTTTCTCGATCGAGCAATGCGATTGCCCTTCCCTCGTCTCCCTTCCCTGCAACAGTATTTTTAAAATCGGACCGGACTAGTCGGTTTAACCGGTTTGACTGGAATCAGTCGATTTTTCAGTCCGGTATAAAAATAAAAATGTATAAAACTAGTCAAGAATCGATCAGGTCAAAAACTGATCAAAAAAAACTTAAATCGGTTAAAATTGGCTAAAAATAGGTTTTATCTAAAAAATTAAAAAAAAAGAATTTTTTAGCAATTTTTTTTGAAAAAATTACAAAATAAATTTTTAAACTTTTTTCAAAATTTTCTTACATTTACAACTCTTTAATATTAGTTAAATATACAATTTTTATTTTGACTTTTGTTTTTAATAATTTTTATCCTTTTATTTTTCTAATTAATATTTTAAAAATTAAATTATTGTATCTTAAAATTAAAATGAGTCATATTAATTAATCTGTTTATTTTTTAAAACTATTTTTTTAATTTTATACTTTTAATCATTTGAATTTAATATATTTTTTAATTTGTGTAATAATTTTTTATTTTAGTTAAATTATTTAATTTTTAACATTACATTTAAAATTTATTTTATAATCTATTGTTATATTGAATTATTTATTTTGTAAATTATTTTTATAGTAATATATATAATATTATATAATTAAAATAATCGATTTTTTTAACGACTTAATCGATCGGGGACCAATTAGCCAGTGACTACGATTTAGTCACCGAAAACATTGCCCTGCAAAGTAAATGATCCGATTATTAAAACATTGCCCTGCAAAGTAAATGATCTGTCTGATCGTACCAGTCGAATTTTCATCAAGGCTGGTGGAGCTCATACAAAATTGGTTTCATCGATCGATCTGGATATGGCAGAAGGAGAACACATTTAATTCACCTCGCGTTTGAAGGGGAGAGAGGCAACGGACAGCGACAGGCGATGACTTCGGAGCTGAACCAATGTGAAAAATCATTGTGATATGATTTGCATTTCACCTTAGGGGTAAATGTGTCAAACCACGATTCTGTGCTGCTGGATACTTGCTCTGGCGTTATCGTTACTCATTTTGGTTTTGGCCCTCTCTCTCTCTCTCTCTCTCCTTTCCTTCAAACATTTGTTTATATCTGCACTTAGAAATTTCCATTTTCATATACGTTTAATTTTGGAGGGACGAGTGAGCGGATTTTTGACAGGGAGAAAGTTCTTAAGATGGCTTTGAGGCGCCTTCTTAGTGAGGTTAGTTGCAAATCTTCATCGCTTCTATTCGATTGTAATAATTTTTCTCTGTATTTAGATCTTAGGTTTATGACGAGAATTTGTTTGTAGTATAATTCTTGTTACTGTAAGTATTCACGCATAGGGAAGCCCTAATCTTGGAGTTCTTTTGTTCGTTTTCTTAAATGAATTTATGTTATCATTATTCTCCTGCGATTTTCTTAGGTGTTGGGAGCGGGGCGGGGATTGCGTTTTTCAATTAATTATGCTGGCTTTATCTCTATTAGAAAATGAAACTTTTTGTTCGTTCAATCCGCAACGACTTGGGTTCTTTTAGGTTATGTATTAATGTTTGCATTTTTATCGACCCCCCCCCCCCCCCCCGTCTCTTTTCGACGCTCTTGGAAGGCTTCTTTGTTTCTGCACCCTATTTTAGTTTAATATATTCATGTTTGACTGAAAGCCTTTTGCTTTTGAATGTCAGAGAAATGCTCAAATGATTATGATCATTCTAAATTCGAGATTTCAGTTCGTTTAAGTTTTAGGTCTTAATTTGTTATGTGTTATGGTAGGTTAAAAGGCACGAATCACAGCTGAGGCAGTTAAGCAATCTGGCTGCTCGAACTTCACCATATGCTAGGGGAGGAGGTATGCATCACTCTTCTGTAAGGCACAATTCATTTTCTCCAAATGTGAATGCTTTGGCATTTTCATTCGTTTTGAGGAATTATTTTGATGCTTTCTTTTGCACAGCGGGGCCAAATGGTGCTAATAGGTTTTACTAGATTAAATTTAATTTAATTTGTTTTTGATTGGTTTATGCTCTTTGCATATGCTGTTCTGAGTATTCTTTTAACTTGTGCTTTTTTTCTGACGCGTTGGGATTACTTGTTTTATCTTTATTGACATCAAGTGTTTTGGTTCTAAACTATCTACTTAAGTTGTTTAGTTAATGTCTTGTGCTGATACATTTTTTGGGCACACGTCTTACTTAGTTTTATATTCGGTGGAATACTTGACAAACCTAAAAAGATTGGTGCCACCATGTCAATTTCATAAAGCCTCAAGGTAGTGTTAATTGTGATGAGAGCAGTGCTTAAAGAAACATATATTGTTTTGGAGATATTGCTTCAAACTTGGCTGCTGAACTTGTTGCTGGTATAATATGACTGTTTGATCTATAAGCATACTGGAAGCCTATCAATCATTCGGTTGCAACAGCTTGTATTCGTGGTTGCCATCTTCTGCTATAGCAATTGCTACTAACCTTACTCTTTAATTTTCTAATGTAGTGCGTAAGGTTTCAGGTACTGTTGGTACAAATTCCTTTGGAAGATCAAGTTATTTTGGCAGCCTACCTCGTAAAGTGCGTGATACTCATGGATCAATCAATGCTGCATATCTTAAGGAGCTCTATCATCGAAATGACCCAGAGGCCGTCATAAGGTTGTTTGAGAGTCAACCTTCCCTACATTCCAATCCATCAGCTCTTGCTGAATATGTCAAGGCTCTGGTTAAGGTTGATAGGCTTGATGAAAGTGAGCTGCTTAAGACACTGCACAAAGGTGAGCATATAACAATTTCTCCTTAGCTTCTGATTTTCCATCCAATTTCTCATTCTCTCCTGAGTTTGAAATCCACATGACATGTTTCTAGTGTTTTAATTTTAATCCCCTATCTGTCTCTACATTAACTTGTATTCTTGCAGGTATGTCGGGAGCTGCCAGCTCACAGTTGGATGAAGAAAGTATCAGAGCACTTTCAGCTCTTAAGAATGCGGGGAAGTCTTCAAAAGATGGAGTTCTTGGTACTGCAAGTGCTCCTATGCACATGGTGACTGTCGAAGGGGGGAATTTTAAGGAGCAGTTATGGCGCACAGTCCGTGCGCTGGGTCTGGCCTTCCTACTTATTTCAGGTGTTGGTGCACTGATTGAGGATAGAGGAATCGGTAAAGGTAATCATCTTTCTGTACTGTTGCTTGTTTACAATTTGATTGAGTTGCTTCTCAGACTAAATAAAGACTGTTCTACTTCTCTTTGTTGTTTGTTCTTGACAGGGCTTGGTTTGCATGAAGAAGTGCAGCCTAGCATGGAATCCAATACGAAATTTAGTGATGTGAAAGGAGTTGATGAGGCAAAAGCTGAGCTGGAAGAAATTGTTCACTACCTTCGTGATCCCAAGGTAACTGGTGTTGCTGGTCTTTTATTTGGTGAACTTCTCTATTTCAGTTACATGCCAAAAAACTACATCTGCATTGGTCCCTTTTTTTCTTTTTGGTAAAACTGAATATGTGCGAATTCACATTGTAGCTATCATGTAATTGCAGCGCTTCACACGTCTTGGAGGCAAGCTTCCAAAAGGTGTTCTGCTTGTTGGTCCCCCTGGCACAGGAAAAACTATGTTAGCAAGAGCTATAGCTGGAGAAGCTGGTGTACCATTTTTTTCTTGCAGTGGCAGTGAATTTGAAGAAATGTTTGTTGGTGTCGGTGCACGTAGGGTGAGAGATCTTTTTGCTGCTGCAAAGAAGAGGTCACCATGCATAATTTTTATCGACGAGATTGACGCTATAGGAGGAAGCCGCAATCCAAAAGATCAGCAATACATGAAGATGACTCTAAATCAATTGCTTGTTGAACTGGATGGCTTCAAACAAAATGAGGGGATTATTGTGATTGCTGCAACTAATTTTCCGGAGTCATTGGATAAGGCATTGGTGAGACCTGGCCGCTTTGATCGCCATATAGTTGTTCCAAATCCTGATGTTGAAGGGCGGAGGCAGATTTTGGAATCCCACATGTCTAAGGTAATTGATTCTCACCCCGACTCTGGTTCAAGTGAATTCTGTTCTTATATATACTTTTTAGGTTGAGCTTACAGAGCTTATGTTGTATCATTATCGTGTCATTTTTTAATGAACTGGCCCTTTTCATTTTCAATTTTTTGATTGCATTGATTAGCCTGGTTTTTTTGTACTATTATCAAAAGTTTTGAGAGCCAGCTCTTTAACTTTTAAATTAATGAAAAGTTGGAGATGCCCATACTGTGACCGGCTTTCGTTCGTTGATTTCTTACTGAGTTGTCCAATCTTGACTTGCCTTCAGTTCATTTCGTGCTGTGAAGTTTTTCCTTTTATGGCTTATAATGTTAACTAGCATTACATGATCCAAATAAAAGGTGGGAACTACTTGATTTATTTTTTCTGTATTACACTGTGGTGAAATACCTATGCACTTGTAATGTCAGGACCTTTACTTCAATTTTCGTACCATCTTGCAGATTCTCAAGGCAGAGGATGTTGATCTCATGATCACTGCAAGAGGAACTCCAGGATTCTCAGGTGCCGATCTTGCGAACTTAGTCAACGTTGCTGCTCTGAAGGCTGCAATGGACGGTGCAAAAGCAGTTACCATGGCTGATCTTGAGCATGCTAAGGATAAAATCATGATGGGAAGTGAGCGTAAATCAGCAGTAATATCCCCAGAATCGCGGAAGCTGACGGCTTACCATGAGGGAGGTCATGCTCTTGTAGCCATGCACACTGATGGGGCATTGCCAGTACACAAAGCAACTATTGTTCCTAGAGGGATGGCTCTTGGGATGGTTTCCCAATTGCCAGAAAAAGACGAGACAAGCGTATCACGTAAGCAACTTCTTGCTCGGCTGGATGTTTGCATGGGTGGAAGAGTTGCAGAAGAGCTCATCTTCGGTGAAAGTGAAGTCACTTCAGGCGCATCAAATGATCTTCAGCAAGCCACCAGTTTGGCTAGAGCAATGGTTACCAAGTACGGCATGAGCAGAGAGGTTGGCGTCGTCACCCACAACTATGATGACAATGGTAAGAGCATGAGCAGCGAGACAAGGCTCCTCATCGAACGGGAAGTGAAGGGATTCCTGGAAAGGGCATACAACAATGCCAAATCAATTCTTACCACACACAACAGGGAGCTTCATGCTCTCGCCAACGCTTTGCTCGAGCAGGAGACACTCACAGGCACCCAGATCAAGGCCCTGCTCGCTCGGGTAAACTCGCAGCAAACACAGCAACAACCACAGATGCTAGCAACACCAGGTAATTCACAGTCCAGTGCCGCCCCTCCGTCATCCCCCAATTCAGCTGCGGCAGCTGCAGCCGCAGCAGCTGCCGCCGCAACTGCTGCAGCCAAGGCGAAAGGCGTTGCCCCTATAGGATCGTAGAAGGCAGATGGGTAGATAGTAACAGCAACAGGAATTAGGCGTTCTACCTAAAGAATCTTGTCATAAGGGTATTTGATCTTTGTTTCATCAGCTCCAGTGTGCATATATGGTTGTTTACGTGCAATTCTGTTATCCTTTCATGCCACTCCTCCACGATGGGGGCCAGAATTTCAGACGTTACACTGGACTAGATTAAAGTATATTTCCATTGTGAGTCATTTTGGTAGCGCTATTTCGATTCAACCCCCCTTCAGTATTGTCATTTTTACTTTGTTTATTGTTTTAAACTTTCTCGGATAAATATTCAGTCCTTTCATTTGGCTGACAGGTTGGAGATCCAAATCCTATTCTTTTGTCTCATTCAAAATGATATAATGATTGTAGTATCACTGTAAATAACTTCAATTACAGTGAGATATAGATAAGCGATCATAGGTCACATCGGCCAGAAGATACGCTTTGCTTAAAATTTTAGGTGATGTTCGTTTTTGTTTTTAGATGAGTATTTTTTGAGTGTATTTTAAAATATATATATATATATATATATATATAATTAAAAAAATAAATAAAATTTAAAATATGTGATAATTATAACAAAACAAATATTGTCTCCGGGTAAACGAAGACTTTTACATAAACTTGTAGACTTACAAATGCAATTGAGGGCAAAATACCATGATACATACATGTAAGTTGCATTTATGCTATTTCTGGGAGAAATGTGTTTCACAACGAGATTTTGGATCCACATTTCAATAAATATATAAAAATAACTCAATTGTTTTAATCATACTTTACATGTAGAGAGAGAGCGAGAGAGAGAACATTTTCTTTAATTACGATTATCATTATTAATAAAAGAAACATTAATTGCATGCACATAATTATATAAATAAGCAACATGTTTAAGTATAAATTGTATATCATTTATAAAATTTTGAAAAAAAAATAAATATAATGTATTAAAAGTAAGAGAAGAGAGTGAAAGAAAAAAATTAATTAATTAAAATTAGGAGAATATAAAGAAAATAAAACGCTATAGTAATTGCATATATAATTAAAATATATATATAGTAGTAGACATTAGAAAGAGGGAGTGGATGAGGCCCAAGTGATTTCCAAGCTTCAATGTGTAATATGTGTGTGTGTGTATATCTATACACTGTTATCGAGGTAATAAAGTTTTTTTATTACATAATATCAAATTATACAAATCTCTTTATTTTAATTTTTTTATTTCTCCTATTCTTTTCTCTCTCATTTCTTTTTTTTTTTTTTAACTTTTTCCTTTAACTTATTAATTTAACATACATTTCGCGGCTTGTGGATCATGTTGGAAAATTCAGTGATACCCAACACGTGGCAAGTTGTTTATGCTTGATGCACATATATCTTCCAATAAATTAGGAAAATTCATAATAGATTTGTGATTTGTTGGAGAATTACTGGACGGAAATTCTCAAGCCACACGTTCACCGCTGATATGACACTCACTCGTCATCGCATTACTCAGACCACCACTTTTGTGCACAAAACTGTTGACTGTGTGATCCAAAATTACCACTAACCAGGTAACATTGGGGATTGCAGCCTGGGCTGGAAATAATTAATTACCATTCCACTTTACCCTTTGCTGCCGGACCAACTTGTTTTTTTCTCCTTAGTTTTCATTTTTAAATTACTCTTTTAATTTAATTTGTTGAGTTGAGACTATGTTTGGTATTGGGGTCTTTTTGGTGAATAATGTTTGATAAGAATTATATTGAAATGAATAATATGTATTGTTGTAAAATTTTGATGAGATAAAACGTTTGACTTATTTAAATATATGTATAAAATATGTGATAATGATTGAATAAAGTGATAAGTATACACAAATAATAATTAACTTTTAAAGTATAAATATATATATATATGTGTGTGTGTGTGTGTGTGTAAATGTTTGTGTGTATGTACATAGATATTGATTTAATTGTTAATGAATGTAATTATTGAAATATAATTACTTAATTATATCAATTGAAATTTTAAAATTAAATTTAAATAAAAATTTTGTGGTATAAAATATTTAATTTTATAAAATTTGAAAGAACATTGGAAAATGAAAAATAGTGTACCAAACATAGCATTTAATTTACATGCTATTACTTTTAGATAGACGTTAGTTTCTTTGTTAGGATGGAGAGGAATAGATAGACGTTAGTTTCTTTGTTAGGATGGAGAGGAAATTTTGAACGGTTTAAATAGTGAAAATTATGTTTAATTTATAAAATTTGAGTGAGCATAAAAATTTATTTTATATATATCTTTAATATGTAATAATAATTGAATGATGTGGTAATCTTATATATAGTATACAGGGTGATAAAAAAATAAATATTAGTGAGAAAATTATAAGAAAATAAGTTGATTTCGTTGTAAATTAATGATTGAAAATTTATTAATTAATTAAAAAAATAAGAATGAAAAATTTTAAAACTTGAAACTTAATAAAATTTATATAATAATATATTTGATTTGTAAGATTTTTACAAAGTTTATATAAAAAAAGAAACAAACAAAGCCTTTACGTTTGGTGAAGTGCGGTCTTTCCACTATCCTAAAAGGAAAAACATATGGAATAGGGCTGGCCACATTATTACATATGCCCAGTGGAGGACTGCAAATTCCAAAGAAGAATAACCCACAAGACTAATGGAGTCCCATCCCACTAACGTTTTGCTCCTCATCTTCTTCCTACTTCTTTCCCTCGCACGTTTGTTCGACGGCACTGTCGCTGCCTTTAACGGCACTGCAGCAACCCCATCATATTCGTCGACGTCGTGCCATGGTTCCATCATAGCGGAGTGCGATCAGGGCATGGAATTGTTGATGGAATCGGAAGCCAGCAGAAGGTTGCTTGCACAGAAGAGATACATCTCAAATGGGGCTCTGAAAAGGGACCAGCCCGTGTGCAACGGCGGCGGACGAGGACAGCCTTACTCGAGGGGCAGCGGGTGCCTTCCTCGGCCGTCCAATACCTACAACAGGGGTTGCTCCAGATACTATCGTTGTAGGAGCGATGGATGATTGCGGCCGCCCGCTGGTAGCAATCATCCAGAGAGGCGGTTTGTCTCTGCTTTTTATGTATTTGTAGTTGGTGTGGCTTAATTCGGTCCTGTCCTTTAATCAAACCATGCAGCTTGGCCTTCTTGTTCCCGCTGCTGGGCTATGTTTGGGAGAGGGGGGGTTTTTTGGTTGGAGACATGTTTGGCAAGAAATACCTTGGAATAAATATAGTATTTAAAAAAAAAAATTTAATTAGATAAATAGTATAATTTATTTGAATATGTGTATAAAATATATAATATTGATTAGATAATATTATAGTATATAAAAATAATTATTAGTATTTAAAGTATAAATAAAAATAAAAATAAATATATATATGATATATATATATATAAATATTGATTTAATTATAAATAAATATAATAATTTAAAAATAATTAATTAATTATATATATATAATAAAAAAATTTAAATTTGTATTGAATGAAAAATTTGTTGAATAATGCCTCTCATAATATAAAGTTTGAAAGGAAATTTTAAAATTAAAAGTTAGCTTCCAAACATAATCGCGTCGAGATGTTTGTTTCCATATTTTTTTTTATCTTTACACAACCCATATAATCCAGTCCTATCAAATATGTGTGTGTATATTTAAATTTTTATTTTTATTTTTTATGAATATAATTAATTAATTATTTTATAAATATTAAATACATTTAAAATTAAATATATATATATATATATATATATAAATCTCTTAATGCTCAAATTAATACCTGTCTACATGGTTTAATGGATCGTATTCTAGAGTAATAGTTCCGATAGAATGACACTTGTCATCTCCATCATTTAAATCATCTCTCTTCTTCCTGCTTTTATTTTATTTTTTATTTTTTATTTTATCTTTTTTTTCCGCATGATTTTTCCCCTTCTTCAAATTATTGTTTTATAACCTGTCTTATTATTTTTTTTTGTATTTTTTCTTTGCCCTTTCTGTGTCTATATTTTTTCTTCCTTTTATTTTTTGTTTTAGGTTTCTGTATTCTGCTTTTCTTCTTTAAATTATTTTTATTTATTATTTTTAAAAATATAAATTAATTAAAAAATCAAATATGAATACATATATATATACACACACACACACACTTAAGATGAATAGATGAAAATAGAAAAAAAAAATGAAGATCAAATTAAGAATTAAATAAAAAATGCAAACAATAAAAATTACAAAACACAAAAAAATGACAATTTTAATACATGAAAAGAAAAAGAAAATAGAAATGATACCGAAAATAAAAAACAGAAATTCAAGAAAACAAATAGTAGAAAATTTAAAATACAATAATAATAAAAATATAGAAGAAAGTAAAAATACAAATGGATAAATTAAAAAATAACATAAAGAAATACAGAAAATATGTAAAAAAAACAGAGACGAAACGAAAATAGAAAGTGAAGGCAAAGCGAGAGAAAAAATAAGAAGGAGAAGACGTGTATTTCTAATATTGTGGATGCATTGTTTTTCGGAGTAGCATCCAAAATTACTGAACCAATGTGTATATAAACACACGTTAATGGTGTAGTCGAGTCAAAATTGGGGTGTATTTTTCAAGAGTAGCATACAATGTTACTAAAATTACACGCGCGCTAAAAGTGTGATCGAGTCAAGTCAAATTTGAATTCCCATTGACCCAATGCCTGTTCAACAAGAAATGAAATACAGAGCTCGAAACCTATTTTTCTGTCTTTGTTCTAGGTAAGATCCAATTTCGACATTCGGAGCAGCTCAAGCAACCTCTGTTACTAAAAGGAATCACAAGTTTCCTCAACTCAAAATTGATCGAAAATTAAGGAGTTAAAACTCAAATCGAGTACTCAAGTTAAACCGAGCTCTGTTCGAAAAAAATTACAAAACATAAAACTTGTTTTACAATAGAATTGAATTGATTACCATGCAACACCAACAACATTTAATTGTGGAGATTGTTGACCACTAAGCTATAAGCATAGTTTTGTAATTCTTATACCATAATATATATATATATTGGTACCGACTCCTCTTGGATGCAAATCTCAATGGAATTTTTTTTTCTTTCGCATAATCCGCATAAACTAAAAAATACACTTTTGTATGGACTAGCTATTTGAAATTAAATTTATGATAATTTCTATTTGTGATTCTTTAACTACAAAATATGAGCTACAGCCTCTAGTTTATTCACACAAACAATGCGTAGACAAGTCTACTCTGATAAATCTCTACAAACTCTATTGTGAGATTTTACAAACTCCTCTATATTTGAAAAATTTTTGTTGGAGAAAATTTGAAGAAGACAAGTAGGTATATTCTCTCATTTTTGCAAAGTGAGGTGGATGCATAATCCACCCACTGCAGTACCTCCACGTGATCAATGTTTTAATACTTATAGATTGAATTAATTTTAAGGTTTATATAAAACTCATAAATGTCATCTCTAATTAGATATCTTTAGAATTAATATATATGCATTTTTATGACTGTACAAAATTAAATTACATAATTATCTTTATTTTTTAGTCCTCTTATTATTTTCTCCGTTTCTTTTCCTTCTTTCCTTTCCTTTTACTTATTATTTTTACATACATCTTCTCTTAATTTTTTCATTTTGCAAATTCTTTTAATCTTTATTTAATTATCTTAATTTTTTATACTTTTAAATTAAATATATTTAGTTTTATTATCTAAAATATAATAACTTTATAATTATAAATAAATTTGCTCATGCACGGATATGTGACTTTTACTAATATCTCATGCATTCGTTAACTAGTTAGTGACACCAGCTATGTTGTTTTATTCATCTATATTGTATAAAATGCAAGAGGGGTGGATGGTAATTCATCTGTACTCTCTCTCTCTCTCTCTCTCTCTCTCTCTTTTTTATATTCTATTTTTTATTTTTAACTTATTCTTTTTCCCATTCTCTTTTTACGTAAATTGTCTATTATAATTTTTATTTTTGATAATATATTTGTATTGTTAAAAATTTTAAAATATAATTAATTTATACGTTGTTATCATTAATAAAAACTGCCTACACATATAAAATAAAAAAGTTTTCAAAATAATAAATTATAAAAATAAAACATACATGCAGTATATTCTAATATGTTTATATAATAAAAAATAGAAGTTTATATATAATAAAAATGTTACATGTTGAATCAAAATGCATGTGCATTGAGTGTGGAATTGGAGCTAGTTTCAATAGCCAGTTTCCCATGCTACTGCTGACTTCATTATCCAACTTCTGAGTCTTTATCTTTTCCTTCCCATTGTCAAACTTTGGATAAATATTATTATTATTTTCTTAATGATTTTTTGTGGTTGTCTCCTTATACTCACATCGAATTTGATGCATATTTTGTATAAGTTATCGGTGAAAAGAACGTTGCCGAAGCCGCTGCAGGGTTTCCAAAATAGATGAACCACATAATGCTCCATGCTTTGCGCCAATTAGTGCACTTTAATCGATATAAGGCCTCAACTTTTAAATATTCAAAGTAATTCATGCTCGTTGGGTTTTAAATTATCCCATAATTGACCACTTATGAATCGATTGATGGTGTGTTTGTTCATTTTTAACTTTATAACAAATTTAAAACTTGATCATGTGTCAATCTTGTAATTGGTGGTTTCCCTTGAAAATTAAATCTTTGTTGTGAGCTTGAATTTTGTTTTAGTTTAGCTTTCACTTTTATTGGCTAAGAATACACAAGATAAACATTATATATTTTAGATTTTAAATTTTATTTTTTTAATTTTATACAATTTTAAATATATATATATATATATCTAAAAACATACTACACTAAAATGTATAAACAAACATAGCCCCTTTTAGCTGCTCTTTAATGCCATATTTAGGAATTATATGCGCCTAATATTTAAATAGTATAGAACCGTGATTTCATTTAATTGCATTACAAATAAGAAAATAATTTCATAATCCAACTTTACTAAATATTGATATGTTAAATTGACCTCAATGAAATACCCTAATTAATCCCTCAAGATTCTCAAATTGACATAAGAAATCAGTTAATTAACTAGGCTAGACAACATATATCACTGCATTAGTTACTTTATAGTAAGGACTTCCCAATCAACCAAAAATGTCAAACCAAAAATTGTCACACATTTGGTTGGGATAAGGACAATAGAACATTGACCAAGAAGCCAGCACATAGACCCAAGAAATGGGGATTTTTGTCGTCGGTTGTCACAGACAACAGATTGTCTGACCAACAACTCATAATTTTTTTTACATCAAAGTAAGACTTACAAGAAACCCAACTCTTAATTTAATCATTCTATCACAAGCAAAATCCAGTTGATGGGTATGACACATCACAATTCACATGATTACATTTTATTTTATTTTTAATTAAGAATCATACACAGAAGAACTTTCATCGAATGCACTGACTATTATTATAATAATAAATGCTCAAAGTAATATCATCACATGGAATGCCATGCATCATCTGTCATTCAGTATATTTCGTATATACTGTTTTCTTTTCGTCTTTTTTTTTTTTAAGAGGGAGGGATGCGCATCACTCATCAAATTCAAATTTCAGAATCATATGCAGCACCAGCCCATCAAATTCAAATTTCACTGTTGTTCATTTTGGATGTCAATGGAGGAATTGGACAACAACTAGGCTCTTAGGCAGCTATTTCATCCGCTAGGGACTTTGAATCCTTCCCCTATTTACATTAAATTATTAATTTAAAATAATTATTTAAATTATGTGAACCTAGATTTCATGTCACTAGACCTCCTTTGAGACAACTACAGCGATTAAATAGGGGAAGGATTCAAAGTCCCTAATTAATTTTTAATAATTATATTTCTTAAAATTGATTATTTAAGATGGTTATATTTACTTTCACATTATAATTTTACTATAAATATTATTTAATTAATATTATTAAAATTAAAATAGTAATTTAAATGATATGTATAATTTCTAACTCTTTCATTATTTAACCATGATTTTTATGTAAGATTATTTATTTTACAGTTTTATAATTTCATAATGCATTCTTATTTAATCAAAAATTTTAATTAATTAAATAAATATTTAATAAAATAAAATAAAATAATCTATACTATCTCATATGATTTAAAGTGAACATGCCAGAACGGCATTAGTAGATTTGATTTTAAAACAACTAGGGACAAGGTCTTTTTGATGCTTCCCCACGTCTAGCAGTAAGACATCAAAGAATGAAAGAACGTGCCAATACAACTAAACCACTGGATCAAAGAAAAGGCTTCTCAGTTATCCCTTTTCAGAAAAAGGTAGTCATATATTTCCCTCTCTGTCAATAAGGTGAACTCCGAGCAAACGTTGTATCTGTATCTAACCTAATGTGAATTATTTTTCTCGTATTAAAATATAATTTTAATGTGATACAACTTGTATTTGATTTTTACCAACAATAAGTATTCGAGAATTTTAATTTTTACATTCAAATTGAGTCAAACTCGTTCATTTAAAATTTTACAATATATATATATAGGTTGTATTTATGTGAAGTAAATTTATTTATACATGAAAATAATAAATTTAGTTTACTTGTAGCATATAAATATATTATTGTTTTATAAATAATAAGAATTTATGCTTTCAATGGGTTGTAAGTGTGAGAGTTGTTATGAAGAGAATTATTAGCTCACAAAGATATATATACCAACACTAATGCATGCTTAAAAATGCATTTTAAGCTTCTCCTTAGTTAACTTGAAATAATTATAGCTGCACTATTATTAAGGGTTTACACTATGTTAGCCTTGAATATCTCCTTGCGGGGTAGCACATTTACCAAAATGCCGCTCACAAATATGGGAACTTCTGCAATGTGGTAAATGAAAATTAAGCAACAAGAGATTCATTGAAAAATGATCAAGCAAAAGGTTCCGAAATTCTGCAGTGGATAACAATCAAGATAAACAAGATTGTCGTCAGAACAAGCAAAAACAAGAGAAAGGATAGAAAACCATCACACCCTAATGACACACTGGTAAGCATTCACTTGCCAAGACAAGTGAAAATTTGTCCCTCAAGACTACAATTTCGCTAGAATTTAAGCATGTATGCAACCCCTAAAATGTCCAAAATACCCATCCCAAACTAAACCATCACCAAAAGGCTGCAAGCAAATCAAGCCCTCAAGCCTCAAATTTCTGCCATTCATGTGCTCCATCCACCACTCCAATCCCAGTACTAAACCAAGATTATACCAGAAGCCAAACAAACCTTACCCACCCCCACCCCCCCTCCCCCTCCCCAGCATGTTCTTGTACCTGATGATGGAGTCCAACCTTTGAAGCTTCAGCTGCTGCTTAAACCTGTTGATGAAATCATCAGCTTTTGCATCCACCTCTTCGTCACCCTCCGTCACTCTAGCACTTCCCCTCTCCCTCACAGTCGCCGGTCGACGCGCCTCCGCGATATTTTCCTCTTCAAAATGCCCAAACGCCGATGTCGCACTCGCCGATTTCCTCATCCTCGCCGGAAGCTTCGCCGGCATCTCTCCGGACGCCGGTTCCGTGTCTGACTTAGTCCTGCTGACGTGGCTACTGCCTTCCAGCTGGCCGTAAATCTCGTCCATGCTCTGCAACTCATTTTCTTCTTCACGGGCCTGCACGAAATCGTCCAAGTTCAAATCTTTTTGCTCAAACGCGAGGTGGGCGTCCCTTTCACGGGAGTTTTGCTCCAATACGCCATGGGCTTGCGACGGAGGTGATTGAACAAGACTTTCTTGGCTGGTATCTTCTTGGAAAGAGTAATGGGACTGTGATTCAAGATTTTGGGCGTTCTCGAGATTCAAAAGGGCGCCAGAATCTGCGTTTGATTTGTGTTGAACAGACAGATGTTGATACTCTTGAGATCTGTGGAGAGTGTACAAGTTGATGGACTTTAGACGCTCAAGGACAGAGGGGGATCTGGCAATCCTGGGGCGGTGGGTTTCGTTTGAATCATTTTGGTGTTTGTTTTGGTTGGCAAGTGTTGATGTCAGGGCAATGGTGCCTATCATGACATTGAGGAGCAGAAAGAGGACAGATGGAGTGAACCAGCTGTTCATGGACGCCCATATTGAAGAAGGGATTGCAGACACAGATTCTTCGAACATTGTGGACTGGTTTTCTTTTCTTTGAGGGGGGGGAAGATGAGATTTTTTTAAGTGGGAACTGGGAAGAGCTTGAAATAATGGAAGTGGTGGGTGAGGTACAGAAGGGTGGATGGAGTTCACTGATTTTTATGCTACGTTTTTTCATTTATATGTACGTGTTTGGAGTTGTGCGTGTGTGTGTGTGTGTTTAAGGGAAGGTATAAAAAATTTAAAATTATAATAATTTTTGCGCTAAAAAAATATATAACACATTTAACCTATACCATTTAACAAGCCGAAATAAGTATTTTACTTAGGGTTTCAATTGGGATGTTAATTAGCAATTAGCAATTTGAAGATAAGAATTATGCAAGTTAGTTTAATTAAATTTTATACAGGTGAAATTCAAATTTAAGTTTGAGTTAAACGAGAAAACTGGACTTACAAAATTTGAAACTTATGATTGTGTAGACTCTGAGCACTGTTCTTACACCGCGTGATGCAAGTGATTAGGACAACTGTTACTTCTTCTTCTTTTTTTTTCCTTGTGTCTTTGCATTTTTCTTTAATTTTTCTTTTTTCTTGTCTTCACTGTTTTTTGAGGTAGAACAGAACAGGGAATAAAAAAAAATCTAAAAAATAAAAAATGATTTATTTTTCTTCTGATTTTTTCCCTTTCGGTTTATTTTTATTTTTGGTTTAAAATTTTTGTTAGTTATATTATTTCACATATAAAAAGTTAATTTATAATTTTGTATATACACACATATTTTTATATTTGTCTCAATGAGTGTGACTTTTTTTGATTTAATTCGTTCTTTTGTTACTTCTCATAGACATGTGTTGGCTAAATTATTTTGTACTAAGAAACTAATATATAATTGTGTCTGTGTGTGTGTGTGTGAATATATATTTTTATATCTATAATTTTGGATTACATTTATTTATTCGAAGTTGCTTTAATTTTGAATTTCTCAAAATAATGACTTTGAAATAAAAAATTACAAAATAAAATTTTTTAAAAAATAAAGAAGAAATGCAGAATCAAAAAACAGAAATAAAAGAGAAAAAGCAAAATAGGAAGAAAGAGTGGAAATAGGAGAGAGCAAAATAAAAATAATGAAAAGACACGAAAAAATGTGACACTTGTCCCAATCATCTGGTGTAAGAACAATACTTTTGAGGACAAAGTCTACAAAACGGATATATTTATAAAATATATTATAATGATTATATAATATAATAATACATAAAAATAATTATTAATTTTTAGATACAAATATATATATATATATATATAAATATGAATATATATATATATATGTGTGTGTGTGTGTATAAATAAATATTGATATAATTGTAAATATGTGTAATAATTAAAAAATAATTAGTTAATTATAAATGTAAGAGAGAGAGAATTTAAATTTGAATTTGAAAAAAAGTTTTTGTTGAATTTGTGTGTTTGATAATATAGTTGGATAAGATGTTAAAAGAACGAAAAATACGTTCCAAACATGGCCTATAATTTAACTGGATAAGACCTAAAAGTGCCTTTGAGTTTGTATTATGATTTATTAACACTTAAGTAAAATTATTTGGATTTGACCAATTATAATAATGACTGCACATGCTGGTAAAGTGATGCTTTATTATCGATTCTGAGCCGTTGCTGCGCTTCTAACATCGCAGAATAATTAATATACATACACAGAAAATTTTAAATGTAATCATAGCAGCAGAATCAATTCAAATTGGCTTTTTTTAATTGTTAAAATTAATTTTCTTCAAACAGATTTCATTAGATGATTATATCACTGTTCTAAGATATTTTCAGCATGAATGAATCAAATCGAACGTGTCGGGAGATCTTTTATGAAAAAAAGGACAAGAGGAAGAGGCCAAACGAAAGCCCGACGTTGGATGTAGCTAAACGACGCCGTTTATCGCGTGCCCACAGGCTTCGGGGCTGCCGCCGAGCCCCGTTTTCGGCTTTGGGGGCCTAAGTGGGAAGAACTTTTATCCTTGTCCTGGCATTGCCGTTTGGCAACAGTATTAAAAAAGCATTCCTTGAAACTGAAGTACACCATTGTTTCTGTTTTCCTTATTGTTACACTGTTTTTCTTAATGTTAGATGAATTTAAGTTATTAAGATGCAACAATATAGTGGTTAAGGGCACCAATGATTTGAATGCCAACATTTTAACCTTGAATTTAAACCCATTTAGAAGGTCTGCATATCGGTCCGTGTGTGTGGGTAATTAATTATGTTTTTATTTTTATATAAATAATAATATATCAATGTGTATTGAAATGAAATATTTAATCAGTGACGGTATGTTAATTTATAGTAATTATTTTATTTATGATTTTATCTACATGTATATTTAATGCATTAAATTTTGATTTCAATCCACATATATTTTGAAAATTTAAATGATAAAATTCTTTATATTTTTTTTTGAAATTATTCGAAATTTAGTTTTGGTTTTAAAAATTTTAAGAAAGTATGTCAAGATATTTATAATTTCTAAATGATATTCAGATATTGTAAATTAATATAATTATGCATGTTTTATTAATATATCAATGTATAACCATTTCATTTATAAAAAGATAAGATGTTGAGATTTAATTTTAATATTTATTTTAGGAATATAAAGCTATAAAATTTCAAATAAAATTTTGTAATGTCCATAATTATGAATGTACACAAAATGGTAAATGATTTCTATGAAACGTTAGACATTATAAGTTAATATAGTTATGAATCTTTAGCATTTTTTTTTTATTTTATAATAATTGTTATACACACGCACATACAATATATAGAATTCCAATTTTGATGCGTAGTTATATTCCATGAAATTTTAGATGAAAATTTGAGAAAATTTAAATTTTTAATTCAACGTGTGATATAAATGTAAGATGCCTTGTCAGATGATATAATAAAAATATATTATTTATAGAATCATTTGAAATTATACAAATTTTATATAAATTAAAATTCTCTCATTTTTTAAAACTATTTTATGGAGTTTAAGTTATGTTCCAAAATGCATTACTGATGTTTACTTTCCACAGTATTTTAAAATATTATTTCATTCTTAATATTTAATTTGAAAATTATCCTTCCAGTTAAATTTAATTAAATGAATATTTTAAATATTTTACTTTTATAATTAAATTATCATAAAATAATTAAATCAAATAATATTTAGAGTTCAAAACTTAAATAAATTGATTCAAACTCAAGTTTGAAAAAATATAAACAAATAAAAGTCCTCCACTCATTTGCACCTGCAGACTCTGCTTTGCTCAATCATGCATATATGGATCCTATTTTGATTCCACTTTATTATGTGCCTAATCCACGATATCAGATTATTGAAGAATCATTTCCTAATCGATGTAGAATATGTCCGTACTTAATTGGATAAAGTGTGTCATGGTTTTTCTATAATGACTCATTATTTTTTAACATGTAATTATAATATTACACATGCCATGCAATATATAGTACCCAGGATATCTGTACCAGACGCACAGTCTATTGGACTTTTTCATATTCTGATAACAATTAATCTTTTACATTATAATATAATTACAGTACGACGCATGTTACAAAGTCCTGCTCCTCATTTGCAGTCGACGCACTCTAAGGATGTCGTTGTAAGAATAAAAGTTGGGTCAAATGCGCAAGCAAGATCCAGCCTGGCCCAAGAAAGAAACTGGGCCACCTGATGGGCACAGACTGAAAACGTGGGCTATGTTTGTTTTAACTTTTGAACTCAAAATACATTTATTTCTTGGAGTGTAAATAAGTCGAGTATTTGCTATCTTTTTTGAGCTCAAAACATGAGTGTCAAATTAGAGCTCAAACTCGAGTTGCGTACACAGGTGTTTAACCTCGGGTCGAGCTTGGACTTAAGTTTGACTTAACTTGCTTAATTTTCTTAATTTTTTAATATTATTTAATTTAATTATTTTATAAATTTAATATATAATAAAAAGAATGTTTACAATAATTTGATTAATCATAAATCATAAAATACTTAAAAATATATTCATTCAATTAAATTTAAGTAAGATGATAAATTTTAAAAAAGAAAAGGAGAGAATGAGATATCATTTGAAAACAATATGAAAATAAGCTTTGACAATATATTTTGAAACATAACTCAAGATTTATAAAAAAGCATATTCATTTTTAAAAAAATATGTATTTAAGGTTTTCAATTACGTATTTGTAATATTTTAATAACTATATAAAAATAGGGTTTTAGGATCTCCACACACTATCCAACAATGGCATGATATTAATTTATCTAAAAATTTTATATAATTTAAATGATATTTCACAAATAATACATATTTATTATTTTGATAAGATTTTTGTAAGGTTTCCCCGTTATTTTCATTGAGCCATATTTATTTTTGTTATTTTAATTGGAATTTTTAAAATATATTTTAATTATATCATTTGATAGGGTGAGTTAAATTTATATCATAATTATGAATTAAAATTTTAAAAGTTCTCAATTCTTTACCTAAAATTTCATAAAAAGTATATATCAAATTTAAAATTTAATGTATTATTTTTATGTACGTGTGTAACAATTACCATACAATAAAATAATATCAAGGATACATAATTGTATTTATTTATGATATTTAAAGTTTATTTATATTATTTATCATTTTATGCATACACAATATTACAAACATTCAAAATTTTATATCAAAATTTCATAAATTTGCATTTCTAAAATATCCGAAAATTTTAAGTTCTCACGTCCATATTTATTTATAAATAAAATTAAAATATTTTTGTATTCTAACCAAACTTTAAAACAATGTATATAAAATCATATATAAAATAATGACTATAAATTAACCCGTATTGCTACTAATTAAATCTTTCATTTGAATATATATTAATAAATTATTCATAAACAAAATAAAAAACATAAACAAGAAAGCAAAAAAAAAAAAAAAAAAAAAACTTGCAAACGGAATGGTGGATTTTTGAACACACAATAAGAAGCTTGAACTCGTTCAACTAGCGTTCGACTTGAATTCCTATTACTTCTCAGTTCTCACTGCACAATGAACTAATGGAAAATGATGTTGGATTAGTAGGATAAATAATTTATCGGCGTCACCGCTAATTCACTTGCAAATTCTTCCAACACTCACTGTACCCTCCTTCTCTTCGAATGTTTAGGCTGTGACGTGATTAGATATAGTTACATGTCCTATGTTTCTTTTTTATGTCTTATTTTTTATTTAAAAAATTATCTTTATTTTTAATAACTCTTATTTTATCTATTTTTTATTTACTATTCCACTCTTCTCAACATTATCCTCTCTTCCCTTGTCTTCTCTCTCCCTCTCTCTCTATATATACACAAATATAATATGTGTGCATATATATATAAAAATAATATAATATGATATATATTATATATTGTAACAAAGATATATTATATTATATGCTATATACTATTTAATGTATTAGAGAAAATATATATTATAACATGAATAACTACTTATGATTATGAACTCAATTTTCTATTAATACCTATCCATCACGTTACTCTAATTATTATATTACCTCTAAATGCTATCTATTGATGTATTATATTTCACATTTTTTTTGGTCTCGCATTTCTAAAATACTTTATCTCATTTTTTTCTCATCTATTCCCGAACATTTTTTTCCTGAGCATCAGATTTGTTCGTTTCTGTGATGCATTGACCTCGCTATCGTTCTTGTTTGGTTCTATTTATATGACACTGTCTACATTCGTGTTTTGTTCTAAATGGAGTACAAGGCGCCAAAGAAAGGGAAGGAACTCAAAACTAGGGATTTCAACTGGTGCCCATGTCATTTCTATTGTTTCTTTCTGCGGACGCAATGCTATTGGTTTATGTGTGTTTTGTGATTGGGAATTCTGGGAAATTCTCGTGCAGGATCTGTTGCGGGTGATTTTCTTGGGAAATGTGGGGACGACGAAGTTGGAGTTACTTCAGGTACTTTGTGAGCCCCTTTTGAATGTTGTGCCTGACAATTGAGGAAATGTGAAAATATTCTATTTTAAGTTGTTGATTTCACATGTTTTAGAAACAAGGAAGCAGAGCAATTACAAGTGGGTTTTTGCATGTTTAGTTTGTTGTTGGTACAGAATATGAATGCGCATACCTACAGAAAATGTGCTACGGGCAGGAAATTTCGTTTTATGCTATTCTGCTTATTGAACCGTGGGGTGTTAAGAAATCAATCTGCTTGACTCGAATTAGATTAGGCTCCAAAGTCTTTTTTCGTCTTATCAAACTCAAATTTTGAAAGTTTTTTTTTTTCAAGTTCAATCTTGCTATTTTACTCGAGTTTGAGCTTGTGTACAACTTCTACAAAATTTAGTTGAACTGACTTTGAGTAGTTAATGAGTTCGGTTTGTTATTCAAACTCGGCTCGTTAAAAGATTTAGTGAATTGAAGGGGAAAAAACCAAGTAGTTTTCAAGTTGCCAAGCCTGCTTCTACTTTCTAGTGGGTTAGGCATTGTGGTTGTTTCAGACTGCATTTTCTGCTCGGCAAGTGTAATCAAGAATTGATCAAATATGAGTTTCGATTACAAGTGACAAGTTTGGATCTGATTGCTGGAAAGGCCCCGTTCGTATATTCCTGCTTCTTGTCTACATTGGCTGTCCTACCTATCAAAATATTTCTAGTGCTTTCTTGTGAGCATGCATTCAGTTGATTTTGTTATTGATGTTACGGATGTTGCATTGATTAAGTTGAGCATGCATTCAATTGATTTCGATGCAGATGTTGTTCGCTGAAAAAATGTTATTTGCCATTCCTCTTTGGGGAACACCATTTTTCTGTCGCCCATGCCATCAGTTTTGTTTTGGGGGTTTTTCCTCTAAAATTTGCCGTTTGTGGGATGTCCTTTTAAGAGCAACTTACAGATTATTGTTGTGATCGTGTGAGATGACTGTCAATTAAATTTTTAGAAATGTAGGCTGTCATGGGAATTCGTTTTGTTTGCTATGATTGGAATACGTTTTGTTTGCTATGATTGGAATTTACTTCTTATGTAGGAAGCAGTCTCTGTGACACAATTCTTTAATTAAACTTTCACCAATTAGGAAACTTGCAAGATCGTGACTTTCTGGACTTTTAAGGTTTCAATGCGTTATAGACTTGGAAGAATTAAACTGACGTTATCCCAATTTATCATATGAAATTAGGACACAATACTAATCCTAAGAAATATGAAATAAATATATCAAAACTATAATTTAGGTGACAAAAAGGGAAAAATGTGAACTCAAATATTCTCAAATACTCTTAACACTTTCCCTCTAGTTGAACAATGTCGAAGTGTTCAACTTGAACTACAAGGACTTGGCCTAACATGGTGGTCATAAATAGTCTTCCCGTGGAATCTTTTTCATGCATACTAAACTCTACATGTGCTGCTCATGGTAAAGAGTTCAAGGAATGCCAGGATGACACATGCGGTCTTGTCTTGAGGCTTAAATTATTGCTATTGCTGCCATCCTCATTGCAAGGGCCCATGATGTGGTTGTTCCATTCGTTGGAAATAAGCACACTTCCTCTAGAATGACCCCAAGCTCTTTATTTTGCCAAAAGCCTTTATGGCTAGTTTTTTCCACTTGTTACATGATTCCACTTTTGCTTTCTAACTGATTGTATAACCAAATTTCTGTTGTCAAAGTTGCCATTTATGGGTTCATTGCAATGACAGCTGCATTAATTACATTGCTAGCATTATATACATTTGTTGGCACTTGGTATTACAACAGGAAACAGGAGAAGCACAGCCAATAGGGGCTCGGGATGATTCACTGTAACAGTTGTCTGAATCAGGGGTGATTCCTGTCGAGACAATAGTGTGGATTGGGAAGCTTCCTAGAGGGGAGGAAGGGAGTGCAGTGCACATTGCGGGGATGCATGCATAGGTGGCTCATCATGGGCACAGCAACCCAAATGAAGGGCATCATGGGGAGCATGCACGCAGTCGCTCACACTCATACTCATACTCACACCGGATAGACAGTGTAGATGAAGAAGGTGGAGTTAGGTAGGTTCTCTGTTATGTGCCTGTAATTTTTTTGAAATGTTCTCATGATTTGGCTCATGCTTGCTGTGTTTGTTACGTGCATATTATTTTTCATGCGTAGCAACAAATGTCAGTTCAGTTCAGATTGGTCTACTTGGTGCTTTGAGTATATATGAGCTTGTGCAGACACGGAATTTCATGCTCATGTGCTTTCTGTTCAAAATGTGGCATGTATGGTGTTTCTAAGTTCAAGATGTTTGTTTTCATTTTTGGGCTCAATATATATATATTGTAATCATTACACTTTTTAAATTTTCTCTTTATATCTCCATTATTTTTATATAATTTTCGAGAAAAATACACTAATGTTTTCAAAACCCAATGATCATACCGGTTAATTTACTGAATTACTGATTTAACTGGTTTAAAAAATTGGTCTACCCCGACTATATGAGATAAAATTATATAATTGATTTGAATTATTATATATATTATATGGATGCAAAATTTTATGTATTTGAATTAATTAAACAATAAATAAGAAAAATAACAACTAGTTCTATGAAAAAGAAAATCAAAAACCATTACTATTAAATACAAGCATTTAAATATAACTCTGTTTTTAACATAACTATAATTAAAAAGATGAATGATCATATAAGATTTTTCTTTCCACGTTTTTCCTGTTGGGATATAAGTTGAATTATTATTATTATCGGTGATTTAGTGGTTTTTATAATATAACTAAATATGTAAGTAATTAATAATAAAATTTCTATATATATATATATATATATATTGTAACATTTTTACTTATTTTTTTAATATTCTTTGTAATATATAATTTTAGTACATTTTTCGAACAGAGAAAGTGGGGCAGAAGAAATTAATATTGAATATCCATAATTAATGAAGCAGCCACTCGTTTATAGAGTTTTGTGTTTTCAATGTTGTTTCCTGAAAATATTCTTTGTAATGTATATTTTAAGCACCTTTTTTTGGGAAGAGAAAGTAGTGTAAAAGAAATTAATGTTTAATTTCAATATTACGCGTTTGTCCAGGTTTGTGCATTCAATATTATTTCTTTAAGAGGAGAGACTGTAATTAAGCCTAGCAGTTTCAATTAATGTTTTGTTTACTTTTTCCATTTTTTAGTTTTTAATTAATAAGAGAACCCGTCTGCCGTCTTCACGTAATGGTTATCTTTAATAGGTGATTTTTAATACTGACTGACTCAAAAACACGACTAATTCCTAGTTTAACGGGTTGAACCAGCTGGTATGGATCCATTCTAAAAGCATTGCAATATGCCTAAAAACATACTCAAGAACAAAAAGAAACATATAGAAGGAAAAAAAAAAATAAAAAAATGTTGGAATGTCATGAATGTATATCATCATCAATGTTTTAACTCTAACCAATTCATTATTTTATTACACTTTGCCAAATTAAATCACTATCCATATCATATCATGAATGAGCTGTGCAAGTATTTGCTTTTACCAGAATAGGAGCCATACCTGATTCTCAGCGCCCAATCGATGTCTTGCGGTTTCTGAACTGAGACTTCTAGTCCTTTTTCTCACAACCCAATTTGTCCTGGAAATAACTTCTTTTTCTCTTTTTATGTATTAGGTAACCTTCCTAGTAAAGAAATTTTGGACCATTCCACACAGTTTTTTTTTTTTTTTTTTAAAATTTTTTTTATTATGATATTTAAGTCTATCAAGAATGAACCATTCCATACAGTTTGCCTTGGAGCGACCCTAGTCAATGACCAATGGCAGTCTCTCCAGGGGCCCCACACCATTGGATTCACCAAACCCCCCCTTTGATTCTTAAGCCCAATACCAAATTCACCAACCCACCAACTATGGTGGGACCTGCAAAGAGGAAGAAATATTTCTGGGTTTAGAAATGGGTTTTTTGATTTTGATTCATGTGGAATCTTCAAGTGTAGCAACTATTTTCCGGCAAATACTATACTGCAAAGAAATATGCACACAGTTAAGTCAGTGCAAGGAATTCATCTTACAGAAATGCAGGTGAATTATACAAAAATGCCCCATTAGATATTTATTTTGGAAATACTTCACAATCAAACTATAATTATTGTTTTTTGGAATGTAAAATTCTAATGAATTTTAATTTCATTCCCACTTTCAGGAGAAAAGGAAAATTATAAACACTGAATATTTTAAATAAGTTGTGGAGCTTAAAATAAAATATTTTCCTTGTTCTATTAATTTGAGGTGAGAAATGAAGATAAGCCAAACGTGAAAGAGAATTTGCCAGCCACCAAACATTCCTTTTGCCATCACAAATTCATCAATCAAAATACAAATAAATCCAACAAAGTTCTGAGGCCTTGTTTTCATTGCATTATACAACAGAAAATTTCCCAGATCTTTTTCTTGTTATTATTTTTCTGGTGGAAATCCCTTCAATTTGATCCACTGAATCTCAATCTTCTCCCATTCATTCCCTTCCATACATTCTCAAATCCATACTGTCCATTAACCATGTTTGGACGCGAAATTGTATTAATTGTCCTCCCTTTAAAAATTTGCACTTTTAATTATGTAACTTTTCCTATTCTTTTCTCTCCTTACTTTTACGCTATTATTAAAATTATTCTTTCTTTACATTATTTGGTGTCATTTTTTCAAGCATGCCTTTTATTGAAAATTATATAAAAATAAAATAGAGATAGAAAAAAGTTATAATGACTTTAACTTGTATTTTGAGGCAAAATATTCACAAAAACAAACATAGCTTTTGCATCATTGCAAAATAATTGCATGTGACGCCGAAATCCCTGTTGGTGCTCGGAAATACGCTTCACCCTCCTCCGGATCTTGGGATTGGTTCTTATATTTTTCGCCGTAATTTGTATGCACCAACTGCCATGATAGTTACATCAAAATAAAAAAAATACTAGCTGGAGAGAATTTTAATATAAATTAATTCTATATTTTTATATATATACATGTGCCTACAGACACTGTGATCTCAACAACCCATTAAACCATTACCACCACCCACTTTCTTAGATTATGGAACACTAAAGACGCAAAGTTTCTCCCTAAGAAAAGAACAGAACAACATAAGCTGGGAGTGACGGAGCCCAAAGCTTTGCGCTTTCTTGAATCCTTTCTGCTCTGTCCCTTCTGCCCTGTCGCAGTTTTTCCTTCCCAGATTTGAATTCTTTCAAGAAACTAATGGAGCGCGCCAGAAAATTAGCCGCCAGGGCCTTCCTCAAGCGCCTGGTCTCGGCATCCAAGCAGCAGCCATTGTACAGATCATCGAGGTACGTTTCCTCGTTATCCCCTAGCGTGGTTCAAGGTGGCGGCAATGTCTCTAAGGCTCATAGTTTTAATTCGAGGAGTTTAGTGCGATACGTGGGCGCTCGATCCATTTCGGTTGAGGCCCTCAAACCGAGTGACACTTTTCCCCGCCGCCACAACTCGGCCACGCCGGAGGAGCAATCCAAAATGGCCGAGTTTGTGGGGTACAATAGTCTGGATGGACTAATTGATGCCACCGTGCCTCGATCTATTCGTGTTGATAAGATGGAGCTTCCCATATTTGATGAGGGTTTGACAGAAGCACAGATGGTTGAGCACATGACGGATTTGGCATCCAAGAACAAGGTTTTCAAATCATATATTGGGATGGGGTATTACAACACATATGTGCCACCTGTTATCTTGAGGAATATCATGGAAAATCCGGGGTGGTATACCCAGTATACCCCTTATCAGGCTGAGATTTCGCAAGGGAGACTTGAATCCTTGTTGAACTTTCAGACTATGATTACGGATCTTACCGGTTTGCCTATGTCGAATGCGTCCTTACTCGATGAAGGGACTGCAGCCGCTGAGGCTATGGCCATGTGTAATAACATTCAGAAGGGGAAGAAGAAGACTTTTATTATTGCTAGTAATTGCCATCCGCAGACGATTGATATTTGTCAGACTAGAGCTGATGGATTTGATCTAAAGGTAGTTGTCTCGGATGTTAAGGATATTGATTATAAGTCGGGGGACGTGTGTGGCGTGCTGGTTCAGTATCCGGGGACTGAGGGCGAGATTGTGGACTATTCGGAGTTCATAAAGAACGCACATGCTAATGGGGTGAAGGTTGTGATGGCATCTGATTTGTTAGCCTTGACAATGTTGAAGCCCCCGGGCGAGTTCGGGGCTGATATTGTGGTTGGCTCTGCTCAGAGGTTCGGTGTTCCGGTGGGTTACGGCGGTCCTCATGCTGCTTTCTTGGCTACGTCCCAAGAGTACAAAAGGATGATGCCTGGAAGGATTATTGGTGTTAGTGTTGATTCATCAGGAAAGCCTGCTCTTCGTATGGCGATGCAGACTAGGGAGCAGCATATTCGTCGGGACAAGGCCACAAGCAACATTTGCACAGCTCAAGTGAGTGAGTTTGTCAAATGTTTTTTTGTTTTATTTACTTTTCAGGATTCTTTTGACTTCATCACATTGCAGTTTTATGCTGTCTTGGACTAATAAAGCTGAAAAATAGGGAAGGAGACTTAACAGGAATGAAGCAAATTGATCAAGTTGCTTGTTCATTGACATTTATCACTATTATGTCACCAGTCTGTGTTTGGCTTTCTGTAGGCATTGCTTGCCAACATGGCTGCCATGTTTGCTGTTTATCATGGACCTGAAGGCCTTAAAACTATCGCACAAAGGGTTCATGGTTTGGCTGGAACATTTGTTGCTGGATTGAAAAAGCTTGGGACTGTGGAAGTCCAGGATCTTCCTTTCTTTGACACTGTGAAGGTCAAATGCAGAGACGCGCAGGCCATTGCTGATGCTGCTTGCAAGAATGAAATAAATTTGAGGATCGTGGACAATAACACTGTGAGCATTGTGTATCCATGTCTTTACCATCAATTGTAACGATTTGAAAATAACCGAACACTTTACCTCTCAGATAACTGTTTCTTTTGACGAAACAACCACATTAGAAGATGTGGACAAGCTGTTTGAAGTCTTTGCATGTGGCAAGCCTGTAAGTATGAGTGTTCTTTGAAGAAGTGCTAGTAACTTTCGGTAATATACTTGTTGTAACTTGATTGTTACGTTCACCAGGTGACATTCACTCCTGCATCTCTTGCTCCAGAGGTTCAGAATTTGATACCCTCTGGACTTGTGAGGGAGAGCCCATATCTGACTCACTCGATATTCAACTCGTACGAACATTTGAATATGAAGCTGATAATATGAATCACAGCTTGCGAGGGTAAATGTAACTGTTAGCTGTTGCTCTGATGTAGGTACCACACGGAGCATGAGATTCTTAGGTATATTCATAGGCTTCAATCAAAGGATCTCTCCTTGTGCCACAGCATGATTCCCTTGGGATCTTGTACTATGAAGTTAAATGCAACGACAGAAATGATGCCAGTGACGTGGCCTGCCTTTTCAGATCTTCATCCTTTTGCCCCCACTGAACAGGCAGCTGGTTACCAGGTCATAGGAAACCACTTGAAATTCAGCTCTTCTAATTTCTCTGTTTCTTAGGAAGTTCTGATATCGATGATTTTTAGTGTTGAACCACATTGTTCTTCTTGCAGGAAATGTTCAAGAATTTGGGTGAAATGTTATGTACTATCACTGGCTTTGATTCATTCTCTTTGCAACCCAATGCTGGTGCTGCTGGAGAGTATGCAGGGCTAATGGTTATTCGAGCATATCACAAGGTATTTGGATGTCAGAAATGTAATGCTAGTACAGAAGGCCGAGAGATTTAGATGACATGTATATCCGGTGGTTTAGAAACAAATGTAAGAAGATATTTTAATGAGAAATTGATCCTAGAAACATATAGGAGAACCAGTTGTTGATAACAATTATATAACCTCAGTTAATTTTAGACTACAAAATGAAAGTCAGTAAAATACTTTGCTTCAAGGGAAGCTCAGTGTCTCGCAACTCCTCCCTTTTTCGAAACGTGTGCTTCTGCTTTTAAGGTGATTACCATGTCTTGACTTTTGTGATTCTACGATTGGTGTCATTAATTTACGGTGGATTTGAATGTAGTCAAGAGGAGACCACCACCGCAATGTTTGCATCATTCCAGTCTCAGCACATGGAACAAACCCTGCAAGTGCGGCAATGTGTGGAATGAAAATAGTAGCTGTTGGAACAGATTCCAAGGGAAACATTAACATTGAAGAGTTGCGAAAGGCTGCTGAAGCAAATAAGCAGAACTTAGCTGCTCTCATGGTATGAATAATTGTTCTTAGTGTTTTCTGAGCCTGCAATAATGGTATTTGTATTGTGTTGATAAATTTAATACCCGAATTCAGGTTACATATCCCTCAACACATGGAGTTTATGAGGAAGGGATCGACGAGATCTGCAAAATAATTCATGAAAATGGTGGCCAAGTTTACATGGATGGAGCCAACATGAATGCTCAGGTACAAGTAATGAGATATATCGTATATATATAAGTGTATGAATGCTCTGGTACAAGGCATATGCTGGACATACGCAAGGTATGCTTTGTTTTGCTTTGTCTCTGAATTTTCTTTATGAATCCTTTTCTGCCTACAGGTTGGTCTGACAAGCCCAGGCTTTATTGGTGCTGATGTTTGCCATCTTAACCTCCACAAAACCTTCTGTATTCCGCACGGGGGAGGTGGACCTGGTGTGGGACCCATAGGGGTGAAGAAGCACCTTGCACCGTTTCTACCATCACATCCTGTGGTATGTAAAACAACACATTTGCACTAATCAATTCTTTTTTGGATGTCAATGTACTGTAGCGTAAAGGCTGACTGATGTTCGATACATTTTGTCTGTTCCGACATTGCTTGCAGGTACTCACTGGAGGCATACCAGCACCGGACCACCCTCAGCCCCTTGGTTCCATTTCGGCTGCACCCTGGGGCTCTTCCCTTATTTTGCCCATATCGTACACCTACATCTCCATGATGGGGTCTAAGGGATTAACAGACGCATCAAAGATAGCCATCTTGAATGCGAACTACATGGCTAAGCGATTGGAGGTCACTGCTTCTTCCCTTGACTTGCTGGATTTTTAGTATTCATATTTATTTGTCTTTGAACGTTGTATAAGAAATGTGAAGTAGGAAACCAAATATGTCTTGCCATCATCGTCAAAAAATTGCAGTCAGTGCTGCATGAAATTTCTTTATCGGTTAAGATGTGATCCAACCTACTTAAGCGGTCTCAAACATGATTAGTCATTGATTCAGATAACGACTGGTGAAAATTGGGCTGCTTTTGTCTCACTCGTTAATATGCTTTTCATCAACAGAAACATTACCCTGTTCTTTTCCGCGGCGTCAATGGGACTGTGGCCCATGAGTTCATCATAGATCTGAGAGGCTTTAAGGTGAGTCATAGACTTTGCAACATCCTGCACAATGTCTTCCTAATTTCCAAGCATTCATTAATTACTAAATGCAAGAGGCAATTGCTGTAGCATACTGCTGGAATTGAGCCTGAAGATGTTGCTAAACGTCTCATGGACTACGGATTTCACGGGCCAACCATGTCGTGGCCTGTTCCTGGTACGCTCATGATTGAACCAACTGAAAGTGAAAGCAAGGTAAAACAAAAGAAAAATCCCATGCTGTCGCATGTGTGCGCTGTAATCACAGAGCTTACAACTTCTCTTATGATTCTAAACTTCGCCTCGTCCATTGCAGGCAGAGCTGGACAGATTCTGCGATGCTCTTATCTCTATTAGAGAAGAAATTTCAATGATTGAGAAAGGAAATGCTGACGCTCACAACAATGTTCTCAAGGTATTCGGCTATGAATTTTGCTGGTTCTTATCTTTATGGTGTTGATGCATTCGATATCTGCCTTATTTATCATAATTTGTAAAAGCTAATCAAGATACTGTGGTCCCAGGGTGCTCCTCATCCGCCATCGTTGCTCATGGCAGATGTCTGGACAAAACCATATTCCCGGGAATATGCAGCCTACCCTGTGCCATGGCTCAAGACCGCCAAGTTCTGGCCAACCACAGGTGCGTACCATCACTACTACTAGTGTTCCTGAAAGAAGATTCACCGTGTTCTTCTTGCTAGCAACATATTTCTTTGCATCCTTGCTTCTGTTCTCCTAACTTCTTATTTTAGCCAAGTTCAATGACAGTGTTTGCAAGTAGTAAGAACTAAACAAACTCATTTGCCATCTCAGGGCGCGTTGACAATGTGTACGGGGATCGCAACCTCATCTGCACCCTCCTCCCAGCCTCGCAGGTGGCTGAAGAAGCCGCGGCAGCCACTGCTTAACCATGAATTCCGATATCCTTCACAGATGTGGTCATCTTGTTGTACATGAGCAAAACTTATGTTCTTAAAAGTCTTATTTACATGATCACTTCAGTCTTCTTTCTCCCATTGAATGATCAGTAATAATATTCGTTGTTGCTAAGTTTCAACATGCTGGTGTTGTAATTAAGCTGCTCTTTCTTTTCAACTCCTGTCTGATGCTAAACATTTTTTACATTACAGCCTTCACAAATATGAGGCAACATTCAACTGTCATATAAAGTCAAGCTTTTGTTTCTAGGCGTAAATGTTTTTATGCTCCTGACTTATCCAGGCAATCAGATTAAATCCATTGTCCCATTTTAAAACTTTATTTCTCCTCATTTTCACTGATACACGGGGCATAAACTGTCACATGTTAAGATATAATATACGGATCAATTGCATATACAGGGGATTGAGTGAGCTGATAAGTTCTCAAAATGTATGGACAGTTTATAAGCTTTTCCTGGTATTTGGTATCCTCTCTTTAAGAGGACTGATTGCTTCAAAAACAAGATATTTAGCGTCCTTTAACTCTTGAAAATAAGTCCACTATAAATTATTTTATTTTATATATTAAAAATAATATAAATATTTTAAAATTATATTTATTAAAATGTTATTTAATTTATTCTAAACCCTCTCTCCCAAATTGACCCAGTGTTCCGTTTCCATGTTTTTGCCAATAAATGATTGTATATTTTTATGACTTTCATATACCAGCAAACAAAGTTCAAACATACTTATAATTAGCAGGGGAAATGTTCTGACTGTGGAAATAATCCGAGAGTTGGATTACAAATGTTCCCAAGTTTAATTAATTTCTTATATTTCAGTCAATTCAAATCTTGAATGTCTGTAATTGTATTATCATGATTAATTCAGATGCATATAATAATATTCTCAATTGAGCAATTCAGTGGTAGAAAAAAGAAAAAAATAAATGAGAGAAAAAGGGATAGAAAAATGAAAATAATTAAAATAAATGTAATTGCGTAATGTGACATTATGTTAAAAAAAAAAAAAAAAAGAAACATATTGGTTATGTTTGGAAGGAGGGTTTTGATAGAAAATGATGTTTGGTATGATTTATATTAGAATAAGTAATATGTTTAGTTATAAGATTTTAATATTTAAAAATTTTAATTTATTTAAATATATATGTAATCTATATTATAATGTTTAAAAATTTTGATAGATTATTAGAATAATTATTAAATTTTATAATGTGAGGATGGAAAAATAGGATCCAAACGTAGTCCTTAACTTAATAATATACTAATATACATTTCATAATTATTTCAATCAATCAGTCAATCAGTCCCAACAAAACTGAATTGATTGGTGCAACTAATCATCGTTTTGATTGGTTATAAGAACTAAAGACATGATTATCATTGCTGACAAAAAGCTTCCTCACTTTGTAGAGTTTTTTGTATATATATAATTTTTTTTTCTCATATATCACTACTTTGTAGAGTTAAAGAGGAGAAATAATTTTTTATGCATTAAAATATATAATAAATTATCTTATTTAACATATATAATAAAATAATTAATTAAAATAATTCTTTTAAAGTCTTTTCTATTTATTAAAGTGAATATGATTAAAATGAATTGAAAGACAATAATAAAGAAAAAGGCTTACGTCTCAGAGATACAGATTTAATTACAATTTTGAGTCTGTTATCATTTTTGTTAATATGAAAAAAAAAAAGACACGTACAAAAGTCAAATTTAAAAAATCAACAAAACTATTCATAAAGATTAAGTCATGTTATAAATATACACCTATACATACGTTGCATGTTAAATACGTAATTTAAAATTTTGATCAACAAACATCAAGGTTATATTTGAAATGTGGTGGTTTCGGTGATAAATGATACTTGATGAAATTTGTATTAAAATTAATAGTATATTTGAAAAGAAGATTTTATTAAGTGAATATTGTTATTTATTTGAATTTATTTATTTATAAATAAATAAAAAATATAATAATAATTAAATAAATGGTAGTATATAGAGATAATAATTAATTTATAAAATATATTTATATATACACTCACACACGCGAATATGAGTATATGTTTGTAATATATAAGGATTAATTTGATTATTAACAAGTATAATGATTGAAAAATAATTAATAAATTTTATATATAAGATAAATAAAATTTGAATTAAAGTTTTGTGAGATGTTTAGTAGAATAAAATTTGATAGGATAACGCGGGGTTGAAAATTGGGTAACAAATATTGGGCCGATATATATCTAAATACAGTAATTACTCGAATAATAATAATAATAATAATTACTATAACGATAATAATAAATAAAGATAATTGCAAGTAGAGTTGGGGGGAATTAAGCACGCAACTCGCAGCAGTTAATTTATTCCCAATGGTACGTACATTAACTTGACGACGAAGACTCCTTAGTGCGCTGGTTGAAAGTTAAAAAAACTTAAAACCGCAGTTCTTCCATTTTCTCCACCCACCGCTCCGTACGTACCCAATTTCCACAAATCCAAAAACCCTACCCAGAGCTACGATCAATCAGATTGAAGATAAACAGTGATTGACTCCTGTATTTTGTATATTTCCGTGACCTAATGTTTTTTGGTTCTTTCGATCGATGAGAGGCGAGGAAAATGTCGAAGGTGAAACACTTATTGCGGAAGCTTCACATCGGCGATCATCAACACCATGGCAGACCGCCTCCTCTCGATCCTTCTCCTCAAACGACAGTGTCGCTATCACCGACCTCCTCGTCGCCTCCGTCGTCCGATTTGCCTCAGACGGCTGTGTCTCCGGAGAACGAGAGATCGAGCGATCTTAATTTCAATTTCTTTGAGGAGGAGTTTCAAATGCAACTGGCGCTGGCAATTAGCGTTTCGGATCCAGGTCAAAATTGCGTTGACTCTGAGGCCGCTCAAATCAACGTTGCTAAACAGATTAGCCTCGGTTGCGTGCCTTCTCAAAACCTTGCGGAATTTTTGTCGCTCCGATATTGGGTAAAACTGTTTCTCCGAGTACTTGGTTTTTTTTAAAATTTTTTTGTCCGCCTGTTTTGAATTTTTAGGTTTTGATTTATTGCCTGTGTGGATTATGTGGATTGCTGGAGTTTTAATGATTGTTTTTCCTCGTAGCTTAATACGTGACAATGGTGTTTAGGTAGGAGATTCTTTCAAATGGATTGTATGTTACTCAACATAATTTTGTAAATATTGATTTTTCCTGTGTTTTGTTGTTAAGCAATGGTACCATCGTAGCCTAAATTTTTCACAAATGGGCAGTGGTGAAGAAATTTCGTTAGTGGTCTGTAATATTAGGTGATAATTTACAGGTATTGCTCCAGCATACCTAAGTTCCTACTCCATTAGGCATTTAATAGACATGGCTCCAAGATCACACACTAGGTGCACCACTAGAGCGAGTAAATTGTGCCATCTCTATTTAATTAAGAATCCATCTGTTGGATAGGAACTCATGATTAGCTGCCTAGATTTCAAAATACTTGCACAAGTTTTTCTCACACAGGCTGTGCATCCGATTCATATATAATCAAGTCTAAGGTAGACAATACTGATATATTGTTGTCAACATGGCATGGATTTATGCTTAACTAGTTAATAATCATCCTGATAAATTTGCAGTTTTAATTTTTCAGTGGTAATAACTGATTATCAGCATGAAGTACACACATTTGCATTTAGAGCCAGAGTTGAAGATATATTGCTTTTTTTGTGAAAACTCAGTTATGATTCCTTTGAAATAACCATTTAGCATCTGAGAAGTGGGATTTAGGACTACAAAATAGCAGACGTAGTGATACATAACATTGCCTAGTTCTCTTATAAATCACTGCCAATTACCAAAAACACCCCACCCAAAAAATAAATGAACAAATGAAGAAGCTGGCAAGAAAGAAAACAATGAAACGTGTACTGTGTTTTAGAACTCATTTTTAACAACTGATGAGATTATGCTTGTCTTCCTTTTGTGATGCAGAGTTGTAATGTTGTAAATTATGATGAGAAAGTAATAGACGGGTTCTATGATGTACTTGGAATAGATTCCAATTTGGTGGTCCAAACAAAAATGCCATCCCTAGTAGATCTTGAGGCTATTTCAACATTGGATAATATTGGTTGTGAGGTTGTTTTAGTGAATCGTGCAGCTGATGTAGAACTCCGGAAACTTGAGGAAACAGTGCATTATATGTCTATGGAATATCACGCTTTGGATAAGGTGTTGAATACACGCTTTCTAGTTCAAAAAATTGCTGGCCTTATTGTTGAAAGAATGGGCGGCCCAGTTAGTGATGTTGAAGAAATGTTCAGGAGGTGGAGAGCAAGGAATCATGAATTAATAATCTATTTGAATACAGTCATCCTACCCCTTGGTTCTCTTGATATTGGGCATTCCCGCCAAAGGGCCTTACTCTTTAAGGTAATATGAGCTTCTCTTTTGCTCCTTATGCTTGCTTCTTACATTGATGTGGATAAAATATTTGGGCTTTGTTTGTTTTCTAATTATTGTATGTGTTTTTAGGTATTTTTGTCTTAAGAATTGTGTAAAAGTAAAAGAAAAAAAGAGATAAAAAAACAAGGGTAATAATTGAGTTTGTATTTTTAAAAGGTGCATAATTTTAAGATAAACATTGCCTTAGCTTCAAATCATAGTTGTCATTGGTGCAAAATGGCGTAAATGGTGAGGCCACGGTGCCATCCATGACAAATGGTGACCGCCTTCAATATGGCACACCCTGGGGCATAGCACAAATGTTGCTATGGTGTACGCCCTATTGAAGATGGCGTTCTAGAAAATTTTCTTCATCTCAAAACTGTTTCTGAAAGTACAAAAAATCATAAAACATGGATATTCACTTGGGATTTGTTGAATCTCATTTTTCGCCAAAAACAAGTCCTAAAATACAATGATTGCTTTCTTCTATTGTGTGATATTTTTGTATTTTCACGAATTTGTTGAGTTTTCATTATTTATTTCAAATGAACCCTAAAATGATTTTGCATTTTTCTTAACATGTTCTATTTTTCTAGCAACAACTTTTGAATAATTTAGGCATGTGTTATTCTTTTGCTCCTCTGTTCCCCTATTTCTTTTTCTTTGTGTTCTTTCTTTGGTAATTTTTATTTTTTTTCTTTTTCTTCTTTGGTAGACCTTTGTTTTTTTTTTTCCTTTTTGTCTTCTTTGTTTCTTCAATAGGCTGTGCAAGATTTAAATTTTAAAAATTTATATAAATTATAGTTCGGTATTGTAGAAAATTCAAATTTCTACAAATTAAGTGGTTAAGTTTGCTTAGATTTTTGAAAATTTTCAAATTATGTGGCTGAATATTGATAAAATTCTCAATTATTTATTATTGAAATTATAAATTATTTAATTTTTTGACAAATTTAATAGTTGGTTATTCACTAATTCATTGTTGTTTGTTTTATTTTAAAGGTAAAAAGTTGAAAATTATTTGCAACTATTATTTAACATATACAAATTGTTTATATTATTTTTTGACAAAAATTATTGGCAATATAAATATATTTTGTATATTACGTAATGTTGCGCCATGCTTCAATATGGTGTGCGATGCGCCGTGTGCCATGGCTTAAAAGCCTTTGAGCTGCGCTGCGTGCATCGTCATTGACAACTATGGTTTCCAATATATTAACACAGATGTGTTGCATTCGAATTTACTATCATTTACTTACCAAAACTTCTTTCCATATTTCATCTTTATAGTGAAGTATGCATATTCTACCTTGAGTTTGTAGGGATCCATAGCAACTTTCATGTTAGTATAGTATCAGAATGATACAATTTGTACCATATATATGATGCATTATGTTTAGACTCATACATTTTACTGCTGTGTTGTTTCCCCATATGTGTTGCATGGCATTGTTACTGCATACAGAATTATAATTCTGATAATTTAGTTACTAAATGTTTGGCTTCTAGGTACTTGCTGACAGGATCAACCTTCCATGTAAGCTAGTCAAAGGGAGTTATTATACTGGCACTGATGAAGGAGCTGTGAACTTGATAAAATTGGATGATGGAAGGTAGTGGCTTATGTGCTAATTCCTCAAACTTTCATTTTGTGTGATTGTTTTTCCACATATGCATACTGGCATTATGTGTCTGGTGGTATGTACTTCCATTGGTCTCAGTTGGTGTATAGGGAGGTATTGAAAACTAATTGGGTAAACCAAAGAGTAATGTGGCTGACGTGTATCTGATAGCATTGTAAGAGATCCTCATGGATGTTGGGGGTTTAATGTTGTATGGGGAACTTCATTCGTTGTCATCTTGATTGGGCATTTTAGTTATTATTCTATTGTAGTTATATGTTTGTTGGCCAAGTGCACCTCAACACTGCAAACCTCTCTCTTTCTCTTGGTGAATCATGGTTGTTCAGCTTCAGCATATTCCACTTGGTTGTCTGCACACTGGCATCTTACCCTGCTTTTGCCATTTATCCGTAGTCATTCCATCCATAAGATTGATGTCAACTATTTACTTTGTTATTTATTTAGTTTCATGAAAGGTGAAAATGAAGCAACAAAGTAGTGGGATTAAGGATTTTCTACTCCTATTGAAACAGAAATGACCTTGGAAATAAATAAATTAAAGTATAATCCTTAATGAATTTGTTACAAGAACAGTGCTTCTTGTTCTGAGATTGATCTTTCTGTATTTCATTATATTGGCCGCCCCAGATCGCTGTTTTTGGTACGTAAGATATTTTCTTATTAATATGGTCTGGCATTTATCAGTTCTGCTTAGTCAAGTGTGGTGTTTTCATTCTAAAATATTGCCTGAGAGTACTCTGGATTTTTTACACGGGAGAATATTAGTAAATGATAATTAAACTAGTCTATTAATTGATGCAGCGAGTACATTATTGATCTAATGGGTGCTCCAGGCTCACTCATCCCTGCTGAGGTACCTAGCGATCACTGTCAAAGTTTTGGGTTAGATGCAAGAAGTATTGCAACTGTTGCAGGGACACATTGTACAGGTGAAACTCCCAAAACCTGTACCGGAGGTTCAGAGTCATCTGAAAGTGCAAGAAGAGTAGGAGGGCAAATCCAACCAAAGCAGATGGAGCATGATGTTAGACATCTTAATCCTCCACCAATGGGAGCATCTGAAGCATCCTTATGTCTGGGCAAGAAAAAATCAACTGGACAAAACTCACAGAATCAAGGTACTTCCAGTTATATTACCAGTGCTACCAAGGAAACAGGGTTCACTGAAGAACTTCCTGCGATGTGTTCAGAGAATTGTGTGTCGACACCCAAAGATTTGTTCCCAAACTTTAGGTCTAATGATTTTAGAGAAGTAAGAGTGCTGGAGAGAAATGGAGAAGTGAGGAAAGAGCGGGTGGTTGATCGATTCAGTGGATTGCAGCAGTTGGATGTGCCATGTAACAGCAGCAAAAACCCTTCGGCTGAAGTATCGGGAACACACCTGTTTAAACTGGATTTAGAAAGACAGAAATCACCTTTCAATATTCCTGAGGAACAAAGTGTTCTTGTTAAAGATAGAAACAATGAAGTGAACTCTTTTGATGATACCAGTGCTGGTAGAGAACTTGTTGATTGTTCTGGGAACGCAGAAGCTATGCAGATATCCTGCACTGACCATCCTGATGCGGACAAGATTCACAATGTGCAAATTGATCCTGTACTCAGTGGAGTTGCTGAAATTTTATGGGAAGATCTTCAAATTGGTGAACGAATTGGTATAGGTAAGAGTCACAGCATTTGTTTTCCCTTATTGAAAGTTGAGATTTACTGTGGGAGTAGTGTATTTTGTCTATAGAAGTGTGATTGTGCTTCTCTATATTTAATAGGGGAAAAGACGACTTCCTCCTTTTAGTTTCGCTAACATGCTTACACTTGGTCATTTAAGTTTGCTCTTAAATAAGCTACAATTTATCCCAAATGAGTTAGAATCTGTACTCTTTGATTGAAGTGCATCAAAACCATCACATCTGATTTAGTGAGCACTTATGGCTTATCCAAATATCTATCAGCCTTTGGATATGCTGTATGCTAGTGGTCTTTTGTTGAGAGGGTGTAATCTTTGCTTTGATGCAGTTTTCTGTAATTGAACTCATTCAGTGTCTTTGCTTCTCTTTTGTAGGGTCATATGGCGAGGTCTATCGAGCAGAATGGAATGGCACAGTGAGTTATACTTTTAGTGATCTGATACATAAGAATCTGCGCAAGCATATTATTATAAGTGTTTCCTTGCTAAATTTCAATATAGTGTTTGCATGAAATATATGTGGGATGGTTTGAGGCCACGGGAGTGCTTGTTTGAGTTCCTTCGGGGGTTGAGTATATTCTACTTTGTTTATGCTTTTTTGCTTATCATCTGCCAGTGTTGGTAGGGGGATCATATTCTTAATGTAGCACTTATTTTGATATGGCTGTTGTCTTTTAATGACAGGAAGTTGCAGTGAAGAAGTTCATGAACCAGGATATCTCAGGCGATGCCCTCACACAATTCAAGTGTGAGGTAAATGTTAATTATGGAACACTTCATCCTGTTGTGATATCTTACATGCTAGGAAGAAATTATGGAACACGTCATCCTGTTGTGATTCCTTACATGCTAGGAAGAATTCTCTCTCTCTCTCTCTCTCTCTCCTGACGTTTTTATTGTCTTTTATTCTTTGTGCTCTGTTGGCTGATTCTCTATTCTGTCTTTTTTATTGTCTTTAATTCTTTGCTCTTTGTTGGCTGATGCAGGTTGAAATTATGTTGAGGTTGAGACATCCAAATGTGGTTCTTTTCATGGGAGCAGTGACACGCTCCCCGAATATGTCCATATTGACAGAATTTCTTCCTAGGTTTGTTTCTTTATAGCTTTTGGAAGGTTTTGGGGCCAGTATAATTGTTGATACTTTTGGCTTTCTTAGCATATTCTGTACCTTGCATTTGTTTTAGGCAATAATTTGTATTCAAACACAACGTTACAGTTTAATCTTGTGGGTTCCCTTTGAATGTTGATTGCATAGATTGATAGTTTCTGTCTGTCTTAGACTTCTAAACTACCTTCCTTCTCGATCGCTGCTTGGGGCAATTGGTATTGGGTTAGCAAATTGGGGTAGAGTGCGTTATGCATTCTGATATATTGATCTAACTTGCATTATGAGGTCTGTCTTTTTCTTTATGAGGGAAAAAAATTGAAAAGGGAAGAATGGGGTGGTGGCGTCAAGACCACAGATCAAGTTAGTCAAATGATGCCCCATGTTCTTCTTCCATCAACTGTGAAATCTGTCACAGATCATTCAGATTTCCTATTGCACTCCTTCATAAAATGGAGCAAACATAATCTAGTGGCTTTTCTCTTCCTTTCGTATTGTAGCTTCTCACAACCCCTTTCTCACTTGCAGGGGTAGTTTATATAAGCTTCTGCACCGTCCAAATATCCAAATAGATGAAAGAAGACGAATGAAAATGGCCCTTGATGTGGTATTATTGGGTGAACTATTTTCGAGTTTCTGTTATTAGATTCCTTTGCCTTCCAACAATCTGCTTATCTTTTGCAGGCCAAGGGAATGAATTACTTGCATACTAGCTATCCTGTCATCGTACATCGAGACTTGAAGACTCCAAATCTACTTGTTGACAAAAATTGGGTTGTTAAGGTTGATCAATTTTTTGCTACAGTCCCTTGTTTGTGATAATGTGTTTCCTTTATCTCTTCTAATATATGTTTTCTTGCAATGGTATGTGTAGGTTTGTGACTTTGGGATGTCACGTTTGCAGCATCATACTTTTCTATCGTCAAAGTCAACTGCTGGAACGGTAATGCCTATGAATCTGAAGTATCACATAGTTTGTTGATGTTCCTTATTTTTACCATTTATAAAAGTTATCTTCCATTTCAAGGAGAGGGGATGGGAGTGGCGGTTTGAGAAAAAATGAAATGGAAACAAACAAAATGATGGCATCACCAAATATTTAAGGGCTATTTTTCTGAAATATGCAGGCAGAGTGGATGGCCCCGGAGGTTTTAAGAAATGAACCATCCAATGAGAAGTGAGTTAATGATCTACTTTACTCAAGTCCTTGAAAGAAACTGAAATCTTTCTAAAGCAGTGTTTTGAATCTCACTGATATGAATGCTTCTGCAATTCACAGATCTGATATATATAGTTTTGGAGTCATACTGTGGGAGCTGGCAACTCTCCGAGTGCCATGGATGGAAATGAACTCAATGCAGGTGGTTGGAGCTGTTGGCTTCCAGGGTAGACACCTGGTCATCCCGCCCACGGTTGATCCCCTCGTGGCGGAGATTATAAGTGACTGCTGGAATAGGTTAGTTTCTAGCTAAGCCTGCTTCCAGTCCTCCTTATCCTTGTCATAATGCCTCGCTCTCTCTATTCAATTTTCCTGTTTGAATGGACTGCTCAATACCTTGGAGGCTTCATGTTTTGCAGAAATCCACAGGCACGACCTTCTTTTGCACAGATTATTACCCGTCTCAAGAGTCTGCAGCGTCTAACCGTCCAGAGAACCGAGAGCCGTATAAATCAGCAGCGCTGATGTCTTTCTTAGTTGTTTCTGGAATCACAAGAACCAGTAGAGCAAAAGTCAAAAAGTTTTCAGTAATTTTCAATGCCATACACGAAGGGTTTTGTTGGATTGGTGAAGTGTAGGTTCATTCGAAGTGGGAACTCAACACAGCCAATTCAGAACAGAGCAAATGTCCTCAACTTCAAAAGTGGCACCAAGTGCAGTTGGGGTACAGCAAACTAATTTGTTTTTTAAGTCCTAAAATATGTGAGAGAAATTATAAAAATGACTTCTCTTCATATTTTAGGGTTTAGTCAATGTAATGCCATCTATTTGTAAGAATATCTTAATTAAAAAAGAAAAAGGGAAACAGAATTGAGTTTTTGTATCTGTTGAGACCATCTAAGAAACAACTGTAGAAAAAAAAGGGGGGGTCTCAACGGGTTGAGCCAGACGGAGGCTTCAAGTTAAAACGACAGGAATGTTAGCGGCATGGGCTATGGACCCGTTTCTTACTTATACTTCAATAGCAATAAAATGAGAAAAACATGGTGGATGTGAACTTTTCTATTGAATTTTATGTGACATTCGTCTGCATATAACAACCGGTGTTTGTCCTGCAGCCGTATCTATTGGTATAGTTGGTGTGATCTGTATTCGTGCTGTGTTCTATAACTGCCTCATTGATGAGACCTCCACGTAAGAAGCAACAAAATGTTTGTCATTGTTTTGTTCATCTTACAAAATCCAAGTTAAGGCTACAATTTGCTAGATCAGAAATAATCTCAATTGTTTAAACATAATATTCAAGTTGAACCGAATCTGCTCAAATCATGCTCCTAGAATTTTCAGTGTCCTTTAGCTTTGCCTCTTTTCTTAAGAAAATTAAACCAGAAATGTGTGTCGTGAAAGTAGGGTATACATGAAAAGAGGGATGGATTAGAATCAGCCTCTCAGTGTGGTTTTTGTCTGGTTGCTACTTCTTCTTTTACCCTGAATGGATGAGAGTGTTGCTTTCCCCAAGCGAAAAGCCCAAACTCTCAATCCGTTTTTGTACTCACACTTCCACGCAAGATATTTCTACTACTTGGTTTTCTTGTCATCCTTTTCTTTGTTGACCCAAAACGCCACAGCCACCTAAACCCATTTCTTTGCAAACAAAAGCAAAAGATATTTTGCTCCAAAATAGCAATATCCAAAACCAAAAACCAACTAAAAAGCTTCCAATAAAGAGTACCAATTGGCCATGGCCACCACCTTCTCTCTCTCCCTAAAGCCGCTCCCACCTCGCCCTCTCTTATTCCCCTCCACTTCTCTCAACCACCCACTCTCCCCAACAACGCTCTCGCGTCCCAAACCTCAGACACACACTCCCTTCCCCAAAATACCCTTCTCATCTTTCAAGAACAACAGTAACACCCCACCGGAAACAGAGTGCCCTGTTCCCCTGGATCAGCAACCTATTAACGAGTACCAGGCACTGGCAAACTCCTTTCCCTTCTCGTGGGCCACCGAGGATCTTGTCGCGTTCTGTTCCAGGCTCTGTGTCACGGGGATTTGCTTTGCTCTTTTTGTGGGCCTTCCCGTTTCCTGGGTTGGGTCTGTAGGGCCCAAGTCTGAGCCCATTAGACTGGCTTTGGGCGCTGCGTCGAGTGGCCTCTTCGTTGTGATTCTTGCCGTCGTGAGGATGTATTTGGGCTGGGCCTATGTGGGTAATCGGCTGCTGAGCGCCACTGTTGAATGTGAGCTATTAACAAATTAATTTAATACTATTGTTCCTGGTTTATGTTTTGATGGAATTATAATACAAGTGATATTTCTTGGGGTGGTGATAGATGAAGAGACAGGATGGTATGATGGCCAGGTAATTTTGTTATTATTGTTTCTTGTCTTTTTAATATTTTATATTACGTTTTTCATTTAATTCTATGGATTGAGGAAGTAACTGACATTGGCATTGTGCAATTATATCTCGCTACTAGTAACTGATTGGGAATAGTTGTGACAATTTATACTAGCACTTAGCAGAATTTTAGAACCGGTTAATTATGTTGAGACTGTTGGAATTGTGCTTAACAATCATTGACAGGACTATCTGCAATAAGACTTACATTCCAATTTGAGATGACCACACTATATTACTTGAATTGCATATTTAATCATATAAACTCTATTCACTCAAAAAAACAAAAAGAAAGAAAGAAAGAAAGGCTCATATGTTTTTTGGACAGCTCTGAATTACCTCAGTGCTGTCCCTTTGTGCATTACCATGGCTAAAACAATGAGAAGTTTGAAAATTTCCAAGATACGTTTTGATTGTGCAGAGTCAAAAGTGGCAAATGCCAGCTATTAGTGGGCTCACTTTGGTTGAATCTGGTTTACGCTTATCCACAGATATGGGTGAAGACTGCTGAAGTTTTGGCTCGTGATAGGCTTCTTGGTTCATTTTCTGTAAGTCTTCCTATATGTTTGCCTCTTTCCTTTTCCTTGCTATAAACTTGGAGGGTGTCTTCGAGTTCTTTGTAAGTATTTGATAATTTTTTTAGTAAATATTTGGAGTCTTAAGTTAGGTATTTGTAGTTTATTTCAAACATTTTATAATTTATTTTATTTATATATTAAAATGACATCAATATCTTTAAATTATATTTTATTAATTATATTTAGTTTATTTTTCATCATTATTGTAAAAAAATTATAATAAAGTACAATTATAAATTTTAATAAAACCTTATATGATTATCTTATTATTGCTTTCCAAACACCTTGTTATAAGTTGTGTCTTTTGTTGAATATTTTTCATAGCTCCATAGATAATTTGATAAGCCTTTCTTTTTCTATGTGTCAAAATAAAGTTAACCCACATGTTAACTAATGGATTAAGATAAATTGGATCGAAATTTGCTGATTTTTCCTTTCCAGAAACATCTTATAACTCGGGTGATCTTACAAGCTTAGCATAATGAATGACTATTAAAATCTTGCACAGGTGAAGCCTGTGCTTGGTAGATTGAAGAACAGCCTCGTGGTTCTTGGAACATCACTGCTTCTCTGCATAATACTTCTTGTGAACTCCGATCAGAGCAGCCAAAGAAACGAATACGTTGCCACAGAAGAGAGCGGAGGTAGAGCAATACCAGGAGTTTACAACGACAAGTCTGCAAGAAATTTTGAGCCTGATGCATTCTGTGGTGAACCTATTGCTCCTTGATTTATCCACACTTACATCATATGTGATTCTGCAAACATTTTTTCATGTGTAGATGTCTTCTTCCTTCATTGTACAGCTTTTATAGTAAGAGGGTGTTTGGCTAAAGCTTATTTTAAGTAGCTTTTAAGATCATGCAATCTCTTATTTTTGGAACTTACGAGCTCTTTTATCAAAAATATTGTCAAACACTTGTTAGAAGTTTATAAACTCTTAAACATTTTAAAAGATATTTTTAAAAACTTATAAGATCACTCAAACGCCCCCTAAAATGTGATTTCTCTAAGGATTCCCTTACATTTGTAAATTTGAAATGGTCTCTGTATTTTAGCAAACGCTTTTGGGTTGTCATAAATATTACAAGAAGTCAGTTCAATTTCTGTCCAGAAATTTCTGTGTTCCTTTCTCCCATGTAAATAATGGTGTTACATTTTGCATGTGAATAACGGAAGCAATCACAAATTAAAGAAAATAACTAAGTATAATAAATACAATAGCGTGGGAAACGTTTGGGATTTCCTTTCTTGGGCATTTAGTATTAGTTCATTAATTATTTTTCACCACCAGATCTTGATTGTCAATGGTCGTCCATGGGCAAATCATTGTCCACAAATTTTTAAGGAATAAGAAGTTAGCATGGCAGAGCAATTGAGATCTTGTGGTTGGTTGGGGATTTTGTTGGGATGTATAAATAAAAAAGATTTTATTAAGTATAAAAATTATGTTTAGTCATAAAATTTTGATATATGAAAATTTGAATTTATATATCAATAAATAATATAATAATAATTGGGTGATATAGTAATATATAGGGATAATTATTAATTTTTATTATATATTTATGTATGAATGTTTATATATATATATATATATATTTATTTATTTATTTGATTATTAATAGATGTAATAATTTTGAATATTTGAAAATATATGTGAGAGAAAAAATAATTTAAATTTAAAATTGAATGAAAATGAAAATTTTACTGATTGATATCTTTCGATTGTGTATAGTTGGAAGAGATTGGACACTAACCAAATTGTGAACCGAACACGATAACAATAATAATTAATTTATGCTGGCTCTAGACATGATTTCTTTATCATCAAACAATTGCTATGCTAAAAATAAGTTACTGTTAGATCCCTGTCAGAATATACATATAGAGTTTTGTCATGCGGGTTCAATTCAAAATTTATTATTCTGCCATTTTTTAGGACTCTGTATTTTTTTCTAAACACTTATGTATTAATTATACATATTATTTCAACAAAAATTATTATTACATATCTTATGCCACGTTAGTTTTTTTAGATTGGTATCAATTGATAGGTCTTTTATTAATCCCGTCACAATAGATTTTAGTTTCTTAAAGTCACGTTTTAAACTATTTTTTATCTGCAAATCCACTGCCTAACATGACCCAAAACATTTTTATAAAATCCAAAATCTAATGATGGCATTAGATGTTTTCTAATTTAAGACCACATCCAACAAAGAATGGATCTTCTGGCCATCCTTACGCTATAATTACAAATCAAAGTGACATAGGATGCCACCCATGGTTTTTGACTTTTGGAAAAATCTAATGGCAGCAGGCAGAAGTATAGCCTTCGAGCAGGCCTAGAATTCCTTATTTCCTATGGCACCATTCAACAGAATCTTCCATTAGTCGGTGATGCTGTGCTTTCGTATCAAATACTAATACATAGATGCCTATCATATTGAGGGGTTTTGATTTGTCTGAAATAAAAAGATAGCAACGCATTGGAGGACAAAAATAGCGAAACCAACACAAAAAGAGGTGGGGCCCTGTACGAGAGGAGAGAGATTGTTTGGAGAGTTTGAGGTTCATGCACCCTTCCCCCGTTCTGTTCTTTTCCCTTCCGATCAAGAAATCCATTTCTTTTCTATTTTAACAATAAAATATACAAAAACCAATATATATGTAAGATAAAATTTAGTATTTTCTTTTTAGAGTTAGGTTCTCATAGAAGAGCGTTTGATGCTTCATTTCTCATTTTGATCACATAGGGTTCTGAAGTTTGCTCAAGATTAGGCAGGTGCTTTTACCATTATCACGGATTCTTCTTCAGTTGTTGATTTTCCTTTTTATTTCTCATGCTTGTTCTTGTGTAGCTCATTTTAGTTTGTATTCTAGTTTTTTATTCTTCAATGCAGTTTTATCGTATAAAGTCTTGTCTTTTGTTGATTTTCGTATGTGGGTTGGGAATCTGTCTGCATATATTAGTTGTAGTGTTGCCAAGATTGGATTTTTTATATCAATTTGATAGCTGAAATTAGAGTGGGAAAAATGATATTGAAGTCTCTCTCTCTCTCTCTCTCTCTCTCTCTCTCCCCCCGGGTCTAAATTGATCCTAACATAGAGGGCCTTTGTGAAGAAAAAGAAAATTAATGAGCAATGGTTTGGACGAGTAAGGATTCTGCTCCGCTAATCAAGAGGGTTACATCTTTGAAGGATTGTGAAAATTTTATTTTATGACTGTCGTCTGTTTATTATGTTTGACTGTTGCATGATAGTCACTCCTGTTTTTTCCCTTGATTAATTGAAATTCTTTTGTTTTGTTATCTGCGTTGTCAATGTTGATTGGAAGTGATGTGGCAATTAGAATGATGAGTGAGTGGGGTTATATTTTGTGTTTGTCTATTGGCCATGGATGCAAACAACATAAGATGAGAAGCGTTTATTATTTGGAAGCATGTAAATTAGTTGGTGGTTTCATATAATTTCAATGTTTGAAATGCCAAGTGTGTGATTTTATCTGAAAAGGATAAATTTAACATATGTTGAATCAATATTGAATTAGTGGGACATCTTGTTCAGTGTTAATACAGATCTTTCTTGCCTAAAGGGGCAGAATTGTTTAATTCTCAGTTATGTCATCAAAACTATATGCAAGTGACAGATTTTTTTCATAACTTGTTTTGTGCAGGACTCATTCTGGGTCTTAAGAATGAGGGGAAAATTTAAGTGAATTGCAAGAGTCTATGGCAGTTGTGAGGGGTCACTAACTTTAAAAGCTGTCTTTTACTTGACAAAGGGTATTATTTTAGCCAACAGAGATGTGAATTTCTCACATGCGTGCGGCGTAATAAGGCATTGCGTCACTGTTCTTGGATAGCTGAGATATGTTCTTAATCCCGGAAGGGTTATTATGTGAATGAAAACAATACTATATTGGTTGTTTCTGTTGTCAATTAGATAAGATAGACATGTGTGCTTATCAATTGTGGCATAGAATTTTCAATGGATCAAGAGACACGGGTATTTATGGGTATAATAATATTCCATTGACCATAGTTGGTCATTGTTCCTCATTTAACACCATAATCACACGATACCACTTTATCCGTATTTTGCTGTTGCATTATCTCAATGGTATTTAAGCTACCGATATCTTTAATTATCGACATTTCTGACGATCTTTTTTTACCTAAAAAATCATTTTCCTTCTTATTCTCGGCTTTTCCCTTATCTCTGTTTTGTCTGGCAGAGTTGACCCTTTTATTTTGGAGGCATCGAAATTGATCTTCTTGCCCTAGAGAATGTTCTTTGATGAGTATATAACGAGGTCTGCAGGGTTGTATTTAGCCATATGCCTTCAGGAAAACCATCTATGATGGAACCTAATCTTACCCACCAAGTTGAAAATGAAGGGAGGGCTGGAAACATTCTGCATGAATTCTGGCCACTGGATGCAGTAGATCCTAAGAAGGCCAGATTCCCGTGCTGTGTTGTTTGGACACCTCTGCCTGTAGTGTCATGGTTGGCACCTTTCATTGGACATGTTGGTATATGCAGGGAGGATGGCACCATTTTAGATTTCTCTGGTTCCAACCTCATTAACGTAGATAATTTTGCTTTTGGTTCAGTTGCAAGATACCTTCAATTGGACCGAAAACAGGTATAGCTGCATGATTCATCTTAGATAGCTTTTGATTTTTCTCCCATTCTCGACCTTGTCTGCCCTCTCTTTCTCTCATCTTGTATACACATGTTTCCCACATGCACACATTTAAATTTGCTTGTGCTCCATTTGCATGAGTCAAGGGGCAGGCTTTAAGCGTGCGCCCAATATTTTTAGTTTGTTGTATTACTGTAAAATTTATAACCATGTCCTTTAAACTACATCCAATTATTATATTGGCTAATACAGAAAAAGTCGAGCATGTAGTTGGTGTGATTAACTCTTAAGACTCGTTATTTTACATGTACTAAAGAAGAAAATGAGTTGAATTTTCTTATTTTATTAACAAAATTAATCAAAATTCTTCCTTGGGACATAAAAAGTACCGAGCTTACAGGTAGTCAGTAAATAACTTCAGCTTTTTTTCTTTAAACAGTGCTGTTTTCCTCCTAACCTTGCTGACCATACATGCAAACATCGCTATGTTCATGCTGAGCACGGGACTGGAATCACATGGGATGACGCCGTGCAGTCAAGTGCACGCCACTTTGAGCACAAATCTCACAACCTCTTCACATGCAATTGTTATTCATTCATTGCTAATTGCCTGAACCGGCTCTGCTATGAAGGATCTATGAATTGGAACATGATCAACGTCGCAGCTCTCGTACTGCTTAAGGGGAAGTGGGTCGATGGCTTTTCTGTCTTGCGATCATTTTTGCCTTTTGTGGTGGTGCTCTGCTTAGGTATTTTTATCGTCGGATGGCCCTTTCTAATTGGATTATTCTTGTTCTCATTCCTCCTTTTTGGATGGTTTTTGTCTAGTTCTTACTTTTTCAAGAACCTGTTGGATTGTTAAATGTTTTATATAAGATGCTTCGTGTTTCTTTGAAGCTCACATGTTTGATAATAAGGATGGTGCTTGTCTTATAGGCTGGAACTGTAATTTTTCTGAAGAATTGGTAGTGGAAAGCTTTACAGAGAAGAACGCTATAGCCTTAAACGCTATACAGCCTATACACTATATGCTGCGTTAGTTCTTACAAGTCTAGGTTACTTATCGTAAAGAGGGATATAAACCGATGATTGGGTTCAGCCATTAGAATTCAACAATAATGTCAACTGCTGTTATGTTCTTGCCTCATTGCTCTCTCATGCACCTCCTCTGTTGAATCAATATTTGCATTAGCCCACGAAGCTTCATCTCACACTCCATACGTTGGATCATTCCCAATCTTAACTGTAATTTCATGCTATATAAACTATCAGCAGCTATAACCAGGTTTCCACCATTCTGCAAGAATATGATTCAGAAAGTACAGATAATCCCAAGTATCTATAATGCCTGTGCATGGATTTTCAAACTTAGTTTTTCTAAAGAAATTTCCAAAGATGCAGGCCAAATGGAGAAAGAACCATAAGGCCATTATATAATCTATTCATTGACCTCAATAAAATCCAATAAAGAAAATGATTTCCACCTTGGCCACAGGAGTCAAGTAGCAATTTAAGCGTGTTAATAAATCAAGTTAATCGGATTGAGTGAACTTTGAAATTTTTTTCGCTTGGTCTTGATGCAAACATGACCTTGAATTTGAACTTTATAAAATTAAAATGAGTCGAATTCAAACAGTTACTAATTTTGAATTCAATTCAAGGTGTTGGTGGGGCTGCTTATAAAGCGCATGTTTGGTGTCCAACGTTTTACCTTCTTGAAATCTGAGGCCGTGTTTGATTTGCAATTTTCCACCCTAAAAACAAATATTTAATCATTTTATTTTTTAAATTTGTTTTCTTTATTTCTCACACTTTTCTGCAATTCTTAAACAAAAACAATTAAAAAAACAAACATGGCCTGAGCTATCTCAGCAATTTAGAAGGCAAAGACAGAGCTGACCAAGAACAACACTTTGAAGCCAAGCAGACCTTCAAAAGACTTCAAACTCAAATATTTTCTATATATATGTTTTGTTGTTCTTAAAAAAAAAATAATGACCGAGAACTAGTAATAACTTTGTTTGAAGATAATTTATTGAAACGTCTAAAAAAAATTCCCCACTGCTAATTTAACCATTTTTTGTATCTTCAACCTGTAGATTTCGATTTATATCACCTACATTTACTTGAACTAATGTTGTGCAGAATACGTGGTCAAGCTTTCAAATAAGGAAACCAAATATGTTTGTTTTCGTTTTTAGTACAATAAAACACAAACTATGATTATTATACTCTTTAAACTCTCTCTATCTCTATCTTAGTTTTGCAAAATTTTCGATAAAAATACACCCAAAAACAACAAACATAGCACTTCGTGCGCTGATTAGTATCTCTATTGCTTGAAAATTTCATGTTCTTGCACTTGTAACCTCAGACACTTTCACAAGAATAGACATGAACATGAAAGGATAAAAGCGTTATTCTGCCTCTCCTAGGCTGGAGATTTGATCAATGTATTCTTATACTGATACTAGACTGAGATCCACTTGTGTAAGTAATAACCAGAGTTCACAATAGACATTCTGAGCATGTTATACACAAAGGAGGGCATATTTATTTAGATCAGAGAATGCTTCTTCCAAATAGCACCTGCCAATGATCTGGCTGGTGACTCGACACCAGTGGCAGTGGAGCAGCCAGGCTGAGCTCCAAGCTAGGTGAACTCCGTGTAGCAGAACTGTCAAATACTCTGAAATGAGGTATTTCATGCACTTTGAACTGAGGAGAGAGGTGTTTTTCCTTCGAGTAAATGCAGTCCAGACTGGGATCAACTGGTTTTGGAAACAAGCCAATAGAGAGTGAGCATTCATTTCTGTGGATTTGTTGAAGTTGAGGTTCTTTTCTCCCCATCTGTTGTATAATATGCAGCAAGAAGGAAAAAGAATGAAGGATGCCGGCAAAGCCAGCAGCTCGATTTCTTTTGAACAACTTTATGGTTCATGCAGTGTAACCATTTCACACTTACGTTAGAAATTCCTCTCTTAAATTTATTACAACTGTAAACACTTGTATCTGTTGGACAGATTAAGGAATCATACCATAGGGAGGAGGGCAAGCCAGTGTCCATTGGTGTTGCCATTTCTTTGACGGAGAAAATACTTTTGTGCATGACTAGCTACCTGTGTGGAAGTCCTCGTCGTCACGAAATTCCTAGAAATCCCTCTCCAATCCCCTTTGCCAAGCTTCTGCAGCCCCAAGAGAAATAACCTGTGCTCCTCCTCACTCCACGGTACACCTACAAGCATTGATGAAGCATAGACAGGGTTCATGAGATTCCGTTTCAAATCATGACATATGTAACACATCATGTATAAGTTGATTATCTTTAAACATCATGACACATGTCATGATTTAAAGTAGTTGATACAAAGTTAAGCTAAGGAGGAAGCAGAAGGATGAGTTAGCTTATAGTTACCCTTTTTCCTCATCAGCCTCTGAGATGTTCCTCTAGAGTGACAGCACGTATTGTTCAGTTCATAACCAGAACTTTCATTAGGACTTATAGAACTCTTTCTGAACCCAAAACTAGAATCAGATGGCACATTTCTTGCTAACTGCACTCCAAACAGTTTAACACTCTGGCCATTCTCAGTTGTGCAAGTTCTTGAATTGTGACCAGCCTTCCCACACAGGGAGCATTTCCTCATCATGCCCATGGTATATCAAAGGCAGAAAAAAACTACAGGGCTGAGCTCACTGCCTCTGTGTGTGTGTGTATTACATATATACAACTGACTTGAACAGTGAGGTGACTCCTAAATTAGTGGGTAAGTAATTGGAACTGACACAACAGTTTTTGATTAGATGTATTGCAAATATAATCATTACCAAATAAAATTGGGACGAATGAAATAATTATGGCATGCTGCAATTACATTCCCTTTCTTGTAGGTATGATGTATTATCACACATGTTGTTTGGAGCATTTGAGGTTTTGGGACTGGCCCAAATAATGTTTTTCGACGTGATACTAACTTAACCTGTCTAATACTTGTCTAATATGATCCAAAAGACTCAATATTCGAGAGTTATTCGCGCCCACAAAGAAACGCAGTAGTGCAAAATTAGTACAAACAAACAAGAGAGACCGTATCGACATAATCCAGACAGAGAATGTCATACCTTGTAACAAAAACTTTGGTTCTAAATAGCGGCATGAACGGTAATTACTGGTAATATATCTTATACGATCGGTCATAAAAACAATGTATAAATATCCTCTTATGTCATTTTTGCAAGATTAGAACACATCCAGTTTTACACTATTTTTCTCTTTAACTGTTGCTCACAGCCATGCGATTCTAATATCAACAGATTTTGGATTCCATTCCTTTTAATGTGGGTATTAATATATTAGTTTTATATTTCCATTGGTGTTAAGTTTCTTGCAAAGTTAAATGCTTCTTAAAATTTTATAGCGGTTTCAGCCTCTATTGTCTTTGCATGTAAATTCTCTTAATTAGTATGATTGCTTATGGTGGCATGAATATCCCTTGTTTTTTGAAAATGTAAGTAATGTCTTACGACCATATATACCTTTTGGGGACAAAAAGACACCACCCACATTGTATTTTATTTATTGTTTTCTTGGTGTAAAGGTTGGTGGGGGATTAAAAGTGGATTAAGGATATAAAGGCATAATCATAGCACTAAGTGCTAGAAAATTAGGAGTGGGATAACTTGAATATAATTTATGTTCGGCAGCTTTGAGCATTGATGGTGATTAGCCAACACCACATTTTGACTTTCTAAGTGAAGTATTGGAAATAATGCACTTCCCTTATTCACGTTTTAACCTCTAGTAATTACCTTTTTCCCAAAAACGTGTTTTTCAGAGTTTGATGTGTCTTTTTATTATATGTTACTCATATTATTACACATAACCCATCCCACCAAATAAATATATCACGTTTTCTCTTATTGGCTTCTTTTTTTAGTTACACTTTAAGCAACCCCACATATTACATTCTTGCTTGAACTAGGGGCATGGCCTAAAAATAAAAAAGCAAGCTGTTATTATTTAAGAGGGTGTTTGGCTAAGCTTATTTTATACTGTTTATAAAATCATATATTTTATAAGATATTTTTAAAATTTACAAACTTATATATCTTATTTTGAAAATAAGCAAATAAAGTATTTAGTAAGATCATCTTATAAGATTTTATTAAAATTTATAATTATAGTTTATTGTAATTTTTTTTCTGTAATAATAATGAAAATAAATTAAATACTATTAATAAAATGTAATTTAAGGATATTTGTGTTATTTTAAATAAATAAAATAAAGTAACTTATAAGATGTTTTAAAATAAATAGAAAAACACCAAATTATTTTTAAAAATATTATAAACTCAAATATCTTATTTTAAGAGCTCATAAGTTATTTCACTAAAAAAAATAATTGAACATTTTATAAAAACTTATAAATTCTTAAAAATCCTATAAAATATTTTAAAGATCTTATATCGTGAACCAAACGCCCTCTAAGTGACTGATAGTTGTAAAAAGTTCTTGAGGGACACGAGACCAATTTGGTATTTGGTAACTTTCTCTAGGTAACAATGTACTAAATTTCCTGTCTAAATTTGGGGCCAACCTATACTCAGGCCGGCCCATAATAAAGAAGCCGAATCAGAATTTAACCTAGGAGACGAAAGTTTATTTTTTTTATGTTATTACTACATTTACTGTGGAATGTTCAAAATTAGGCTTTATTTTATATATAAAGTCAATTTTTTTTCTTCTCAAAAATATGATGGCCATGTATGTTTCTCCATTTTTTCTATTTGCATCCATTCAAAATTTTATAAGTCAAACATTTTATCTTACAAAATTTTTATTTAAATTCAAAATTCACATTGTTTTATCTCTTATCTTTTATAATTAATCAATTATTTTTCATTTAAATTAACACACATATATATACATATGCACACTCATAACTTATATACTATCATATTATCTAATTATTATTTCATATTTAATATATATAAAAATATTCAAAACAAAAACTAATTTAAATTTTTTTCCCTTTTCATCTCACCTCCAAACACAACTTTTTTATCCATCAAAACCTCTCCCACTCTCATCTCCCTTATCCATCATAAGGGACCAAACAAAGCTCCTGCATTTTGAAGTGACAATGTTTCCACATCTTCCATTTATAATTTTTCTTTTACATTAGGTTAAAGAATAGTGATAAATCGCCTGTCAACATTTTTTTCTCACATTAGCAAATGATTCAGAGACACGAATATTGCGTGAAATCTGTTCATGCAAATTGAACATAACATCTCCAACTCTAATAAATAGATAAATGAATTATATTCTGTTAGATTAAGATACGAACAAAGAGTTTACCATAGTTGTCAAACTTTGAGCTTTGCATAGACCCTTTATACATACATTATTGCTAAGATGAAGGAGAGATGAAGCACGCGAAGCAAAAAGACACTAAAAATGGCTACAAGTCAATAGAAACAAGGATTCCATGGCACATTGGTCCTGAATACCTACAGAGTGTAACAAGCAAGAAATGTCAGATACAACAGTAGCGGCTATGGAGACTGAAGGTGACAAAGTAGGAGTCCTGAATTAAAGATAAAATGATAAAGGAAGAAGACAAGATAATTTCTATAAATGAGTATCCCAAAAAACAATAAAGCCACGGGGAGGTTACACACACACACACACACACACGTGTATATAAGATGCTCTGTTTAATAAGTCAAGAAGGAAATTAAAAGTTCTATAGTATTATATGGCATTTTGGTGATCACACATATTCGCCTATTTCTGCACATTAAGTCGTTGATTTGGTTAGGTAAATACTTCCAAAACGTAACACACGACAGAAGAACCACCATGTTACTTAAACAAGCGTTCCTTCTCTTAATTTTTTTATGACTATGTTTGGAAGCCTAGTTGACATAATCTACCAAATTTTCTACCATCCAATATATTATTTAACAGAATCTTCGTTCAAATTTTAATTCAAACTTTCTCCCTCTTTTATGTATAATTAACTATTATTCTTTAATCACTACACTTACTTTCAATCATACCTATCATATCTATCTACACACACACACACACACACTCTCACATTTATGTATACATATATATTATAAATTAATCATTATCTTTATATATTATAATATCATCCAATCATTATTGTAGAAAGGCAAATTTTGCTCTAATAAAAGGATGACACATGGTAGAATTTGTATTAAGTTAAAAAGAAAATTTTATAATTTATTATTTGTATTTTTTGAATCAAATTAAATATAATTGTAAACAGTTAAAATTTTCGTCCAATCAGACGTTGCCATGAGGCATTTTCTTGTAATCAAATATCAATTATTAATTATTTATATTTTAAGAGTTGAATTAAATACAATCCCTGAAAATAAATAATAAAATAAATTAATATTGTACTATAAAATTGACTGACAAATCAAATCGCGACAAGTGTTGATGGGCTAATCATATCATGCCACGTGTTAAGTCCTGTAAGTTTGGAAGGAGAATATTATTGATTCGAAAATTAATTAAAAATCATCCAATTAAATGACGTAATGTCAAACAAAATATTCTCGACCAATCAGGTTGCACCACGTCATCAATTATACATAGCAGCAAAGCCCTCTCTACCCCTATAAATAAGGGTGGCCTCTAGACACAACAACAATAATTCTCTAAGAGGATAACAACAAAAATTCTGTGAGAGGACAACAATAAGAGCCGAAGAGATAAAAACAAAAAGAAAGAAAGCAACAAGAGCCAAAGGAAGCACAACAAGCAACCAGTGACAGCAGCAACAAGAATCTTCTGAAGAAGAGGACTTTAAGTGAAGAAGTATTCAAGGAATTCAAATCCGCTCCACCAACTTCAAGAAAATTCAAAGGAGTTCGTTACCAAATTCAAGGCGTTCTTCATCAAAGTCCTTCAATTCAGCATTTGATCCAAAATCGTGATGTTGAACTTAAAGATCAGTGTTGTTGGGGACCTAACAACCTTTAAGGAAGATCAAGCGCATGCCCTTTCCTTGAAAATCATTCAAACATTCAAATCAAGAGTTCTTGAAAGAAGAATCAAAAGATTAAATTAAAAAATTGTACCCACAAAGTTCATTTGATTCAAATTACAATTGTATTTGTACAAATTTCTTATTAATAAAAATCCAATTACAAAATTTTTGTCCTACAATGATTCTTATAATTAAATAATAAAATAAATCGATATTTTACTACAAATAAAGCTAGCTAATCAAATTGTGACAAGTATTAGGGCTGGCCAATCAAATCGCGCTATACGTCAAATCTTATAAACTTAGAAGGGAATATTGTTAATTCGACAATTAAAATATAATCATTCAATTAAAGAAAATAACGTCAAATCAAATATTTTCGATTAATCAAACATCGTCACATCATCGAGCATTTATTGTGAGAATACCTTCTCCACCCATATAGGTGGCTTACAGAAATCAAGGGACATATCAAGCAACAAGCATCTTTCGTTTTTGCAATATTCAAGGTATCTTTCATAAAGGTTCACCAAATTCTAGCAGTTGATCCGCATTTAATGCGTTAAATCAGTAGATTAACATTATTTAAAATTACAACCAACATCAAAGAAGATCAAACCTTAAAAACTCTTTTAGTTTTAACTGTGTTCTTCACACAATATTTAGGGTGTTTTTACAACATTTGAAGCGTTCCTCAATGAATTTATTAAATCAAGCATTGATGTTTCCTGAAAGATTCAATGAACTTCCAAAAAGATCAAATTCACCAAAGTTTTAACAAATTACGAGAGCATTCAAATCTTGCAAGTTGAAAGAAGAATCAGATAACTAAATTAGAGAATGAAATTCATAGAAATTAATTTAATTCAAATTGTAATTGTACTTGTACAAATTTCCTATTAATAGGAATTCAATTGTAAAATTTTTGTCTAGAATTATTATGTATTTTATATATTTTTTCAAATAAATCAAAATTTTTAAAATATCAAAATTTCATAACTAAACATACTACTATTTTTAACACAATTTCTTCCAAATATTATGTTCCAACAAAATAACTCTTGCAAACATAGCCTTGTCTTCCTTTGATCCTCTTCTTATTACCACAAACACATAAATAGAGAGGAAGGGACCTGTAAACAAACATGGAGACAGTAAAAAAAATTTGAGCGCATGTTTTAAATTTATTTTTTCAGGAATTGTCTTAGAGTAAAAAAATTGAAAAAAAATAATTATTGTAATTTATGTTTTATGGTGTAAAAAACGAAAACAAACGAAACCTTCATTTTTCTTGGGTTTATAAAAATGTAAGTCGACACAAAATTGCATGTGATAAAAAAAAAAAAAAGGAGGAGGAAAATTATATATTTGTAGCAATTAATATTTCATATAATTAATAAAATGAAATTACTATTTTGAAAATAAAAAACTATTTTAAATATTAAAATAAATAATATGCATATTGGAATATGTTAAAGTTTCACCCGCTATCGACAGCTTTCCTTTTTCAATGATACCTACACCCACACCCTTCCGCTAGGGCTGACTTCCATATCGTGTGTCCTCCCTAATTAACGTCATTTATTAGTTGCAGGCTAGATCTAAAATGTCCCATTTAATTATTAGGACAACGACATGCAACTCAACCATTTCCAAGGATATTTGTAATTAGCTTCAAATTGGGATTTTTTAGGGAATAGATGATTGATCAATCCTTGGGAAACTTCAAAAGTGTAATTTGCTGGCAAATATGTGTGTGTGTGTGTGTGTGCGCAAGCACGCCTCATGTCATTACTTAAATATTTAAAAGAAACTAATTAAAAATTCATAGTACAGGTACAACTTGTTCGAAGTCATCGATCCAATAAAATGACAAGTGTAAATCAATTCATTTATAATTATAATAGAGTCAATAGAAGAAAAGCAAAGTTGGAATTAATCAATTATCAAATGAAATTGAACACTTGGTAGGTTACGTACCTATGATGTCCCCCATACGGATGAATCTAATTACATATCCTAATAAGGGCAAATCCGTCCAAGCCGTGCAAAACTCATGAGAAACGGAAATCGCACGCGCCATGCATGAGTGGATATTTATTTATTTTTATAATAATATGTAATTTATATTTTGTTTTGAATTTTTTATTTAAATTCATATTTTGATATAAATAAATATTTCACTTAGAAAATTTTACGTTATACATATAATATAATAGTTGAATTAAAGTAGAAGACAAAATGCCATGGCTTTTCTTTAAAGCAAATTTTGATGGAGACTAAAGTTACCATAAAAATTTAAAAATAATATAAGAGTAAAAAATAAATAAAAATTATTATTTGATGGATATCATGTTTGGAAATGCATATTTGATGGAACAAAAATCTATTGTCTATGTTTTTTTGACATTGAATGTATATTTTTAAATGTATTTCTTTTGAAAATTATACGAAAGTAATACAAAGAAAGAAAGAAAGAAAACTTAAAATGAGTGATGATTGAAATGTATTTATTTTTTGAGGGAAAAAGTAGAACAAAACATTCAAAATTAGCATCCAAACATAGTCCATCAATTTTTGTTTAATACTTAAACTTTTCATTTGTTTGTTTTCAAGATATAGATCTCAAAATATATAATTAATTATTATATTTTTAAATTTTTAATTTTTTTTTATTTTTACATAATTTTTAAAATAAAATAGTTAAATTTATACTTTAAAATTTAAAAACGAACAAAGCAATTGAGAACCTCTCTCTCTCTCTCTCTCTCTATATATATGTATACATATATTCGTATATTCATTGACTTTCTGATCTGTTTCTTGAATCAAGAGGTTTTTCTCCAACGTTTCCTTCCTTCTTAAATCCTCGGAGTTTTCGAGCTTTTCTTCCGTGCCACACCATCAAAACCGCCCTCCAAAGCTTCCATACACAAAACCGATCCAAAAACCCACAATTTTCAATCGTCGTTTCCACCGTTTTCTTCGATTTCTTGAACCAAATGGACGACAAATCTCAACCCCCTCACGGCCTAACCCCGCAAGAGCACTCGCAGCTCGACTCCGTGATCCGCGCCTACCACACGTTCGACGCATTGCCCAACACATGCACGTCCCTCATCACCCAGCGCATCGACGCGCCGGCGGAGGCCGTGTGGCCGCTGGTCCGCCGCTTCGACAACCCGCAGCGCTACAAGCACTTCGTCAAGAGCTGCAAGATCACCGGAGACGGTGGCGTGGGCAGCATACGCGAGGTCACGGTGGTGTCGGGCCTCCCCGCTTCTACCTCCACCGAGAGGCTGGAGATTCTCGACGATGAGCACCACCTGCTCAGCTTCCGCGTGGTGGGCGGCGAGCATCGGCTCAACAACTACCGCTCCGTGACTTCCGTCAACGAATTCAACAGAGATGGAAAGATTTACACTATTGTCTTGGAATCTTACATCGTCGACATACCGGAGGGCAACACCGGGGAGGACACGAAGATGTTTACGGACACGGTGGTGAAGCTGAATCTGCAGAAGCTCGGAGTGGTGGCAACGGCTAGTATGTATAGGGAGGAATGAATTAATGAAGTATATCCATGGTAAAATTCTTGGATTGTCTTTATGAAAGGTGAAGTCTGCAGGCATGCAATAATGATGTGGTTGAAGGAGAATGGTGATTATTGTGCTGGAGTTTCTTTAGATATGTTTTGATTATTTGAGCATTTCTTTAGTGGCTATAAATGGGTTTCTTCCTTCTTTGCCATATTCTATACTGCAAGTTGGATTTGGTTTTGCGTATTGTATAGTTTTGGATGTGTTTGGTGGGATATATACTTGTTTGTGGGTTTTGGATGCAATGAGTTGTGGTTAGTTTGGCGATTTGTCGTTATGGTTGTTACTCAATTTTTTTAATCGTGATTGGTTAATCATAATTGGGCTTTGGATAGCCATTTGCTCTGTGTTTAGTTTTTGGTTTAAAGTTTGAGTTCATAAATTTAAGACAAGGAAGATGAAGAGGAAATTTTGCTGTGTTTTTGGCTTAATGAATTGCGAACTCAAACAAGGATTGTAGCCAGTAGTCATTGACAAAAACAAAATCTTTGCATTACAATCAGCCCATTTTGACTCTTTGTGTGCGTGTGTGCGCACACGTATCCAAACACAGCCTTAACGTTTTTTCTTATTGTGGGCTGGATATATGTGGATATTGTTCAATTTTGGCGCTCACTTTTGTCATTTTCATTTCAGTAAATATGATCGACTGATCTTGGCACATGGATACATTTTGCAATATAGCTTCTTTGTTCTCAGTTGGTTATTCTGCTGTTGTGAATCTAAAATTGGAGCATTTTAGGTTAAAGGGATGTGTTTGGTTTCATTTTTCTGTTTTTGGTGGGCTTAATGAAATTTGTGTAAATTGCAGGAAAGGGCCTATTGATTTACTGCTCCATTGCTATTTGCCATTGTAAAGCAATGCTGATTTGCAATATATTGAATGCAGGTCCAATTGGCAATGTGTATCTGACCACTTTGACTTTTTCCTTTTCAAAATATACAAATAGCACCTATGTGTGGTTGTGCATACATTTGACATTTTCTTCGTTTTCACATTGAAGCTAAAAGAAAGAAGGCTAGTAAATTCAGACTTCAGATAAAGGGTCTCCTTCTACGTGTTTTTCCCTCTCTGACATTAATTGGTTTCATATTTTACTACCACATTTATAAATCTAAATGTACTCCCACAAAAGAAGCTACTTGAAAGGATTCTCCCACTTTTTTTTCATCCATCCCAAGGCCTACACTTTATGAGCATTCGTGCACTCCAATAAAAAAGTGGTTGAATAGTTCATTATATGCACATAGATATATGCCATGTGAATATATATATATACATATATCTCCCTCTCCATGTGTGTATAGATTCTTTATAAAAGTAAACTCCTCCTTTTCACACCCACACACGTAAAGTAATTGGAAGTTCAAGATTTTCACATGGCATGTATCTATGTGCATATATGTGTATATATATACACATACACATCGACACACACACATACTATTTATGTGATGCACATATAGTTGAGCAAGTTGCAGTAAACTTTTTGGTGTGGGCTCAATGTCAACTCATAATTCAATGGGCATGGAAAAAGAGATGGCTCTTGAGATGCTTGTGAGTTGCCTTAGGGCACATGTGACCATGAACCCTCCTATCCACTAATTTTTTTTGGTTTACTTTTGCTCACCATGACTTTATGTGCCTTTATTCATCCAAACCTACCCTTCTTTGGAATTACCCATCTCAACAATCTAACTCAAGCAATTTTCTCAAACAATTTTGTATCTGAATCTTGAAATCTTATTTTTTTAAATTGGGTGAAATTTTCTTTTTGCAGGCAAATTTCATGTGTGTTAATTTTCTAAATTCCTGAAATTATGTCAAAAAGAAGTGTAGATATGTAGCAAGGATTTGTATATTGGGATCTAGGCCCTAAAAATGCCAGTTGTCCTATAAATGCCAATTGGTTTGACTTTTCTTTCGTTTCTTTCGTTTTCCCTCTTCGAAGAACCAATTGGCTTGACTTGGTGCTTGTACATATTAACTGCCCACAAGAGCTAATTAGTACCTTAATTCTGACGAAGTACAAGGGGCAGATAAGCTCCGCGGTCAAAACTGCGTGAAAGTTATTTTTGGAAAAAAAAAGAATATCACTCAATCAACCTTCAATTGATAACAAATTTTTAATTATGGGTCTATTAAATGATTCCAGTTTTAGGTGAAATTCTTATTTATGAAATATTGATATGGGTAAAACCAGGGAGCATTATGTCAACTTGGCAATTAAGCTCTCTTACTGCAACAATTCTTTTTGGGCCTTAATTGGGCTGCATGAGGGTTGAACTTCAAGTCCAATTACTCGACATAAGCCCAAGATGCAACAAAGCCACCTCAAGTAGGCAATCTTTTGGGCTTCATGTTAGACTTCGATTTTTGTGCATGAACACGTATTGAAGCTTTCACTATGTCCGGAAGCCAACTTTTTCATCTTCACGCAACGTAATAAACCTTACAATATGAATCATATTATTTTATTCAAATTCGAAATCAAATTTTCACTCTTTTTTTATAATTAAATAATTATTTTTTTAAATATTATGTATATTTTTAATCATATTAATATCTGTATACATACACATACACTCACATTTACATATATCTATGCCCAATATATTTATTATTATCTTTATAAATCATTATATCATCCAATTATTATTATATATTTTATACATATAATCAAATATATTAAAATTTTCAAAATATCAAAATATTACAACTAAATATATTACTCATCTCATCACAACTTCTACCAAATATCATTTTCCAATAAAACCCTTCTTCCAAACATAGCCTTTTGGTATATGATAATTAAGCTGATTATTATGAATAGTTGAAAAATATTTTCTTTCTTAGAAAAGTGATGCAGTGTAATAAAGTAAAATCCAGCAAATTTCTTTACAGTGTTTCAATTCTTGCCTAGAATATCATTGAAACATAAAATTTCAAACCAACAAATGCTAATATTTGTAATTGATTTATACTCTTTTAATATTATTGTATTAACAAATTTAGGCAACTTATTAATCACTACCAGATAAAACATAACAAATACAGAAGTTGGCTCTGTTTGATTACAAATTTGGATGTGTGATTTTAAACATATTTTCTTAAAAATTAAGTAAAAATAAGAGTGATAATTAATATAGTTTAAAAATAAATAACTTGTCTGTTATTTTGAATAAAATGGAACCAAGCACTGATAAATTATTGCTTGTTTTAAGGATTTCGGTTGCAGTAGGTTTGTTTGTTAGAATAAATTACTAATTGTTTGGATGTTAAGTTGCTTAGTTTGACGAGTTCTTTGTTACGTGTACCACAATGTTTTAATTATGCATTAGTGAGGTTGCTATTTCTCTTTTTTTTTTTTTCTGTTAAGATGCTTTGTAAAGGTTATTTAAGCTGACTTCAACTGTTGAGTAAGAGAAATCATTTCCAAATTGTTTAGTGTTCTTGATCTGCAGTTTCTTGTGTGTGATCAAAATTCTTTACAATTTAGTATTAGAGCTAGCCCACTGGGCCTGAGAAGAAAGAAAGCAGCAGTCTTTTGAGTGATTTCCAAACATAGAAGAGAGAAAAGATTGGATGAGTGAAGAGAAGAATTTCGTGCAACCTGTCATAGCACGCTTCAATGGTCATTTTGACCATTAGAGCATGTTTATGGAAAATCTCTTGTGATCTAAGGGTTACTAAAGTTTAGTTGAAACTGGTTATGAAGAACCAAAAGCAAGAGCAGTGTTGTCCGAGGCGTAGCAAAAGCAATTAGAGGATTTGGTAGTCAAGGATCTTAAAGTGAAGAATTACCTGTTCCAAGCAATTGACAGGACAATTCTTGAGCAAGTCTTGGAGAAACGCACCTCGAAGCAAATATGAGATTTGATGGGAAAAAAATTGAGGGGAATGCTAGGGTTAAGTGCTTGGCTCTTCAAGTACTAAAGAGAGATTTTGAATTCTGGAGATGAAAGTAAGGAACCATTACTAAATATTTTGCTCATGTCATGAGTGTAGCAAATAAAATAAGGAGTAATGGAGAGCAAATGAGGGATGCCACTATTGTGGAAAAGATTCTTAGGACTTTAACCAAGAAATTTAACTATGTTGTTGTCTCAATCGAAAAATCTAAGGACATTGATGCACTCACAATTGATAAACTGCAAAGTTCATTCATTATGCACGAACAGAAGTTCCACAGGAGCAATGAAGAGGAGCAGGCATTGAAGGTGACTGTGGATGAAAAAAATGAAGGAAGAGATCGAGGTAGAGGTGGCTACAGAGGCAAGGGAAGAGGCAGAGGTCAACAAGCTTTCAATAAGGCTACTGTTGAATGCTACAAGTGCCATGAGCTTGGCCATTTTCAGTATGAGTGTTCGACTTGGGAGAAAGAGGCCAACTATGCTGAATTAAATGAACACGAAGAGATGCTCTTGATGCCATATTTGAGATGAATCATGCAGAAAGAGAAGATATTTGGCTCCTTGATTTAGGCTACTCAAATCGTATGAGTTGTAACAAGGCTGCATTTTGTGAGTTAAATGAGACTTTCTAGCAAATGGTGAGCTTGGGAAATAATACCAAAATGAGAGTGCTTAGGAAAGGAAGGGTGAGACTGCACATCAATGGTAGTAACCATCTGATTGCAGATGTCTTCTATGTCCCAGAGCTGAAGAATAATCTCCTAAGCATTGGACAACTCCAAGAGCGTGGTCTTGCAATTTTGATTCAATCAGGAAAGTGTCACATGTATCATCTAGAGAGAGGGCTTATTATTCGGTCTAAGATGACCGCCAACAAAATATTCATATTGTTGGTCAAAGTTCAATCTAAGGAGGATACCTGCTTTCACACCACTACTTCAAATCTAACTCACCTTTGGCACTGCAGGTATGGACACTTAAACTATGAAGGTTTCAAAATACTACAGTTTAAGAAGATGATTTATGGTCTTCCACAACTCCCTACATCAACTGTGACTTACACTGACTACATGAAGGGGAAATAGTATAGAAATTTTATTCCCAAAAAGAGCACATGGAGAGCCACACAGAAGTTGTAGCTGATACATGCAAACATTTGCAGTCTAATCTCTCTTATGTCTAACAGCAAGAAAAGGTACTCATTGTGCTTCATAGATGATTTAAATAGGAAGGCATGGATCTATTTCTTGAGTGAGAAGTTCAAAGCATTCAACATGTTTAAGTGTTTGAAGAAGCTTGTTGAGAATGAAGCTGGTTTGTCCATTAAATGCCTACGTACTAATAGAGGTGGGGAATTTAATTTTGAAGATTTTAATTCCAGTGGCAAGGATGGATATGGTTCGCATGATCAATGCTTTGGTAGCTTAAAGAGGATGGAAGATTTTTCAACTCAATGTGAAGTCAGCCTTCCTTCATGGAGAATTAAGTGAAGATGTCTATGTAAAGCAACATATGGGGTATGTACAAAAAGGGCATGAGCACAAAGTGTATAAATTGCAGAAGGCCTTGTACGGACCAAAACAAGCTCCTCGAGCTTGGTTTAGTAGGATTGAAGCACACTTTTTCAGTGAAGGATTTCAGAGATGTCACAGTGAACAAACCTTGTTCATTAAAACTAGCAGTGGTCGTAAGATCCTTATTGTGAGTGTTTATGTGGATGACTTGATATATACTGGTAATGATGAAATTATGATGGGTGAATTTAAAGAGTCTATGTTGGAGAAATTTGACACGTCTGATTTTAGGGGTATGAGGCTCTTTCTAGGCATAGAATTTTTGCAAAATGCTGATGGCATATATATCTGTCAAAGAAAGTATACACTGGATGCTTTGAAACGATTTGGTATGGAGGATAGTAATGTGGTGTGTAGTCCTATTGTACCTGGTTCTAAGTTACACAGTGATGAAGGAGGAGTCAAAGTTAACGAGACAAATTTTAAGCAAATAGTGGGCAGCCTTATGTACCTCACCACCACTAGACCTAATATGATGTTCACAGTGAATTTAATTAGTTATATGTCTAAGCCTATAGAGCTACATTTGCAAGCTGCTAAAAGAGCTCTTAGGTACTTAAAAGGGACTGTGAACTATGGGATACACTACAAGAAGGGTGGAGTTGAAGAGTTTTATGCATTCACGGATAGTGAATACGTTGAAGATATTAAGGACAGGAGAAGCACATCTGAATATGTTTTTTTGATGAATTCAGGAGTTGTATCTTGGTCTTCCAAGAAGCAACCATTGATCACACTATCAATCACTGAGGCTAAATTTGTGGCAGCTGCAGCCTTTGATTGTAAGGCAGTTTGAATGAGCAGAATATTAGAGAAGTTGGGGCGTCTGCAGGAAGGTAGCACCACAATAATGTATAACGGTAGCTCAGTTATTAAACTGTCCAAAATCCGATTATGCATGACAGAAGCAATCACAAAGATGTGCGATTCCATTTTCTTCAAGATTTGGTTAAAGATGGCGTTATTAAGCTGGCCTTTTGCAGCACTAAGGATCAACTAGCTGATGAGATGATTAAACCTCTAAAGTTGGAAGATTTTCTGAGATTGCGAAAGTTGTTGGGGGTGTGTGAAATGTTTGATAAACTAAGTACTTGAAAGTGCTTAGTTTAAGGAAGGGAATGATAAGTTATTGTTTGTTTTGAGGATTTCAGTTGCAGTAGATTTGTTTGTTAGAATAAATCCTTAATTGTTAGGGTGTTAAATTTTTTAGTTTGACGAGTTCGTTGTTACATTCACCACGATGTTTTAATCATGTATTAGTGGGACTGCTATTTTTCCTTTTTTCTGTTAGGTTGTTTTATAAAGGCTATTTAAGTCGAGTTCAACTGTTGAATAAGAGAAGTCAATTATTTAGTGTTTTTGATCTAGAGTTCCTTGTGTGATTAAAATTCCTTACAAGCACAACTTTATTTCTTTTTTTAAAATTGGATGTCTTTGTCAGTTTGTAAATTTCAAAATTTACAAATATGAGCTCAAAGTAACCCTCAAAAAATTTGAACAAATGGATATTTTGCATCAAGTTGTGATCAACAGAACAGCATATGTCCTAACCCCATTCTTTTTTGACTTTTCAAGTCTGCAAATGAACAACATGGTCTTTAAAATTGGACAGGATCGGCCGGTTCGTTTGAGGGCCGGTCCGTTTTTGGTTTGGTTATTTCACATAACCTAGCCTTTATTTGATCTGGTAAAATTCGCTCAAGATTGACCATAAACCGGTCAAAATCGAATTTGAATATTTTTATTGATAAAAAATTTTAATAAATACAAAAAAATTTACATTTAAAAAAATGAATAAACAGAAATGTTTTTCTAGGTTTTTTTTTTTTTATGATTTCTAACGTTTTCACCTTGTAAATAATTTATTAATATATAATTTTTACTACCTTTTTTTCATTTTAATTTGCAAAATTATTTTTATCTTTTTAAATTATTAAGTTTTTAATATTACATCTAAAACTTAATATTTAACATATTTATAAATAAATTTAAATTTATTTTATGAAATTTATTTAATATTATTATATGTGTATATATGACTTTATATATAATTTAAAATAAGTGATTTTTTAAAATTACTTGAACGAGCCAATGACCAGTTTTTTGTTTCTGTTCAATTATCAATCTAATTTTAAAAAGTTTTGTTTATTTTATAATTATAATATGTATTTTTAAATATTTTTATTTTAAAAATTATATAAAAATAAAAAAATAAAAAAATATATAGTAATTAAATATATATTTTTAGAAGTTGAACAATTTTAAAATAGCTCGTTGGTGAACACTGCAAACCACAAACCGTAAAAATTAATTCACACACAAAAACAAAGCAGAAAAAGCGTGACAAGGGCATTGCAACTGCACTGCATGCACTCAGACGAATTCGTCAAAGATCTCCCCATCTGATCTTTCTTTTAGCACCCCTCCAATTTTGCTAGCATCATCATTGCATACGGCACACTGTTACTTCCTTGTATTTACTCTCTTTTCTTCTCTCTCTAAATATTAATGCATACATACATATATGCACCTGTGTGTATATATATGTGTGTGCCTGTGCTTCACTCACTATACATCCAATGACTAAAAGTACACTGCTGGTGCAACAGTGGAAAGCCCATTTTATTTCTTATCCGGTTTCCTTTACCATTTAGTTGTTTGATTCAGGTATCAAAAGTATGTTGTTTCCTTGCCCCCTTTCCTCTCTTTTCTCATCACCTTGTCTTTGCTGTCTCAGCATTGTCAAATAATGCAATGACCCTTACTTTTTCTCGTGAAAAAAGTGGTGCTAAGAAACCCTACTACGCAGGGGAAGGGGAACAGAGGGAGAATCCGGATATTTTGTTTGTGATGATCAATTGCAGGTTGGCAGAGCAGAGTAAGTGAGAGGCAAGGCGGAGGACAAGAGTGTTCAGAGGTGGGGGAGAGAGAGAAAGAGAGAGAGCGCGAGAAAACAAATAAAGGAAGGGCCCTCAAAAGGCTGCAAGAGAAATGAGTGGAACTGCTGCATCAAAGATCAGTGATGCTAAAGAATGTATAAGTAAATAGTTTTACTGTACAAGTCTTGTGTGGCTCTTACTCTTTCTGGCTTTTTATTAAATGGGGTCCACATTCATTTCCTCGTCCTAACCCCCTACCCTACCTTCCCCAACCTCATCTCTGCAGTGTTGGCCATTTGTTTTTCCTGCTTTTAATATGGATCCTTTATTGCTTTGGATGGGGTTGTGCGTAATGCATGTCCCTTAATTCTATTGGCCCTTCGTGTTTTGTGTTAAAAATCAGATACCTTGTGGTTACTGACTCTTGTGTTGTAGAGATCATGATTCATGACGGGGTCTGAGGCTCTGAATTCTCAGTTTCTCGGGTTTTGGATTCTCGGATGAAATCCCACTTTTTTCTTTCTCTTCTTCCCTCATGCAAGTGAAAACAGCTAACTTCATGCATTTGGCATTTTATTGCTTCAGAATAGTTGTGGGGCTGAAGTACTTTTTATCAGTATAGTGCATAAGGACGTTGTTCACAATTTTGCCTTCTTACTTAACCTTAATTTTTTTTTATCACAAAAGGGTAAAATAAAAGAGCTAACTTCAGCACTTTCAGGTGATTGCTGGCTTTTGATTTGTGCACTGTTTGGGGAGAAAGGGTAACCAATGATTTCCTACATATGGTTTCTGATCAATGTAGAATCAAAGCTTTCACCTTTGTGCTTGTTTGGCATACATTGTTTGTTCCCAAAAGTTGAGATATTTCTCTTAAACATTAAACAAACATATAATATTTCAGCTCTTGCATTTTTCCAGCAAAGGCTCGAGGAAAACCTGCATTATACCACAGTTCATCAGTTCTTGCAAGTATCCATCTACAAAGATAAACAAGGTTTGTCCAACTAACGGTAGTTCTTTTGGCCTATAAATGCTCTTGTTCCTTCGCCACTATTGGCTATAATAATGCTTCAGAGGTATTCAAATGAAATAATAGTAAATAACTGGTCGAGGTTAAGCATTTTCTAAGTTGCAGCCTATTACTGCATATGCCGTGCACTTGTTTCTTGCTGTATCTAGAGTGGAGTGCATTTTATCTCCACTGCTACTATTTCCTATGCTGCTATCTTCTGCACTGTTCACTTTGCAGTCCATTTCTTCAAAGATGATCCTAGAAGTTGATCAATTATAATGACTCTTCTTTGGATTTTGAGTGATGGGCAGTGAATAAAATGGTTCGCAAATGTTTTTCCCTTCACTGTTTTGTCTTCCATGCAGATGTGAGGGAAAGAAGGTTCAAAAATGCAAAGATATTACTATAATCTTTCTTATTCTATACTTTATTGAAAGGTAAATAGTACAAAGTTTCAGTTCTTTTCACTTTGGCTTAGAGGGTCCTTCTATGGTCTGAAATAGGGTGCAAAGATAGCACTCTAGCTGGATTTAGCTAATTCTCTGTTAATGTGTATGTAAATGTTGGTTCCAATGATGACATGAAGTAATCAAAAAGGGCTTGCTAACTGTTAATTACCTACATTGTTCGAAACTGTCTTATTCAAAATTCTTGAAATTGTTTGTTCAGTGTTCCCTATTCTGTATCAACATACTACGCATGTAACTGATTTTGAGCTTTTTGACCATGTCAGGAGGCAGAGCCTCGTAATGACTTACAATATCACTTTTTAAGTTCCCTTCTCTATTCTAGTGGAAAGCTGTACTATCAAAATGCAAACAGATTCAAATGAATCAATTTCTGTTGTCAAAGAAGGCAACTCATTGCATACATCAGTAAACCTCCAATATCCTGATTCAGCTGACAGGCAAAGCCCAAACCATGTCATGGCTGGATTCGCTGTGCCTTTGACCCTTGCAGAAGCTATGAACAATTTTGCTGGTGACCATGAGGCAAGTCATGCCACCACAGCTAGTTCTGACGAGTTTGGTAGCACACAAGCAGGAAGGGATCCGTCGTTTCCCCAAATTCGCAGTGTTCACGATACTTACGGGCTTGTGGACGACGTTCGCTTACATTCTTCATCCACTGACACCCTTCAAGCTGAGAGATGCAGCACAGTTGATAGTCAAGAAAAGTTAACAACTTCAAGTCCATGTGCTTATCCCTTTGACTATACAAGAACTGCTGTTGCTACTAACCGTCCCGATTCTTCATTCGAGGCCTTGAATCGTGGTTATGAAGGTCTATGGGACTTCAACAAGTTCATAATCCCTCCTGAACTTGTTGAGAAGTGCATTGAAAGAGCCGGAGTTCAACCAATGCAACCATCCGGAAGCTGCCTCCCGGGCGAATGGATCATGACAGCGATGGTGGGCTTCCACTCGCACAGTCCAGCATCCTCTCGACTTAGTAATGAATTGTCCCTGAGTCTTGTCACGTCCCAACCCTCCGTTGTGCATGGAAATTCCACTCAGGAGCAATGCTCGGGGACGAGCTTCTCAGGTCTAACTAGCTAATCTTTACATAATTGACATGTGATGTCAAAAAATGCATGTAGTAGCCTCCCATTAAGCTTTAATTCTCACAAACTGACTCCAAGTCTCACCGTTGTTCTCAGGATCAAGATTCTTACTCTCGATGCAAGAAATACTCGTTGAACTTGCTCGCTATGCACTTGAAAACACTCAACAGATGAGCCGCCCAGCAGCTGGGATTGAGGATGCAGTCAGTGCTCCTTTTCCTTCAAGCTACATTGCTGCGAGGGGCTACCAAGCAATTGATTCTGCTGATGGCGTCAATGCAGACCATTCATTCATGTTTCACGATGATCTCTTTCAAGAAGACGAGGTTGAAGCAAAGAAAAAGCATCTGTTGGCCTTATTGAAAGTGGTATGTTAACTCTCCCTTCTCCTTTTATTTAGATTCATTTACCCTTTGAAAAGCTCTTGGATTCAATAACATAAACAGTTGATATGAAACAATAATGATGATTGATTGCTTTTTCTTGATCTCATGCTTCCCTTAGGTTGATGACAGATACAACCAATGCTTGGATGAAATCCATACGGTTACCTCTGCATTCCATGCTGTGACCGAGCTGGATCCCAATCTTCATGCAAGGTTTGCTCTCCCAACAATCTCAGTCATGTACAAAAACCTGAGGGAGAGAATCAGCAGCCACATTCTTGAAATGGGATCGCATCTAGGCAAGGGACGAGCAAGAGAAGAGAAGTCATTTGATGTGTGTTTGATCCAAAAGCAGTGGGCACTCCAGCAGCTGAGCAAGAGGGATCCACAAATATGGAGGCCTCACAGAGGACTGCCTGAAAGATCAGTCTCCGTTTTGAGGGCGTGGATGTTTCAGAATTTCCTCCATCCGTGAGCCCCCACTTCCCTTCGTGCTATCCTTTCATGGTATCAAACAAAAGTTAGTTAACTACATATGTTCTAAATTTCAGGTATCCTAAAGATGCAGAGAAGCACTTGCTTGCTTTGAGAAGTGGTCTGACAAGGAATCAGGCATATGGCTGTCTCTATTCGAACTCTTTTTAAGTGCATGTTGCAAGAGTTTATTAACTCTTCAAAAGTGTTTTGATAATATAGAATTATAGATTATAAGTTCTAAAAATTAAGATAATTAGAACATATAAGTTTCGAAAAAATAAGTTAGTTATTCTTGACTAATTTTATAATAACTTTATTTAATATATAAAAAATGACATAAATAAATTTAATTATACTACATTGATAATATTTAGTTTTTTTTTTATCATTATTATAGCAAAAAATTATAATCATCTATAATTATAAATTTCAATATAATTTTGTAAGATAGTCTTATTATTTAAATACTAATACTTTATTCATGTATTTTTAAAACCAGATCCTAAAGCATCTTATAACCACTTAAAAATAAACTCACCGAAACGACGTCTAAGTATAAAAATCTGTTTTGTCACACTCTTTTAGTAGATTCACATTTCAACTTAATCAAAATTCTCACATTAGTTAGCTTAGTAAAGGCTGTCACACAGCATTTGATATTGTTTGGTATTCTATTACAATGACATTGTTATTCCGAAGAATCTCTTTCTTTTATCAAGCTTGTGTCTTTCTCCTTCTTACTACCATCCCTGCTCCTTCCTTCCCAGGTGTCCAACTGGTTCATCAATGCTCGTGTCCGGCTGTGGAAACCAATGATAGAGGAAATGTATGCAGAGATGAATAGAAGAAAAGCTGGTCATAACAACCAAGAAAGTGAGGGCAGCCACAGAAATCAGATTCACTTAGATAACACAAGATTTACAATGGGATAAAGAAGGTATAGAACATACTGCCAAATGCTTTGCAAGCATTTGCTTGAAGTATATGTATTCAGTAGATGGATGGCATATAACTATGGATGATATCCTCACTGACTTTAGATTAAGTTCCATTCTAGCTACATGTAACATGCTTGATACCAAAACATTGGCTATGAAGCGAAATGCGCAACCCTTTGAGCGTGTTTGGGTGAGCTTATAAGCTCGTCGAAATATTTTATAAAATATTTGAGAACTTATAAGCTTTTTATAAGTGTTTAATAATTTTTTGGATAAAAGTGTTTATAAGTTCTAAAAATAAGTTGTTTAAAACTTATAAACTTTTTAAAAATAAGTCGGTTATTCTCAATTTATTTTTAAATATTTTATAAGTTACTTCATTTTATATTTTTTAATATTAACATAAATATTATTAAATTACATTTTATTCATAGTATTTAAATTATTTTCATTATTATTATATCAAAAAATTATAATAAACTATAATTATAAATTTCAACAAAATTTTATAAGATAACCTTACCAAACACGTTTTAAATTTATTTTTAAAATATGATTTATGAACTTATAAATTTTAAAAATATCTTATAAATTATATGATCGCATAAGTTCTTAAAAATAAGATTAGCAAAACACCCTCTAAAGCCAAAATTCTTCAAAACATTTTATAATACATTTGAGAGCTTATAAATTTTTCAAAAGTGTTTGGCAAAGTTTTTAATGAAATAGTTTATAAGCTTTCAAAATAAGATGTTTCGAACTTATAAACTATTTAAAAATAAATTAACTTTTCTCAATTTTTTTCAAATATCTTATAAATTATTTCATTATATATATATATATATATATGTTAAAAAAGACATAAATATCTTATATTATATTGTATTGATAATATTTAATTTATTTTTATGATTATTGCACCAAACAAATTATAATTGACTGTAATTATAAATTTCAACAAAATCTTACAAGATATTCTATTCAAACACTTTATGAACTTATTTTAAAAATAAGATGCAGGAGCTTATAAATTCTAAAAATGTCTTATAAACTATATGATTTTATAAACTATTTAAAATAAACTTAACCAAACACCTTCTTAATCTTAACTACTAGGAATCTTTCTTGGATGCAAGCTTCACGGGCCTAATTGAGATGGCCAGTGGTAGCCATAGCTTCAATCCTATGGGGAAATATTATAGTGGCATCATATTAGCATTGTGTCCTATTGTTCTTCGGTGGCCATTGATCCATATGCTTGAACACTGAACCTGCACATGGTTAAAAGAAACACCAAGCAATGGATCCAAAGTCCTTGTTTCAAGCAAAGTAAATAGAGAAAGGTTCAGTGAAGTGATGCCCCACAATAACATCAAAAGCTACAAACCATGCTTGACTTACTTTTCCTCGAAGAGGCAGCCTAAGCTGCAAGTGAGAAACAAACAACAAACACCGTCCAACACATTGTTCGAACTCATAGAACATGTCATTGATGAAAAGTTTAGCCAAGCAGGCACTCACAACGAGATGGTCAATCGATAGGAAGTTTTAGAGTGGGAACTTTGTGTTCTGGTGGATACTTTTTCATTTGAGTATATAAGGTGTTAATTGAAGCATGAGGTTCGCCTAGAGTGTGGTTTAAAAAATATATTTAATACAATCAAACACGAATTATAACTATTTTATAAACCCCATTTCATTCGTCGACCCAAAATCTAGTTTGAATTCGACCTTTAAAAAAATTGAGATTGAACTTTAATTGTTTTTCAAATTCAATTTTGTAACCTCCTCAAAAAGACTCGCATGCACGTCTCCTAGATGAAGACCCTACCCAAACATCCTTCGGTAGGTGGAGCTACGGATTGCCTAATTTGTGGGTTTATGGGTCTTTGAGATGACGAACTCTACCGCCTTAACGAGGTAAAGGAATGGTAAATAAAGGGGAAGAAATAAAAAAAATAATTAATTGGTGATAGTGTTTTAAAGTCATCAAACCAAAAATTTTACCAATTTAAAGATTATTGGTTCAACCACAATCAAATTGTAATATTTCTATTATAAAGATTAATTAATATGCTAAATGTATAAAATAGTAAATATTAAGAAAATCCTTGAACCTAATTTCAAACATTTTTTAATACTATTAATATATACAATAAAAATACCGTGAAAATAAAAACAATAAATTTTAATTCAATAAATAAAATATCAAAATATACAGATGATTATATCTTATTAAAATATTCAATCAAAATATGGTAGAATTTTAATAGCATCGTACATATTCAATGTGTCTTCAAGTCAAAAATTATTTGACAATTTAAAAGATAATTTATTTGATTCATAATTTTTTTTATATCAAAGATAACAAATAGGGGACATATTGCAATAAAGAAAAATGAAAATTACATTACGAAGAAGAAAGTTAAGATTTAAACATCTATTCATTTATCAATTTAAATCGTTTGGATTTTACGAAGTATGACAGGTTCACTTGGTTTAGTAATTCAACTATGATTTTACTCAATTTTAATCAGTTTTATTGTAATTTTAGTTTTTAAGTCCCACTCTGACGGCAATGGGGGTTAATTACCCAAAGTGTCTTAATTGACTTAAAATCTCGCAATTTTTATTTTAAATAGCTCAAAGCGCTTTGTAGAATGATCGATAAATTAATTGATATCATTTGATTTTTTTATATCTCAATTGGTGGTCCTTTTAAAACCCATTTCTTTCCCATATTATGAGTGAGAGAAAAAATGTAAAGCTACTATTAAAGTCCAAAAGTAACTTACTATATCCACATGAATTACCCCCCAATCCCCATAACAACAAAGGAATTTTTCCATTATTCAATGACAGTGGAATTAACAATGCAGAGTCAAAAAGGAATTCTATGCACTAGTGAAATTCTTAGTAACATGTGTGCCAAGGGAATTAGAGCACGTATGAATAAGAATAACCACAAGGTTTACTCTCCAATTACTCTTAGGCAGCAGCTGAATGAGCCAACTTCACTAAGCCTACAACAATGCCAACATGATGGTCATCACTTGTTGCAATGGTACATTCCTCCTTTCTCTTTTGGTATGTAAGATGTGCATTGAATTGATTTGTTCGGGTATCTTTGATTTAAAATGCATACACTTTAATTATTATATATATTTTTTAACTTTATCTCATTTTCACTTTTATTTTTACATAAGTTTTAAGAAAATATACTTATAAAGTTTGGAAACAAACGAAGTTATAAATTCTAATGTGAAATATTACCAAATTTGTTCGTATTGTATTTTTTCACCCACATATCAATATCCAAAATTTAGTATTTTATTCAAATTTAAAATCAGTTATTATCTATTATTGTTATTAACATACATTACCTTAAAAGCTAATTATAAAATTAAATTATTCAATCACTATGAAGTAATATATATATATGTAAAAATTTATGAAAAAATAACATTGGCTATGTTTGGAACTCAACTTTCATCCTCTCAACATTACTCCAAACTTTATCTAACTAAACATATTACTCAACGAACTTGCATTCAAATTTAAATTCAAAAATTCTCTTTTTACATGTATAACAAATTAATTATTTTTTAATTATTACACATATTTATAATTGAATCAATATTTACTATACATACATACACTTACATTTATATATATATTATACGTTATAAACTAATTATTATCCTTATATACTATCACATTATTTAATCATTTTTATATATTTTATACATATATTCAAATAAAATAAAAATTTTAAAATATCTAAATTTAACAACCATACTATACCCATCCTCATCAATAATCGATAATCAAATAATACGAACACACATGTATATTTATATTTATATTATTTAAAGTGTATGAGTTTTTTTAGTTCTTTAATGAATTTTAAATATATGTTCTTTAATAAATTCAGCCATCACGTTTTTTCAAATTACATAATATAAAATAAAATGGAGAGTTTAGTGATAAAGCCATATTTTTCTCAGTAAAAAAAATCATATTATATATAGTAATTACTTTTGGACAGTTAGTGAAAATTTTAAAATATATTCTTTCATAAATTGAATTATAACTACTTTTCTCTATTTTCAGAATAAAATAGGTTTATTCTAAAAATATACACTCTCATTTATTAAAAAAATAATTATCTTACATTTATATTTAATTTTCTAGACTTTTTTATTTTTAATTTTCTATCAATATACTTAAACTATTCTAATAATATTGACATTATAATTTTTTTAAATAATTTATTTATAACACATTGTCAAACTCCAGTTCTAAAATTAGCTTTGTTGTTTTTAAATTTTAGTGTGTGTTTTTAAATATTTTATTTTAAAAATTATGTAAAAATATAAATATATAAATATAAATTTTAAAAAATATAATAATTAAATATCTCCATAATTTAAAAATAAACATAGCTAATATTAAATGATTATTAGCTATGTGGGAGACCCATGGCCATGATTGTTTTAGAACTAAAGTAAAGAGGATAATTTAAATGATTTGAGTAGAAATAAAAATTATATTTTATTTATAATATTTAGATGGCAAGAATTTTTTTTTATATATTTAATATGTAATTATGATTGAATGATGTAATAATATATATATATATTTATATAATAATAAAAAATAAATGTGAGTAGAAACATTATAAGAATATGTGTTAATTTAATTATGAATAAGTATATTGATTAAAAAATTATTAGTTAATTAAAGAAAATATGAGAGGGAAAATTTTTAACTTAAATTTGAATAAATTTTTTTTAATAAAATATTTAATTTATAAAATTTTTATATAGTAGCAAATGGTTGAAAAAAGGAAACAAACGTAACCACTAGAATGACGTAGCTGCATCAATCAAAGGATTTTGATACATACATTTCACGTATTTAAGAGATCCTAATAATCTTTTATTAGAGTGAAAAAAGCACTTTAATAATCTTTACCCATTTTTTTTCACAAAAAGGCGTAAATTTGTAATTATTTTTCTCTCATCAAAATTTATTCTTCTAAATATATATATATGTATGTATGTATGTATATATATCACTCAATAAAAGATCATTTTTTAATCCCTTTTTCTTGATATATTTACACCATTCTTAAATTTTCACACAAATTTTTTTTTACCATCACAATTTGGATCCAAATAAGCCAATATAAAGTTCAACAAGATTTCACAAATAAAGAATGCCAAGCAAGTTTTAAGGGGCATTATTCGAATAAGATCAAACAATTAGTACTAAAATGAAAATAACACAAATGAAATCCACGGGCCAATCTTTTTCGCTTATTTCAGTTAAGCCCCTCCGGCGAAAAAAATCTACCGTGGGTCACCCCTGAGCACTTACTATAAAGGCTCCCTTCCGCTGTGCTTCTCCATTCTCAGTCTTTCCTATCCGATTCAATCTAGGGTTTTTGCAACCCTTTGCGGTGTTACTCTGCGTACGCTCACTTGTATCTGGCCAACAGATTCAAACCCATGGCCGAAGAAGTGCTTTACGCACCCGTTGGCGGTGAGTCGAACAAGCGCAAGTACGAGGAATCTCCGTCGCCTGTGGCGCGTAGAGGGACGGGCTTCTCGTCGCCGCCTGACTCCGCTGCGCCCCCTCCTGCGTACAACAGCGCCCCTCCTCCGATGAACGATATCGAGCTGGCGAAGCAGAAGGCACAAGAGATCGCGGCGAGGCTTTTGAACACCGCTGATCCGTTGAAAAGAGCGAGAGTTGACAACGGAGGAGGCGGAGGTGGAGGATTTGATTCAAGTGATTATGGTAAGGCTTCGTTCTTTGGAAGTTTTGCGATGCACCTCGTGTTTTTGAATATTTTTTATTTGTTTGGATTTGCCATTTGGTAAGTTGTTATAATTCCCTCAAATTATCTTTCCTTTGTCATTGGTGGCACAAGCTTGTATGTTTATGCGTGTAGCATGAAATTCATAAGTATATGGCTAGTCTAGTATTCACAAGCCTTACACAGTTCTTGTAATCTTTAACTGCACACCCTCGAGCATGTACACTTGGAATATCTATGAATTTCCAGTACTTGGGGTAAATGGTGATTGCCGAGCATCAACAATTGGGGGTTTTGTTTATGGATCCCCCCATTTAAATTTTCTGGCTGTATGACTATATCACATGATGAATTTTCTGTATTTCCTGATTTGGAAATTTTACGAGAAATGCTCTTTGATCTGTTCATTTGACTTCATAGCTTTTCTTAATTATCTATTTGCCTGAAATTTTTGAAGCTTGTCAAGTGAAATATTTGGCGGTAAGGTTAGAGTATTACATTTGATTATAAAGCAGTCTTCGCTCAATTGAGCTTGTGAGAACAGAACTTCTCAAACCTGTTGTAAACTATATTTGCATGCAGGTAGTCAGAAGCCCTTGGGTTTGGGTCTCAGTGGTCCCCCACAGGTTGCGTCCTCTGGTTATCCAGGTCCAAGCAGGAAAATCGAGATACCAAATAGCAGGGTGGGTGTGATTATTGGCAAAGGTGGGGAGACTATCAAATACCTCCAGCTTCAGTCGGGTGCTAAGATTCAGGTCACTAGAGACATGGATGCAGACCCTAATTCTGCTACCAGGGGGGTAGAACTCATGGGAACTCCTGATCAAATAGCCAAGGCTGAGCAGCTGATTAATGATGTTCTCTCTGAGGTACTGTGTTTAATGAATATGCTACTCAATTCTCTTTATGTGAACATTAATAAAGCAGTATTTTTTGTTGCTTTTTGTTAAGTTAAACATTCATAACTCAATATCATTCACATTGCTGTTCCCATCTGGTGTTGAAATTTGTTAACTATGCATTATATACATCTCATCAATTTCAGTTTAATCTGTTCTTCTTTATGCTAAATGTGTGCTTTTGTTGAGACAGGCTGAAGCAGGTGGTTCTGGCATAGTTTCACGGCGGATGACTGGGCAGCCATCTGGAGCTGAGCAGTTTGTGTTGAAGGTCCCAAACAATAAGGTAGTATTTTTCTTATGCTTCTATCTCATGTAATTTCTATCTCTTTGCAGGGTTTTCATTTAGTTGATGGAAATTTTCAGGTGGGCCTTGTTATTGGTAAAGGGGGTGAAACCATTAAAAATATGCAAGCAAGGACTGGGGCTCGTATTCAGGTTGACTTATCCATTCCATAATTATTACGTGGCCTGAATTTTGAAAACCTCTACAAATCCCATTCATTCTTTGTAGGCTAGGCTGCTTTGTGCTGTAAAAATGATGATAAATATTCTTCAGCAATAGAAACAATTTTTACCAAATATTGCAGGTTATACCGCTGCACCTGCCGCCTGGTGATATGTCAAAAGAGAGGACTGTACAGATTGATGGAACTAGCGAACAGATTGAGCTTGCTAAACAGTTGGTTGAAGAAGTTATCAGTGAGGTTGTTCATTTGTTGCATTATCTTGCCCCTTTCTTCTCATATGCTTTGATGCATTATGTTGTTTGTTTGAAACTAAAATTAGAACATTTCAGTTCCATTGGGTTTGCTCCAATACGCTGAATATGTTTTTTGGTTTCTCTTCCTTGCCTTCAAGCATGACTATGGTTTCAGAATGGCAACATATGTTTGTTGTCAACCTTCAGGGATGGTATTTAACTTCCAAAATTTTGCTTCGTGTTATTTTTTAAATGATGGTTCGGTCTTTTCCTGCCATGATCCCTACTTTCCGCATCTGATGATTAGTCTCTATTAGTTCTTTTTCGTTGAATACTGACGGCAAATGATTCTCCTCTTCTTTTACCACCATATACCTAGTATTTACTGTGTTTAGTGGTCATGGGTTATCTTAAGTAATTGTTGACTGGTTCCAGTTTGGCTAGGCCATAGTTTCTGTTTGACATTTATTATTGTCAAAATTATTGCACTCTGGCACCATGTTTGGATTTGCCAGATCCAATTAGAATGGTATTTATGGAGTGCTATTCTCTGGAAGAAAGCCCATTTTGCTGTAGGTTGGCTGATGACATTAGTTCATTTCTCAAAGTCCTTCATCTTGAGGTACTATTTACTTTTTTTTTTTCCCTGGAAAATCTTATTATCATAGAACTTTTTCCTCCTGTTCATGGTTTGACCTTGACCCATGCTGCCATTGGAACATCATTGACACTATATATAGAATGCATCAAATGAAAGTCCTAGTCGAATATTTTTCTTGTTGTCTCCCTTGATTTTTTCCAACTAGACTTTGTTCAAATTGCAATTCTCTCTCTTTGGTTACCCTTTCTTGCAATTGTAAGTATAGAGGGTCGCAGATCCCTGCATGGAGGGAGTGTTCATCCTTAACAGCTCTTATTCTGTGCGGTTGAGAACTCTTTGTCTGGCTTGGACGCATTTCTTTCTACTTGCAGTGTGGCTCCTGGATATGAGATTTGTTCTACAATTCATTTTATTCGCCTGTATATGTCTTGTTTATATAGCTCTTTATCTAATTTTCTAGAATATTTTAGTTTCTTCCCTATACCTTTTTTTAAATAGCTGAATTCCTTGCTTAGCAGCTTGGTTTACTGGCAGCTACAACAAAGTATGATTTTTGAGATGTTTTGTCCTATTGACAGGTTTTGCATACGTCCTATTCAGGAAAGTAAATTAGCAGCATGTTTATATCTTAGAGTGCTGATCACACTTAATTACATTAATTTTTGTTCTTAGTTGAATTCGCAAGCAAATAGTCTTTGGTATTATGGCATCTTGTTTGGGTTATTCTGGTGCATATTATGTCTGAGAAATGATGTCTGCTGTGGGGACTGTTGGGTTTAGAGGCTATCATGCAATCTGTGACTCAAACATGGGCTTTCTTAATGTTGTTTTTACCATAGGAATGTTTTGGCATGGTTCTAACTTTTGTTCTGCCATGGTATCCTTTAACCACTAAATGGAAAAGACCAGAGTAGATCCTGACTTGGTGAAGAGATTGGGTCAATTTTTTGAATTTGTCTATGAATGCCAATGAAAGAGATTTGAAATATGTACATCTTTTCCTTTCTTTGATGGCATAGAAAGTCAATGATCCGAAATGTGTTTCTTTTATCTTTTTGTGACTTATTATGACCATGTTTTTAATATTTTCTGACTGATGCAACATTGCATTCTCTGTTGTTGCACTGGTATATTATGATTTTTATTATTTTGTACCTGAATTGATGTGCCTTCATAATGGGTTGTTCAATTGGTGCCAGCTTATCGACCTTCATTTTTTTGAATTCGTTACTTATATTTGGAAAAATATTTTCTCATGGTTAATTATATTGGTTCATGTTGGACTATTAGTTTGAGGCCATTGATTTTTATACTGGAATCTGGTTTCCTATCAGTAATATTTATTAGAATAAAAATGTACCACACACTTTTAGACTTCATTGGGGGACAATGTTTTTGGTATATGATTATCATCATCATCATCTGTGTTGTTAATAAAAGCAGATGTCTATTCAATATTTGATTGTGCTTTTCGAGGCCATGGCTAGTCAATGATGGTTTGAACGTATGGATAATTGTGTGGTGGGATTTTAGTGCTTTTTTAACACGCCTCCTGTTCGCTTAGCGGATATAAGCTCTTGTTTCATTATTTTTGGCTATGGTTTTCTTTGCAATTCTTTTTGTGCCCGTTCATTTCAAATAGGGAGACGATGGGCTTCTGCAGGAGTAATCCAATAATACAACCCAACCAGAATGGTTTGTAGGCGTCTAATCTTTGTCTCAGTGCAAATGTGGTATGTATATTGTGCTTAAACTACAAGGATTATATTTACAGGGATATCTTGTGTTTCTTTATGGTATTTGCCTCTAACCTGTATGTGCGACATGTTTTTGACTTTTGTAACATGTACAAAAATGAATGCATATGTTTTCCGAAATGCATGCAATTTCTTGTTCTTGGTTCATTTGTGGTAATAATTTTTGCAGAATCGGGTTCGAAATCCATCGATGTCAGGAGGATATCCTCAGCAAGGCTATCAAGCTCGACCTCCAACTAACTGGACGCAGTCTGGTCCACCTATGCAGCAACCTGGTTATGGCTATGCCCAGGCTGGTGCATACGCTGGCCCACCACCCCAATACAACATGAACCAGCCCCCTTACCCTGGTTATGCTCCTCAGCCCACCTCTGCAGGGTATCCCACTGGCTGGGACCAATCAACTGCTCCACAAAATCAGCAAGGTGCTCAGGGAGGTAGCTATGATTATTACAACCAGCAGCAGCCTCAACAGCAAGCTCATGGAGGCCCTGGTGCACCTACTGATGGTTCTGGTTATGGTTATGGTCAGGCAACGGGCTATAGTCAAGGGCAAGGTTATGGCCAAGATGGCTATGGTGGCTATGCAGCTCAATCAGGCTGGCCTCAGACTAACCCTGGTTCGGGATATGACCAACAGCAGCAAGGATATAATTCTACCTACGGCAATGCAATGAACCCAATGCCTGATGGGCCCACCCCTTATGGAATACAGGGTGAAGCCAATCAAGCACCTGCACCTGGACAGTCATATAATGCTGGAGGTCAACTAGTCCCTACTCCCAATTATCCACCCCAAGCTTCTACCCAGCCTGGTTATGGAGTTCCTCCATCACAAGTAGGTTATGGAACTCAAACACCTGCCAGTTATGGTAGTTATGGACCACCTCAGGCTCAAAAACTGCCAAGTTCTCAGCCAGTATATGCACAGACACAACAGTCCCCCAGTGCTCAAAGTGGTGGCTATACTCAGCCTGGGTATCCTCATTCACAGCCTCCTACTGGGCAACCTGGCTATCCTCAAGCAGATTCAGGTTCACAAAGACCTCCATCATCAGGCTATCCTACCTCCCAGCCAGGGTATGGAGCCCCACCATATGGAGCACCACCAGCATCTCAATCTGCCTATGGGCAGCAGCAGCAGCCTCCCCCTGCTTTCAACGGTTCTTATGGTGGTGGGTATTCCCAACCTCCAGCTTACTCTTCTGATGGCTCAGCTGCTGGTAACACACGTGGCACCTATGATGCAACACCGCCAACTCAATCTGTCCAGCCCAGTGTGGCTGCCAAAGCATCACCTCCCAGTTAATGAGCTGAATAATATTTGGCATTTGCTGTTGCAATCATCCACCTATAATCATCTATGTATGCAGGCATGTTTTCTAGTTATGGGCGTTGGAACTTTGCATACACGGAAGAAGTTTGTCTGGATTTTTTTTTTATGTATTGATTTAGAGCTATGTTCTAGTTCCTGTTATGGTATGCTTCTGCTTATTGTTTAAGTTTCTTCAGCATTTGACAAATTACAAGCACTACAGGCCTTGTTCAAGCATTTATATGGTCTTGCATGTTAAAATTTAGTGTGGATAGTTGTTGAATTAGTAATTCTTGTGGCCTGTAGCCTTTTTAACATCTGTTTCCCTGTTTTCAGAGCATTGATGGCAGCTTTAATAAGGTTGGCGTAGATATGTTGGAGAACTATTTCTGCTGAAGACTGCTTTGTGACAAAGACATAAATTACTAAGTTCATCAGTACTAAATGACATGAAATGAAGCCATATTGTATATGGTCTACACTCGGCAGGTTCAGAGGTTTTATTGAAAGTGGTAGATTGCCATTTCTAGAATTTTGTCCAATCTAGCTCCATTAATGCCCTAGGAAGAGATGGGAAAGTTGTTTAAATCTAAACCAATGTGCTGTAATGATCTTTTGATATAACGATGGAAAATTTCCAACAAACTGGCCAGCTCCTGGTAGACAAAGGCAAGAGTAGTTGATATGTCAGGTAGATGCCAACTAAAAGCCTTCAGAAGATGGTATTTCTTGTACAGCTTGCAACTTGCTCAGGGTAAGCACTCGATCTGCAGTCATGATTGAGTGCTCGACAGTTGGATGCCACCCTCAGAATAAACCAGTAAAATCGAGTAAGTAGATCAAACCTTGCATTGTCGGGGAAAAAACTCAGGTGACTTTGTATGCTTCAAACAAGCTGCCATGCCCCCAGTTGTGTGGCCATGTGGGTGTCCCTGCAAGACGGTAAGGCCACGATCATCAAGAGATAAACCTCTATTCTAGTCATACGGGGTCAAATTTCAGATCATATTCAACAGAGAATGACGATCAAAGAACAGGGTTAATAGACCAGTAATTCTAAATCCAACAGGATTCTTCTTAAGTGGGGTCTTTCCAGAGGCCCCTGAGAGGCTACGGAAACACGTCCCAGTTATGGATACCGAGGCGTCGACAACTAAAAAGAGCAAAGCGGACGGTATGTTACACTATTCATCATGCAGGTGTTCAACAAGGCGGTCCAGAATCAAGATTAACCTTGTGTGTAGCAGTTACAATGTCACAGTACACAAAAGAATTAGTAACAGCTGAAGCAGCAATAAGTTAGCTAATGGGAGAGCCAATTTATCATGAGATACGCACCTGCAGCATCTGCAAGCTTAAATGTAAGTCAAGAAGATTCAATTTGCTGGTGTATAACAGAAGGTTATGTGAAACAATTAAACCAACTAAACATTCAACACTGCACCTCTTTATCTGTTTAGATCTTTAGATGAAGTGGTCGGTCAATGTGTTATGAGTCAGACTAAATAAAAAATTTTGACCTTCACCCATTAATACTCGGCTGCACCCCATTAATTTAACAAAAATCCGCGTGCTGGGGTAACTATTGCCTGCACGTGAGGGAGATCGTTGAAGCAATTAAACTAAATAAACATTAATTAGTTTAAACTTTTGATCCTTAAGAAGGTGGCTATTCAATGGTGATAACTTACGGCTATTTAATTGAATCAAGCAACTCTGCAGTACGGTCATAGCAGAAGTGCAAAAGCTGTGGACTTATTTTGCCAGCAAAGCACGGGTTTAATATGTTGATGTGTCAAACACCGGCCATTTTGGTGTAATGAACCCATGCGACAAGTGTCTTCCACGAAGTGAATCCAAACCCAAATGTCAATTTCACAGCCCAACAAACCCGATGCATGCCGAATGCAGCTCCGATATGACGGTCCTAACATTTCCCATTAGTTAAAATGACAATTCATGAGCATTTTAATTGAAAATATAATATTTTTTTATATATAAGATTTTATTTTTATTACATAAATATTTTGAAATATATTATCTATATATTTTATTTTATAATTTATTATTTAGAAAAATTAATGATAATAAAAAATAAATTTATTATATTTTTAGAAATTGTAAAATAAATATGATTTATCAAAATGAAATTTATATTAGACAATTTGTGTAAAATGGGAGAGAAAATAATGAAGAGACAACAAAAAAATAACTAAAAAATAAAAAGAGAAAATATAAAAAAAGAGACAAGAAATAAAAATGGAAAAGCTGGGTTCTAGTGAGGACTTGACTTGCTGAAGGATAGTTGTGATGGAAAAGGCAAATCGATGGACAGATACTCAGACAGAATAAAAAGGGCGAAGAGAGGAAGACGAGAAAGGTAAGTATTTATTGAAAAGCTGATTTTTTTACGCACTATCCTTCTTTACTTTATATTACCCATACTTCTATGATTCTAGGCAATTACATTTGGATGAGGTCATATACAGTATTGAAACTCTTGATCCAAGGGATACCTTGGCTCAGCCTTCTTTATTTACTGGTGCTGTAATTTATTCCTCTGATCATGGCTTGATCCTCGGATGGATTACTTGTTGACCCCCTTTTAATGTATAATAATGGCAACGTCAGTGCTTGTACTTCTACTGCTCTGTGATGTTTTTGGGATATAACATAAGTCAACTCACCCACCATCTCGATCTCAAACTCATCTCCATTGTTTGATATTAAACTTACTCAAAAAGTTGGGGGTTTTAACTAAACACACTGTCATTAATATGTAATCACGTGACAAGAATATCAATATTGCAACGTTGTATGAATCAAGTTTTGTTGACTCCCCCGAGCGTAGCCTTTCTTTACAAGACATAGCATCAATTGCTCGTGCCAAGCACTTGGTACTTATTTTAACTTAAACAAAATATTCTCAAGTTTTTATACATTATTTGAACGTTGAGAATGCTGAGAATCTTAAACCATTATTCAACGCAGACTTTCCTTTTAATAGCTTCTTCAGCTTGTCATTTGTGTTATATCAATCATTAGCATCTTCAATCAGTTTTTTGCTAAGCTCATTCTCCTTATTAGCATGGTTTAAGTTCATCTCATAAGTTTGCAATAAACTTATGAATTCGTTAAGTCGAACTTTGTTTACATCATGGACTTTCTATATTGCTGCTCCTTATGGAGCAAATATTTTAAGTAAGGATCTCAAAGTTTTACTCAAAAGTTTTACCTCATGATACTTTTCCCCAGTTGGAATGTTTGATAGGCAATGTGTCACAATTGTCCATTGAACATAGCAACCATTTCATCCTCATCCATTCTTATATTGTCTTGCCATTATCTATAGCTTTGAACATTTGACAACACTAATTCATTTGTGGATATTTCGAAGAATACCCCAACCATCCTTGGTTATTGCACAAATAAAAATAATCTTAAATTGATCTTCATAAACGTCACTAAAAATGCATTAATCATCTTGAAGTTTCCTAACACTGCCTTTTATTAAATTAGCACTCCATGATTTTATTTCTCTGGGAATTTCAATTCTCTCATCATTTCAAATTGTTGGGGGAATGCCATCCATGTTTAGTGGTATATCAAGATTTCTCATATTGTAATTTTATAAACGTATGCATTCGTGCCTTAGTTGCTCGATTAAAAAGGGAGGGTTGTGTGATAGATGTTCCCTTCTTTGTACTCATAGTTTAATCCACTAGAATCTCATCTACTTTGATCAACCAAGCAATATTGGAGAATTAGACTCCGATACCATTTTAAAATTAGGTTCAAATAAATAACACACCCACAATGTTATGATATTTAGAACACGTATACAACCGTGGACAAAAATAGTAAAGAGCGAGGCACCAAGATTGTTTATGTAATTTGGAGCAATGTTGTCGTCGTATGTGGGGCCTTTCCAATTTGAACTTTCAAGCTAAAAAATAAAGTGACAGCAAATAATTTTGTCACCTAATTTACTGCCGTAAAACATCAAGATTTTTGACTTGTTAGTAACACAAAACTTGACATCACTCTTTATCTTGTTTTAAATCTAAAACCCATTTAGACTCAATATATTGTTATAGTAAATTCATCGTTAGAAGATTGTTATCTACTCACTTCGCTCAAAAGTAAGATGAATAATACGAAGATCACAGCTCATGTTACGAGCATTTTATGCTCTAGCTCTCTCTAGTTCTCTCCTTAGATAGCTTTTAATGTTTGGTCTTCCATTTAACTAAAACTTTGTGATTCCTCCGCCGAGATATGTTCCAAAAGATTTGCAACCAATCTTTTAAAAATTAGTCACATATCTCTTTCAAGTTCCAGGTCAACTACATGTTGGCCACCTTGGATAAAACATCAGAGTTTAGACAGACTTGAACTCCTGTCCTTTATCCATTCGATGCCTAGGTTTTTATCCTTATCTCCATAAGATCTTTTAGCGGGATTTCGTCATTTGAATCATACGTCCAAGTCCTTCATCATCAAGAGTCCTATGCATATAAAGTTCACAAAGTCCAGAAGAGATAAATTGGCCAAAACGTGACAACTCATTAATTCGGACAATGTTTATACAAAAAGGCTATTATTTTAATTATTTTTCTCAGGTTCATTCAGTGATGCAATCGAAGTTAAACTTTGATTTCTATGTTTGGATTTGGAATCGACTAAGAAATATGAAAAATGCGTTTTTTCGTTGGATTGTTTCAAAAGCTTTTCTTTGTCAAAGAAGAAACCCATCTTAAACACTTCAAACAATTATTTGATGTGCTTTTAATGAGTTGATAAAAGTATCGGCTCATGTGCGCAAGTTAGCCTTGATTTGGGATGTTTTAATTCAAATAGTAGGACTTCTCCCTTAGGCGGGCGAGAAAAAAAGTGGTCAGTCCAGCCCAGGTTCGACATTGATAAGTTTGTCAAGATACGTTGATTATTTATAGTCTTTGAAGCAAACAAATTTCTTCCTTCTTTCTGCATATATGGTCTTTGGAAGCAACAAATTGGCTTAATAGAAACACAAATGTCTTCTTTCTTTCTGTATTCATGGTCTTTTGAAGCAAACAAATTGACTTGAGAAAAATAACAAGTGTCTTCTTTTTTGTTATTGAGTTATGAGCCAAACCTACACTTAAATTTCTCTGCTATCAACTCACACTACACCGTTTCTCAGTCCGAACATGGTTAATCTTTTCATGATCATCTTCCTATATTTCTGCACCACCACATTGATCTCCCATGGAGCAGATACCATGTCGGAAAGCCAAAGTCTCTCTGGGGATCAAACCATAAGCTGGGATTATTCTCTCCAGATAAGTCTTCCAAATACTACATAGGCATTTGGTACAAAAAGGTCAGTGTACAGACCATTGTGTGGGTTGCAAACAGAGAAACCCCCATTTCAGACAAGAACGTGCTCAAGTCAAGATTGTAAATGAGTCCCTTATCAAGATTTGGCCCACTGACGTAGACTCCACAGTCTCAATTAGTTCTGTAAATGCAGTGCTTCTTGATAATGGGAATTTGGTTTTAAGAGAAGGGCTTTGACTTTGGGACAATCTTTGTGGGAAAGCTTCGATAACTCAACTGATACATTGTTGCCAGGGGCAAAGCTTGGCTATGATAAAATAACACAAAGAGGCAAATTACTACATCTTGGAAAAGTAAGGAAGATCCTGCCCATGGGTTGTTTTCTCTTGAGCCTAATCCAAAAAGGAAAGAATTAATTAAGAGGCGGAACAAGAGTGAGCAATGTTGGACTAGTGGGCCCTGGAATGGCAAATTTTTTAGCGGAGTGCCTATAATGATAGTTGGTTATTTCAACTTCAATTTTAGCTATGTTGATAATGAGAACACTAGTTATTTCAAATATTCCCTCTATGATCCATCTGGTATAACAAGACTATTTATATAAGTCTCGGGAGATCAGGGAGAAAACGAAGTGAGTTAGGTCATGGTCGCCGCCACGGCAGTGCCGTGGGAATTGTGGGGCATTTAGCATCTGCAATCCAATTTTTAAGCAATCGCCAGCATTCTATAGCTGTTTACCAGGATTTAAGATGGAGTCCCCTAATGATTGAATGTCGTACAATTATTCAGGGGGTTGTGTGAGAGAGATTAATTTGCAGTGCGAGTAACAAAAGCAGCACTTCTGATCAGAGAAGAGACACATTTACGACACTTCAAAATGTGGAATTACCCGAACATTCTCAATTCATGATAACTGGAAGCAGAGATAAATGCGAATCTGCCTGCTTGAGAAGCTGCTCCTGCATGGCGTATGCATTTGAACAAAATGGGTGTTATCTGTGGAATGAAGGGATATTGAATCTAAAACGACTGGCGGAGGATGGACATCGTGATGGAAAAACAATTTATGTCAGGCTTTCTGGTTTTTCCTCTATGCAGTCTGCAACCAAGAATAAGAATAAGCAGGCTGTCATCTATGCTGTTGTGGGTTCCATTGCTGGCGTATTAGTCCTCTTGGCAATTGTTTTGGCTGTGATATGCAGTCATCAAAGGTAAAAGTCCATATCTTCTAAAGCAGTGGAGGGCTTTCTAGTGCCTTTCAAATACAAAGACTTGCAAAATGCAACCAAAAATTTCTCAGACAAATCAGGCGGCAGAGAAGGGTTCGGATCTGTTTTTAGAGGGACTTTGCCTGATTCCACAATAGCTGCTGTGAAGAAACTTGAAAGCATCTGCCACGGTGAGAAGCAATGCAGATCAGAAGTCAGCACGGTTGGGAAAATTCAGCATGTGAATCTCGCAAGGTTTTGGACTGGAAAACTAGTTGGAAAATTGCGTTCGGAACAGCTCGAGGTTTGGCATATCTTCATGAGAATTGTAAGGATTGAATCATTCACTGTGACGTAAAGCCAGAAAACATTTTGCTTGATGCTGAATTGTGTCCTAAAGTGGCAGATTTTGGGTGGCAAAGTTAGTTGGCCGTGATTTTAGCAAGGTTCTGACAACAATATAAGAGGTACAATAGGTTATCTTGCACTGGAGTGGATATTAGGACTCGGATTAACAACCAAAGCAGATGTTTACAATTATGAAATGATGGTCTTTGAATTGGTGTTAGGAAGTAGATACGCATCGCATTTTGAAGATGAGAATGTGGGATACTTCCCGTTTTTTGGCTGCAACTGTGACGACAGAAGGTGGTGACATACTTGGGCTCTTAGACCCAGTCTTGTGTTGGGACGCCGACGCAGAAGAGGGGTTAAAAATATGTGGAGTAGCTTCTTGGTGTGTGCAAGCTGATGAGAATATTAGATTATCGATGAGTCATAAGGTTCAGATTCTTGAAGGGTTTAAGGATGTCAACTGGTCTCTATTTTCTCGATTGCTCGAAGTGCTAGCTGAAATCCTCAGAAGTAGTGTTTTTAACTGTTCATGAAAGTCGTTGTCCTATTTCAACCTACGTCCTACTCAATTTCATTATCTATAATCGGTTTATATATTATTTTGTATTACACGACAGTTGCATAAATACAATATTATCATGTATGAATTAAAATATGATAATAGAAGGGCATAGACATTGATCTATGTTTCAGTCATGTGTCAACTATGGCCTAAGTTCACAAACTAAGAGCAGTAGCTATAGTGCTTTCTCTCGATGCATTACACTGCATCGTCAAGATATTTGTTTTGTGAAATCAAAACCTGGTTATTGTTGAATTCTAGAATAATTTTTGGTTATTATTTATATTAAGAATCTAATATATTATCCTTTGTTTATGTAGAATGAAAATGTTCGCGTGTTGAGAGATTGAACTGTATAACTATTTGAAAAGGGGTATAAAATTTTAAAATCTTAACAGGTTACTCTAATTAAATTAAACCTTATATGTTAGTTAAAAAAATTAACCTTAAATTAACCTCAACACAAAAGTGTTATGCATAATTGCATCTCTCTTTATCTTTTAAGATACATCAAAATTCAATAATGCTAGAATCAATTATATTAATTGCCTCTGTAACCAAATAATTCAATAAGTTAAAAATTTATTCACAACCTACATATAATAAAATTCTAATGGAATTCTCTTGAAGTGATTCTGGATGTCCTTGAGAGACTGCATTTTCTAAAACATACAATATCCATGCTATGTGTTAAGGCTAGAAACTTAATTTTGGTTGCAAATTGTTTTAAACAATGTTATAATGCCCTTACTTCTTCGTATATTTTCTTTTTATTTGATTTCCCTAAATTTTTATTTATTTCATTTCCCCCTCAATTTCCTCTCTCAAATTTAATTTATACTAAATTATCATTATTTTGAAATATCCTTTCCATTCACTTATTTTATAAATGGCGTAAATTTTCTATTATAAATTTATTTATATATTTATATACTCACATCGAGTATCTAATATCACTAATACATGTGAAAGTGTAAATTTTAATAAGAGAATTTTCAAAAAAAAAAAAACTCTTGCACACTTGAACTTGTACATATCTTGTTAGGTTAGGAGTATAAATGAGTCGAATTTGAATCAAACAATCTTATTTTTTGAGCTCGAGCTCAAATTTGATTCAATTGAACAATTTTTTAAATTCTAAATATCATTTAATTTAATTATTTGATAATTTTAATATATAATAAAAACAACATTTACAATGATTTTATTTATAAAAGATAACAAATATTTAAAAATACTTCCATTCAATTAAAATTAACTAAGAGAATAATATGAAGCATTATTTTAAAATAATATGAAAACTAAATATCAATAATATTTTTGAAACATAACTTAAAATTTATAAAATAGTGCAACAATTTTTAAAAAATTATATTCCTCTCAATTTCTCAATTACATATTTTAAATCTTTTAATACCTAGACAAAAAATAAATTTTTAGATCATCCATAAAATACTCAGCTATGAAGAATTTTAAAACATATAAAAATTATATATAATTTGAGATGGTATTTTATAAATAATATATATTTATTATCTTGGTAAGATTTTTATAAGGTTTTGCTATTATAAGGTATTTTATTAGTTATTATGAAAGTAAATGTAATTAAATTTTTTTCTCTTAAAATATAATTATTAAAATAGAATCAAATTTTTTTCTTTTCTCAAACGAGGTGCCTGCAAAGAACCGGGAGACGGGGCGAGCGTAAGATAGGATTGTTAAGGTTCATTGAGTGATGCAAACAGATTTAAATTTCGATATTTCACGGTAATATTTGGATTATCTTCTTAATTAATGAATATTTTTATTACATTGTGAAAATGATTTCTATGTTTGGATTTGGAAACGACTGAGAAAATGAAGCCACTATCAATGGAAGTAGTTCTTCGATTCAATGTGTGCAATAAGCCAAAATTTTGGCTTTTGAAACAATTTAGTCCAGTTGATTAGTCAAAATTGAAATTAAATTATAGATGAGATTGGTCTGTTGACCGGCACTGCACAAATTTGTGAGATTCGTCGATTTATACGGTCTTCGAAGCAAATAAATAAATAAAATTAGTGAAGAACAAGTATCTTCCATCTTTCTGTAATGGAGTTGTGATCAAAACCTACAGCTTGTTGCTTATCAGTTCCCACTTAATTTCTCGGTCATCATATTTCTCTACAGTTTGTTACTCTGTCCCAGCATGATTAATCTTTTCATGATCATCTTTATGTGTTTCTGCACCAACACATCGATCTCCCACGCAGCAGACCCCATTTGGGCAAAACCAAAGTCTCTCTGGTGACCAAACCATCGTTTCCTCGGGTGGGAACTTCGAGCTAGGATTCTTTAGTCCAGGTAAATCTTCCCAATACTACATAGGTATTTGGTGTGAGAAGGTCAGGAAACAAACCGTAGTTTGGGTTGCAAACAGAGAAACCCCCATTCTTGGCAAGAATCACGCTCTACTCAAGATTTTGGATGGGAATTTAGTGCTTCTAAATGAGTCCCAAATCAAGATTTTGCGTTGATTAGATTTTAATCCTTTATTCTAGTTTTATTCTAGTTTAGTTTAAATTAATTTATTCCCTCGTTTCAAATCATTTTTAATTCATAGGAAATAATTTCTTGAAGATATGATACTACTCATTATTACACTATATTTTAGAGTAAGAATTTATTTTTGCTAGTTTATCAACATTAATGAAGGTAGAAAGCTTTAAGTTATCAATATTCAATAAACAAATATGAGAGGACTTAAATTAGGTACATCACGTTCAGCGTCAAGCTTGTATAAAAAGGATTGTTAAGGTTCATTCAGTGATGCTATCAAATTTAAATTTGGATATCTCATGGCAATATTTGGGTTATGTTCTTAATTAATGAATATTTTTATTACATTGCGAAAATGATTTCCTTGTTTGGATTTGGAAACGACTAAGAAATACTAAAAATGAAGCCTCATGCAATGCAATAAAAGCCACCGAAATCAGTGGAAACAGTTCTTCCACCTAATATGTTCAATGAGTCAAAATTTTGCGCCTTCAAACAATTTAGTCGTAAGTTGATCGGTTAAAATCAAAGTAAAACAAAAGATGAGAATGGTTTGTTGACTGGCACTGCCCAAACTCGTCGGATATGTTGGTCTTTCAAGCAAACAAGTTGGCTTGATAAAAAAAACAAATGTCTTCCTTGATCAAAACCAACCCTTAATTTTTCTGCACCGTTTCTCTGTCCCAACATGGTTAATCTTTTCATGATCATCTTCCTAAATTTCTGCAGAACCACGTTGATATCCCATGGAGCTGGAGCAGATACCATTTCTACAAACCAAAGTCTCTCTGGGAATCTAACAATAATTTCCTCCGGTGGGAACTTCCAGCTGGGATTCTTCACTCCAGGTAAGTCTTCCAAATACTACATAGGCATTTGGTATAAAAAGGTCAGTATACAAAGCATAGTTTGGGTTGCAAACAGAGAAACCCCCATTTCTGACAAGAATCATGCTCAACTCAAGATTTTGGATGGGAATTTAGTGGTTTTAAATGAGTCTCACAACAAGATTTGGTCCACTGACTTGGACTCCACAGCCTCGACTAGTCCTGTGTTTGCAGTGCTTCTTGATAATGGGAATTTGGTTTTGAGAGAAGGGTCTTCGAGTTTGGGACAATCTTTGTGGGAAAGCTTTGATAACCCAACTGATACATTCTTGCCTGGGGCTAGGCTTGGCTATGACAAAAAGACACAAAAGAAGCAGATTCTCACTTCTTGGAAAAGTGATGAAGATCCTGCCAATGGGTTGTATTCTTTTGAGCTTGATCCAGAAAGGAAAGAATTTGTTCTGAGGTGGAATAAGAGTGACCAGTATTGGACTAGTGGACCCTGGAACGGTCATAGTTTTAGAAAAGCGCCTAGATTAAATTATATGTTCAATTTTAGCATTGTTGATAATGAGAACACTAGTTATTTCACTTATTCAATCTATTATCCATCTATTTTATCAAGACTAGTTCTGGGTGTCTCGGGGCATATTCAGCAGATGAGCTGGGAGAAAACCCAGTGGCTTATTTTTGGGAAGCAACCAGAGGGTTGCAATGAGGATTGTGGGGCATTTAGCATCTGCAATGCAAATTTGTTGCCATGGCCACAATTCTGTAGCTGTTTACCTGGATTTAAGATCAGGTCTCCTAATGATTGGACGTCGAAGAATCATTCAGGGGGCTGCACGAGAGAGAGTAATTTGCAGTGTGGCAACACTTCTGATCAGAGAAGAGATATATTTACGGGGCATCCCGCAGTGTACTCTCCAATTTCCGAACAATTGCAGAAGATGGCAAGAGGAAGCATAGGCGAATGTGAATCTGCCTGCTTGAGGAGCTGCTCTTGCACCGCTTACGCATTTCGCCAAAATATATGTATGCTGTGGAACGGAGAGATAATGAATCTACAACAACTGAAGGATGGAGATCGTGATGGAGAAACAATTTATATCAGGCTTTCGGGTTCTTCCTCGGGTTCTTCCTCTACGCAGTCTGCAACCAAGAATAACAAGCAGACTCTCATCTATGCTGTTGTGGGTTCCATTGCTGGCGTATTAGTCCTCTTGGCAATTGTTTTGGCTGTGACATGCAGTCATCAAAGGAAAAAGTCCATATCTTCTAAAGCAGTGGAGGGTTTTCTAGTGCCATTCAAATACAAAGACATGCAAAATGCAACCAAAAATTTCTCAGACAAATTGGGCAGAGGAGGGTTTGGATCTGTTTTTAGAGGGACTTTGCCTGATTCCACAATCATTGCGGTGAAGAAACTTGAAAGCATCAGCCAAGGCGAGAAACAATTCAGATCAGAAGTCAGCACGGTTGGGATAATTCAGCACGTTAATCTCGTAAGGCTTCGTGGATTTTGTGCCGAAGGTAATAAGAAGATGTTGGTTTACGATTACATGGAAAATGGATCGTTGGATTCTCATCTTTTTGACACTGATGAAGGTAAGGTTTTGGACTGGAAAACTAGGTACAAAATTGCATCGGGAACAGCTCGGGGTTTGGCATATCTTCATGAGAATTGCAAGGATTGCATCATTCACTGTGACGTAAAGCCAGAAAACATTTTGCTTGATGCTGAATTGTGTCCCAAAGTGTCAGATTTCGGGTTGGCAAAGCTGGTTGACCGTGATTTTAGCAGGGTTCTTACAACGATAAGAGGTACAATAGGTTATCTTGCACCGGAATGGATATCAGGAGTCGAAATAACAGCCAAAGCAGATGTTTACAGCTATGGAATGGTGCTCTTTGAACTGGTGTCAGGAAGGAGAAACACATCGCATTTGGAAGATGAGAATGTCGGATACTTCCCTTTTCTGGCTGCAACTGTGACGATCGAAGGCGGTGACGTACTCAGTCTCTTAGACCCCAAATTGTGTTGGGATGCTGATTCAGAAGAGGTGTTAAAATTGTGTAAAGTAGCTTGTTGGTGTGTTCAAGCTAATGAGAACATTCGACCATCGATGAGTCAAGTGGTTCAAATTCTTGAAGGAGTAATGGATGTTGACTTGCCTCCATTTCCTCAATGGTTCCAAGTGTTAGTTGAAAGCCAAGACAGCAGCGTTTTCAACTGTTCATGAAATCTAGCCTCCATTGTTCTGTCATTCTTATATATAGCTGATGTGTGTATTGTTTTGTACGACGTAAAAGTTACGTGAACATATATCACCATGTATTAATGGAAATATGGGGATAGAAGGACACAGAATTTGATCTATTTTTCGCAAGCAAAGAAGACTGGTTAAAAGCGCTTCCTCTCACTGTTTGAACTACTGCATCGTCAAGTAATTTGTTTTTGATATCTTAAATATTTTTAGGTCATAATTTACATCATACAGTACGGGCCGTATATATTTTATTTATATAGCTCTTACATTTGATTTCATGAGACATGTTCTGCAGAAGTCCTAATCGCTGAAGCATCCGATCGAGCAGCATACTTGTTTCTTAGAGTTCATATGAACTTTCTTACATTAATTCCTGTTCTTAGTTAAACGTAGAAATGAATTTTCTTTTGGTATTATGGCATCTTGTATGGGTTATTGTGGCTCTTATTACATTTGATAGCTGATCTTAGGGTATCACACAGTTTGTGACACCAACATGAACTCATTTGACGTTGGTATTACCAAAGGTTAGTGTCGTTACTGTTCTATCCTTCATTTTGTCATAATTTTCTTTTAACCATTGATGACTATTGTGACGAGAAAAACAGGGCAGACCTTGAGTTGCGTGAACAAATTGGGTTAATATTTTGAGTTTGTCTTGAGGATCCAGATGAACATCTTTTCCTTTCTACCTGGACATAGAATGTCAGAGAATTAAAATATTTATTTATTTTTGATTTATAATAACCATGTCTTTACTTTGTTTTCCATTTTTTGGACCTAAATTGATGTTCCTTAATTATAAGGTGTCGTTGTATAGGCGCCAGCCTTGTCGACCTTAAAACTTTTTGTTCAATTCTCTACTTCCTCTTGATCGATTAATTTGGTTCGTGTTGGACATTTAGTTTGACGCTATTTGGCTTTGATGCTGGATTATGGCTTCTGACACGGGAATTTTTATTTTAATATGATGTACTATGCATGTTAGACTTCTTTTTGTTACATCATTTTTATTTTTATTTTTATTTTTTGGCCATTATTTTGTATTTTCTGTGGATTTTTAATTTTATGTTGCGTGGAGTTAAGGCCTTTATAACATGCAGTTTCTTTAATTTGGGCCACAGTTGGGGTATTTGGGTACTTCATTTTCCAAGCAGGGAGAGACTGGGCTTCTGCAGGAGCAACCCAATAACACAACCCAACCTATGTGGTTCTTAGGAGTCTAATCTTTGTTTCGACGCAAATGTGGTATCTATATTGTGCTTAAACTACGACGAATGTTTATAAAATTTTTTTTTCTTCTCAAATTCTTTTGAAATTTCTTTATTTTCTTATTTTTGAATTTTTTTACTTTTTATTTTATATATTGTAATTTATATATATATATTAAAAAAAAAAACTTGTACACCCATAGGGTGTTGACTTTTATTTAGAAATTTGAGCCCAATTTAATTACATATTATAAGCTTACAATATTGCCCTTAAATAACGAATATACACATTTACTCTTAATTATAAAGTCCAAACACACTTAATACATTTACTCTTAATTATAAAGTCCAAACACACTTAATGTAATTACTAATGTATCATTATTTTTTTTGTGTACTATATACCTATATTTAGTTATATTATTATGAATGTAAATATTTTTAGTTGCAAGTCACAAAACTGCCAACTACCGAATTATATATTGTCACTTCTATCTTTTTATTTTTCTTTTTTCCTTTTACTTTTTATTTTTATATTTTCTGTCAAATTTTCTTTCTTTTCACATTCGTTTTTATCTTTTTCTTAACTTAAAGTTTCATCATAATTTTAATTTGTTCCTATACTATACTATTATGAAAGTAAGGTTTCTTGGGTACACATTATAAAATTACACAATTATCATTAATTTTAATTTTCAATCTCATTTTTATTTTCTTTTAACTTATTATTTTCATTTATTTTCTATCAATTTTTCTCTTTTTTAAATTATTTTTACTTTCCTTATTTATTTTAATTATATTTTATATTTTTTATTTTAATAAATTTTCTACTTAAATTAAAGAACAATTTATAATTTATAAATTATTTTACATGCAAATAGAGTGTGCCATTTTACTAATATTTAATTATTAAGTTAGAGAAACGACTACACAATTTGAGTTGAATTGGGGTTTGTAGATCCTACTTGGATCAATTTTGTTAGTAACTTTAGTTGATTTTCTAAATTTAAATATACTTCTCTAGTGTTAATTGCAGTTTGCTTAGATATTAAACAAAATTTTTAATAGTGATGTGCGTGAAATAAAAACCATGTGGAAAACTAACATGTTGCTTCCTATTACCCTTTTTCTTTAATTGACTCGACACGAAAAAAGTCTAAATAACGGAATTTAACTTGTTCAATTATTTCATTTGCATGCATAAATGCTACTCTGTTGTGGCTAAGCTACTTAGAGTAACTATCTTGTGGAATTTAAACTAGAAAGGCTATTGTGCCTATCTTTTATTTATTTTTATTTTTATTTTATTTTATCTCTTGTTTATCTTTTATTATTAATTTTTTTATTTTATTTTTATCTCATTTATGTAAATTTGTAAAGCATTTGTGAAACAGAATAATTTATATTTTATTGTCGTTAATAAAATTACATAATTATATTATATTTAAAATAGGTAATTTATATTAAAAGATAAGTTATAAAATAAAATATGTATGCATATAATTTCAAATAATCATATAATAAAAATAAAATTATATATAAATATAAATGATAAATTATGTTTTTAATTTTAATAAGATCATGCATCAAGAATGCATGAACTACAAGTTAATAAAAAATGCGCATCATATCTAAAAATAAAAATTAACTATATTTATCTTTATTTTTTATATATTTTTATCAATATATACATGAAAAAACAAAATCAAGCATTTAAATTTTTATTAATGCTTACTCTTATGATACTTTGGTTGTGTTTGAATTTTTTTCTGAGAATGATGTTTGACGAGATATGTGTTGGAATAATTGATTATTTTTAAAAGGTAAATAATATATTTTATTTTAATATATATTTATATATATATATATATATAATATATATATAATAATAAATGAATGATTAAATAATTCATGCGGGTCATGTTTAAAGGCTTGTTGAAGTTACACTCAACCAAGAAATCAATCACCTTTCGCCACGCTTTCCAACAACGATGGCTACACGTCCTTCTCTGTGGGCCCGCACAAAGGTAGACCCGTTCTGATATCGAATCCGGGTCAGGCGTGCCGCTTCGACTACTTGTACTTTGCTGACATCCTTAAAGTGTAGTCTTGGATGTCGACGTGTTGTACCACTGTTGTTGCCTATTCAATTGGTAAAAGAATTGCTGCTGGCAAAGCGGATGCGGTGCGCAAACGAAACGTATCGATCTGCGACGCAGAGAGTTGTAGTTTTGTCGACGCATAATTTCTCTAATTCGCCCACGATCGACAATGATTCGCTACGCCGTTGGTGCACTTTTTCTACTTGCACTCTCGATCGTGACGGTCGCCGATCGCCAGGATTTCATCAAGCTTCCTTCTCAAGCTCGCCGGTTCTTCGGCGGAGAGGGCGATGAGTCCGTAGGTACGAGATGGGCTGTATTATTGGCTGGATCAAGTGGTTACTGGAATTACCGACATCAGGTGATGAAACACTAATAAAAATTTTCCAGTTTTTGTTATCTGAAATCGTAACCTTTATTAAAAAAATTAAAAGAAGTTTTGGTTGATAGTTCTGGTTGGAGAATCGTGATGTCGATACTGATGCCCCTTAATTACTTCAGACACACGATATCCAAATTTTTTTAATACACGCAATTGGTTGCCAGTTTTGAATGAAGTTTGGTTTTCAATTTCAGATCAAGTTTTACTGCTTAATGAATCTGACTAATTGCTTTTCTGGTTTTCATCATCATCATCTTCTTGTTTCTTCCTGAACGATAATAGTACTGCTTATTATAAAGTAAACGACCATGGAAATTAGGCTTGAGATTCTTTGATTACAACTTTTGATAATTTCCAGTTCAATGGATCCAAACCATCATCCACACGCAACTTTGTATGATTCAAATTTTTTATGCTCGTGTAAATTTATTCATTTTTGTTTTCACTTTTTGTTTTTGCTATAATGACATCATTTGTACGTTTCGAGCTTGACTATCTTTCAATTTTGTGACAAAATATTTGGATGTTGATGTATTTTCTCTGAAATTTGTTTTCTTCTTGCTTTCATTTTCAAAGGTCGTGTTTCCATTTTGTTTGATTATTAGTATATGGGTTGAAAACATGATGGCACGTGCCAGCTGTGTTCAAAAATTCACTCATAAAGGCATTGTTTGTTGACTATTATTTTTCTCTCTCAATCTATCAACTGTACAATTAAACATTTTTTACATCTATTTTTTTCTTAAATGTGAATTTAAATTTAAATTTTTTCCCTTACATGTATAATTAATTAATTATTTTTTAATCATTACACCTATTCACAGTCACATTAATATCTATATGTATACATATTTATTCTTACATTTATATATATATGTATACCCTAAAAAATAATTATTATCCATACATACTATTACAACATTCAATCATTATCATATCTTTTATGCATATTTAAATATACAAATTTAAATAAATCATACTATTTATTATATCAAAATTTTCATCCTAAACATATTACTTGTTTCAACACAACCCACCAAATATCATCTCCCCACAAAATCCCCCCTCCCAAACATAGCCAAAAAATAATATAAATTAAGAGAAACAGTCGCAGATGTAGTTTACAATTTCATTCTATGGAAGCTATCCAATAAGATGAAAGACAAATCAGCAGACAAACGTAGCTTCGGCAAGTAGTAACAACTAATTGGTTAGGAGGCCCACAACAAATTTTTATATAGCAGGCCAGCAGTCTTCTGTCACTAAGTGTAGTTTGACAAGTTTAAAACACTTGGCCCAGCTGAACAACTGCTGATACTGACAAAATGATCTTTCCTCTTTCACAAAATTCTTGAAGAGTTCTTTTCCTTAAAGCTTCTTGATTTCCTTGTCATTGATTTTTCCCTTTCTTGTTTGTTTTTAAATGTTGAATCATTTAGCTAACTCTGCACAGATGTAGTTAAATGAGTCCTGCAATGAAACTTAATTGTATTGTCTTTTTTATGCTTATGAAAAATATAGCATTATGAGTCACTTCAGTTACCAAAAAAAAGGTTCATTTGATGGACTAGTTCTAAGCATCTGGCACTCTATTTACAAGAAAAAAAGTCAAATTAGTCTATGTTCATTTTAATGAATAGGATAAGAGTTCAAAACATTATTTTGATTAACTATTTTATTACATGTGTCGGACATGTTTATTTATTAATGTTATACCTTGTTTCTAATTAATCAAGGGATATTATCCTTTCAAGTGAACATATTATTAACTCATATATAATTATATATCCACCATAGTCTTTTAAAGTAAACATATCCTTAATGGACTATTGCGGTGGCATCTGACGTCTAACTCGGCCTAGGACCTGTCAAATTTGGCTAGGCACATTGGCTTGAAAGTTTAAATGACTTTACATAATAAGTGTTGACTTGTATAAATAAAATAAATGTACCACATCTGACGCTCATCTTCATGGTTTAGCATCAGGATATACTTGTTCTCTAACATCTGGTTTTCATGTTGTAATTCCATTAAATTTGCTGCTAAACTATCATGATTTAGCATCACTATCTAGCTTGCCCTACATCCTGTCCAAAGAAATAAAATGGCTTCAGCTTTAGAACTGTATAATTCTCATCTTTGAGATATTTCCCCAAGCACTGGTACTGATAGTGAAGTTATTTGTATAGGCTGATGTATGCCATGCATATCAAATCCTGAAAAGAGGCGGTCTTGAGGATGAAAACATTATTGTTTTCATGTATGACGACATTGCTTATAATGAAGATAATCCAAGACCTGGAGTCATCATCAACAGTCCTCATGGTGAAGATGTCTACAAAGGAGTTCCAAAGGTTCATTTCAAAATCAGTTTGGTTTATTTTATTTGAAACTGCATTTCCCCCTTATCATGTGCCGAGTTCTCATGTAACAGGATTATGTTGGGGATGATGTTACTGTTGACAACTTTTTTGCTGTTCTTCTTGGGAACAAAACTGCAGTTAAAGGAGGTAGCGGAAAAGTGGTTGGCAGCAGTCCAAATGATCATATATTCATATATTACTCTGATCATGGTGGTCCAGGGGTGCTTGGTTAGTAACATCCTAACAAACTCTTTTATCTGACCATTTAATTTCAACCTTTCTGAACATAATGAGTTTTGGTGAGTTAAGAAAGAAAAAAGCAATCGTATAGATTTTATTTTCCATGTTAATATTCCTGTATTTGATTTGTGAAAAAAACTTGAGCACTCTACATTCTAATTTGTTTGTTAAATTGTAATTAGTTCATTATAGTCATTGTTATACTTTGATAATATTATTGTACAAGAACCATTTGTTTAACACTGTTTCTGTGATGTGTGTGCCCTGTAATGTGAGTTTATTTTTTGTAGTTCTTGATACCATCTACATTTGCTTGCTGTGTACTCATTAAGGTGTTATATGCATTCAGGGATGCCTACCAGTCCTTATCTTTATGCAGACGATCTGATCTATGTTTTGAAAAAGAAACATGCTTCTGGAACATATAAGAGCTTGGTAACAATTATTGGCTTTAATTGCCTGAATAAAATTATTTTATCTGCCTAGCAGTATGTGTTGTGCTACAATCTTTATTTTTTGCAGGTATTTTACCTTGAAGCCTGTGAATCAGGAAGTATATTTGAAGGTCTTCTTCCTGAAGGTTTGAATATATATGCAACCACTGCATCAAATGCTGAAGAGAATAGCTGGGGAACCTACTGCCCTGGGGATTATCCTAGTCCTCCCCCAGAATATGAAACCTGCTTAGGTGACCTGTATAGTGTTGCCTGGATGGAGGATAGGTATGCATTAGTTTTTGACTTTGGCTGGTGATTGTTTAGAATTTGGATTTCAGATTTCCCAATGAGAATTAGTAAATTTTTCTAGTTATCACTCAAAGACTAGATTCCTTAAGCCGATTCGGTTCTCCCATTAATGGAGCCTGCTAAAAGAGATGACAGTTCTGAAATGTTGGCCACATGTTTTAGCGGTGGTTGTATATCTTTGTAGTACTTTAGCTGTTATATTTTTTCTAACTAATATTCACATTACCCAATCATGAACAGTGAATCCCACAATCTTCGAACCGAGACTTTAAGGCAACAATATCAGCTGGTAAGATCTTGTTAACCCACGTGTTTACATTAGCTGTCTAACCAGTCCCTCAGGTTGAATTGAAATTCAACAAGTTTACATTACCAAAAAAAATTCAAAATTGCCATAAAATCTCTTTTTTATTATGGGAACAGGGATAGACTTTTTCCATAGATTGCTGGAATGCGTACTAAAATTTTCATGTCTGTCCTGATATTCACATTAAGAATGAATATATTGTATTGGAATTTGTAGGTTAGGAAGAGAACCGCTAATGAGAACTCTTATTATGGCTCCCATGTCATGCAATATGGTGATCTGAAGCTAAGCCTGGAGAATCTTTTCATGTACATTGGTACAGATCCTGCAAATGATAATTTTACTTTTATGGACGACAACTCTCTGCGTCTGCGGCCATCTTCAAAAGCTGTTAGCCAGCGCGACGCTGATCTTTTACATTTTTGGGATAAGGTTTGTGGAACTCGTGTTCCCAAAAATAATTTACATGTGTTTCATTATATTGTTTGTATTTTTTTTTCAGGGGGGATGTGTCATCAAGATATTTTTTATTTTTTGAGTTAACATGAATGAGTTAAGCTGCAGGTAACTGCAAATGCATGTTATATTTCAAAGGAAGAGCTAAGTCAATAATGGTGAATTAGGTGGATTGTTGAATATCAGTAAAGGTGCAGATAGCGCTATATTATACGTTTTATGGAAGATTAAGGGCTTAATATATGTACATCTAAGAAACGGTTGGAACGAAGTAGGACTGATGCCAAAAATTATAGTGGCAAGAACTAAGCTTAAGAAACTCTATTCTGTTGGCACACTAGGAGCTTGAGCTTGAGCTTGATGAGGTGTTCCGAGTTTCAAGATCTAAAATCGTTTGTATTAGCTTTCATGTTCAAATGTTATTTTGACAAATGTGTTTCCAATCGCCTATGGCAGTACCGTAAAGCTCCTGAAGGCTCTTCTAGGAAATTTAATGCTCAAAAGCAGCTTGCTGAAGCCATGGCGCACCGAACCCACGTTGACAACAGCATTAAACTTATTGGTAAACTTCTTTTCGGAATCGAGAAGGGTCCTGAAGTGCTCAAGGCCGTTCGACCTGCTGGAGAGCCCCTTGTTGATGACTGGGATTGCCTTAAATTTCTGGTAATGTTTCATATTTCAGCTCCACCTTGTCAACATTTGTTTATTGTTAAAGTGCTACATGTCATGGTCAGCATTTAGACAACCCATAATCCGGGCTCCTGCCCATCCATGCTTAGCTACGTAAATCCTTGTTCTTTCACTCGGATCAATAAATCCAAACCTTCGTAATCATGCCTTCAGCACCATCATGTTGCTATTGTCATCTAGAACCAGATTTCCAGGTTGATCAACTACAAAAAGACAGGTCTTTATATCCCAAAAACATTCAAATTGAGAACTTTCAATCCTCTTGTCTAAGAAAATACCGCACACTTGTCTGCTATGCAGGTAAGGGCATTCGAGACTCAATGCGGATCTCTATCCCAGTATGGAATGAAACACATGCGCTCCATTGCCAACATCTGCAATGCTGGTGCGAATAGAGAGCAGATGGCCGAGGCCTCCGCCCAGGCGTGCACCAGCTTCCCTTCCAATATTTGGAGCTCTCTCCACAGGGGCTTCAGTGCTTGATTCCTACGGCGAAATCCATTAACGGGGAGTTGGATGATTCGTTCTAAATCTTTTGCGTTGTTAACTTCTTATTATAGGTTGCTGCATTGATATATTCTCATAAAACAACTGCTTTGGTCCAGCTCAGAAGCTCAAAATGAACTGGCTTTTGCGGTATGTGTATATAGTGTATTCTTGCAATCTATTAAAGTATTGCAGCCTGTGGACCGGACATGTCTTGCCATGGTTTTAACTGACATGAGTCACGATTGTTTATATGAGATCAAATTCACGTGGGATTCACAGAGAGAGAGAGAGATCAATTAGTAAAAGTGACATTCTAATATTCTATAAATGTGCAAATTTCATTTACAAAATATAATATTATTGTGTTTTAAATAATTGAACATTATTAAAATTAAAATTATGAAGGATGTTTAAAATTTAAAAAAAAAATGATAAAAGAATTTCAAAAGAAAGATATTTTTACGAAAAACACAAAAAATATTAAGTTGAAAGAATAAAGAAAGATAAAATGATAAAAAAATAATTAATGATAGTTTTGTAATTCCTAATGTGTGATTAAAAAGATTTGCCTTCATGATAATATGAGTAGATATGTGGTATAGAAAAGATGTAGAAACTATATTTAAATGTCTTTGGTCTTTTCACTTTAGGCTAATGGTGTAAATTTTATATTTAAGTGTAACGTTTTATGCAGTTAAATCAACTCCAAACTTTATAGATATAGATATACGTTTGTGATTGTGTGCATCTTAATGTCTCACGAACTCGCACCTATAAAAATTACTCAATAATTATTATTTAATATCTATTACACGGAACAACATAAATATACGTGCTTAGAGTTGTGATTCTTTAGTCAGGAACGTAATTTTAAATGAGTTCGTTGCCTACACACAAGCTTCTAATAAACAGAACTAAAACGCTTCACATGTATGTTCTAAGTGTTTTTTTTTTTATTTTATATAGAGTAGTATACGTATTTATACCTGTTCTATATTATTAAGAAATTAAAGTTGGTGTAGTATAAAGATGTACAATTATCTTTATTTTGAATTATTTTGTTGTTTCACAATTTTCTCTTTTTTTAACTTATTAATTTTATTTGTATTCACTCTTAAATTTTGTTTCTTTTCAAATTCTTTTGATTTGTTATTTTCTATTTTAAACACACATGGAGTAAGCAACATTTTTTTGTTATTGCGAAAAAGGTCATTCTTTTGCAAAGTGCTTTTGCTAATATTACCTCCAAACGTCAAACAAGGTATTAGTAATTATCTGATGAAAATTTAAATCACGTAATTAGACGTTGCAATCCGTGTTTTTCATAAAAAATAAGCTTATTTATTATTGTAATTATTTTCTCCCAAAACCATCCTATTTCTCAATATGATGATGTAATACAACCCTTTAAAATTTTGCTTCTTCAATTGAAATAAATTATGAACATGGGATTAAATTAACTTAACCATAGTATTTTGTGGAACCAAAGTCAGGTTAATCACAATATCAAACACACAATTGTTTTTTATGAAAATTGAAACAAAGTCAGGTTAATCAAAGCCTCAATTATAGCCTTATTTACATTTTTTTTCTAATTTCTTTATAAAAATAAAATTCTAAATAATATATTTATTTCTCATTCTTTATGCATATTGAAATAATTTATACCAAATTGATCCAGTGTTTATATTTATTTTATTTTTATATTTAGTTAATTTTTATTTTATTATATCCAACTATGCCAAACTGTGACCAGAATCGAGTGGGGCCCATACGAGTGGGGCCCATACGAGAAAGCATCTTGATTTATTTTTCCTATGTATATAGAAAAATGATGTAAACAATAAATAAAATATTATGTAAACAGCGAACTAACAGAACGAATAATTCCGTCAGATTACTTAACGCCGTGAATCGAAATCCGTTATTTAAGGGGGGCGCAGGGACGCCTTCGTAAACAAGCTTGAATGAGAAGCGATCTAAACGGTAGATGATTTTTCAACGGTTGTAGATTGAACATGAATATCTGCAGGGTATAAAAATGGAGGTTTCAAGAAGAAAAGATAGATTTAATACGTATTTACTTTACATTCATCATTCACATTCACAAGAAGAAGAAAGAGCTCTCTCTCACGCACTCACAGTTTTCAATTTCAGACAGATTGATGAAGAAGCTGAAAGTTTTCAGTAACATTTGGGGTGTGGAAATGTGGTGAATTAGCTTACAATCAAACCCCTAAATCTTTTTTTGGACCCTTAGAAATTCTTATTTTTACGAGATTAGTTCTGCATACCTGTGTGTGTGTGTGTGGGTGTGGGTGTTCAAGATGAATATTTTTGCAATAATTGGTTGAATTTCTGGCATATTTTCAAGTTGTTAGAGACAAGATATTGAAGCCTGATTTTGTTCGCAGAATTGTGAATGGTTGATGAACTTTGATTTGATTTAAGGAAAGAATTTTGAGTCCGGAGGTTAGTGATTGTCGTTATATTAAATTTTTACTGGTTTGCTTCCAACTATTTCAACAATTAATCAGAGTTTTTTTGTTTAACAGATACACTTTCGGGAGATTTGAGATCAGTTTACGGCATAAAAAGATCGGATTTGAGTGCGGAAACCTAAAGTGAAGCTCTGATTTGGTCTTATTTACCGTAAAATTACTACTCGCGAGCGTTTCATCAAAGGATAATCTGAATGTTTGAGAGAAAAATGATAATTCATAAGGTTATTTTATTTCTTCATTCGTAAAAGATAATAAAAACAAGCGTTCAAATTTGGCATACTGACTGATGAAACTTCTGGATTCTGCTCCGATTGCAGATTCTGACGGTTGTGTCATAGTGATTTGTCTGATTTCGAGAGCTGAAAGAAAATTTAGATTCTCTGCAGAAGAACAGGTAGCGGTGAAGACGAAAGCAGTTTGCAGGTAACGCAATGGTGATTTTTGAACAGAAAAGAACTCTGTGCTCAACGTTTTCCCTTTCAACTTTCAACAAAATTTTGCTGCAAAAGTTCTGTGCAAAATATCCATTTTTTTCTCTTGATCAGTGGAAACAAGCCGTGATTTCTCTCAAACTTGGCGGTCCTTTTGTCTCTTGGTATTCTTTGCCAAAATTTTCAAGGAAATTAATTGATACATATGTGATGATTTTTTCTCCCGAGCTATCTGTGCTGAATCTCCGAATTCGCTTCTCGGAATTCCCCTTCGTTTTGAAGTTTGAAGTGGATTTTGATTTATAATATCCGTACCGTTTTTGTTCTCCAAACCCAGGAGTTAAATTTGCAGCTACGTCTCAGAATGCCAAACGTGATTTCAGAAGGGAGTTTATGTCTGCATTTTCTTCGGCCAGAAGGTCAAATCCTCACCATTCAATATTGACGAAACTTTCGTAATCCAAAAAACATAACATTTATGTTTTCCTTTCTGCGTTTTTCTTTGTCCTTCTTTGTAGCTTGCAGCAGATATTACAAGACAGACCATACCTCTCCATTTATTTTCGACTTCTGCGAATATTTGATTTTAGTTTCCCTTTCTATTTCTTTTTTTTTTTTTTTCTCTACTTTTTACCTGCAATTGGCTCAAAAATACTTGAATCTGATTGTTTTCCCTCTTTCCTTTTCTTTCTTTCCTTTTACAGTGATTCTCAAAATTTGACCAGAGTGTAGATAACAGAACATAAACCTCCGTTAATAGCGTAGGCGATTGTTGTTATTTGACGGCTGACAGTTGTATAAAAGAGGGAGATGGAGCGGAAAAATGCCCATTCCTCCAATAGAGACGGGTGGTTGTTGAGATCCGAGTCCAGATCAGCCATCACGACGTCGTCTAATTTCGTCTTGCAGTGGGGGAATCGGAAAAGGCTGCGCTGCATGAAGGTCCAGGCGAAGGACAATAGCGTTAATAACGCCCCGAACGGTTCAGAAACGGTTCGGCGGGGAACGGCCCGGATAGACCGGCGAGTTGTAAGGTCGGATCTTAATAATAGTAATGACGGTAAGGATCCAATTCCAATTCAGAAGAACGATAGTAATGCGGGCAAGAGCAACGGCTGCAGTAATGGTTTTCTGAACCTCCGTCAGCGTCCGGCTTCTCCTTCTCATCGAATATTGAGGTAAGCTGTTTTTCACTCTTTTATTGTTCTAATATTTGTGTGTGTGATAATTCTGTTGCGCATGTTATTTTGTTGATCAGAAGTGGAATTATTCCGGCTGTGGTAGAGAAAATATGTATAAGACTTAATTGATTTTGTTCTGAAAATCCAAACTGCAGTTGAATTGTGTTTCGTTAGATCATTGCAAAAGATTAGGAAGGAGTGGTTAATGTTTTTCCTTTCTCCCAGTCTTTCGAAATTGAAAGGCTTTCTTTAGGCATTTTCTTAGTCCGTACTTGCACATATTAGCAGTATGTTTCTTTAACATGGTTGAAATTGAGATATCCTTCATTTTTTCTTCAATGTTCAGTTATGGGTGAAGTTTTATGTCCACTAAAAATCGGAACTAAATGATGTTAATTGTTCCGGCTTCCAATTTAAATTTCTTTGGATATTTTTGTTTCCAGAAAAATCTATTTTTTCGTTGACGTTCTATGCATTTTGCATTCTCATATGGCGAGTGGTGATGGGAAATATTTGTTGACTTAATTTATGGAGTTCGTGCGGTGATAGGGCTGGGATCAACCCGGCCGCGTCAGAGAAGTTTTTTCTTTGGATACCTTTCTTGTGTAGGTAGATATGCCTGTTTTGACGGAAATATTGAGGTTGATTAAATTAATTGAGTCTTCTTGATAACCCAAATCAAACGAAAAGAATTGAACTGTGAAATTGTGACTGTCCTTTTTAACCTTTTTATCAGTTTATGGAGTAATCATGTTCTAAGCCCATTAGCGTTTTCCCTCTAATGATAGCAATATTAACATAGAAATAAATCAATTTTTTTATTTTGGAGGTGATTCAGATTGCATCACCTAGACTTTTGTAAAGTGGGCCACCACGTTGTCCTCGACTCGTTTCCTTTCTGGTGAATTGTTATCGTATACTGATTAGATCGGCAACGCACATAAGATCAGGACACGTCAACCATCTGAAAATGGGTTAAGCAATTTCAATCCGACGGCTGCCATTCTGCCAGAAATAGCACCAGATGCCCTCCTTTTCACCCCTATATTTAGTACTCTGTTAGCCGTAGCTGTGCACACATTAGGTTAAATCAAAACACGTCCACAAGAATTCTCAATTATCTTGACAAGGGTGACTCAAATTAGAACCACATCCTCTCGTAATCCCGCTTCCCAATTCAATTCTCCACACAACACCCGTCGGCCAGTGATCCAAAAATTCTACCCCACAAGGGTATTCCAGTAATTCTCCACCACCCATGAATATATTTTTGTTTTTACTGTTATTTCTGTAAATAAAATTTTTCTCACCAGCACAACCATGAATTTAGTTTTTGTGTATTTGAATATTTATTATGTACTTACAGAGTGATTTGATGCATATGATCTGATGGCTTTTGTTCTTTATGTTTCCTTTTTATTTCATTCAATCACAGGAATACAGCGAGCTCAATTGGTATGAGGGGTCATAGCAATGGAGTGAGGGGCTTGGTCTCCCCGGATAGAAGTGATAGGAGAGGTCCTGCCACCGGCAATAATAATAATAATACCAGCCACTTCCATAACAACAAGAACAATAATAGTAATAATTGTAACGTGAATCACCTCGGCGGCGGCGGAGGTGGTGGTTCCTTCTCATCGGAGACAGCCCCTGATGGCAAAAGGGGTACGCCCTCTTCTGGCGGCGACACAATCGCCGCCGTGTGGCCACCAAAGTTTGTGATCGCCTTGACAAATAAGGAGAAGGAAGAGGATTTTATGGCGATCAAAGGGTCCAAGCTGCCCCAAAGACCCAAGAAGCGAGCCAAGTTCATTCAGCGCAACCTCAATGTGAGTTTTCCGCTCTCTTTCACTCAGTTTTCTTTTGTTGCATCAAATAAGTTAAATGGATTATTGCACTGAATGAAGTAAATCCTTTGTCAAGTAGAAAATATATGATGCTTGTTTCTGGACCTTTTTTGGCTTCAAATTAATTTGTTCAGTTAGAGAGTAAGGAATAATTCCGTACATTCAAATCTGCGTTTTTAAACGGGCCATTGTGGAATTATCATAGGCTGTATGACATGAAATCTAGCTATAGTAGTGTTCCCCTTGATTTACTCTATCAACAGTTTGGACCTGTACCACATAATTTGCACGAGAAATTTCTGTTATTGAGTGTAATGAAGAAAAACGGGAAAAAGAAAATCGAAGTTTAGAGTTGAAAACTCAGAACATTGAAAAACCTACGGATGGTCCAATAATTTATGATTGTTTAGCGTAGTGGCGACAGCCAAGTGGGGGCTGAGACAGTAATTGATGTTGCCTGCACGTGTCCCTTTTTGGCTCATCACAATAATAGCGTCCTTTTTTGTTAATGTTTATTGAATTATGTTGAAGCAACTTTCGAATGCAAGTCTGGTGGCAAACAAGCATTGATGGAGGATCTGGCTCTTCCTCCATTTTTTTTTATCCTTAACTTTTCTTTTTTTTTTAATTAAGTGTAACCTTTTAATATTTGTATGAATTTATCTTTCAATTTTCCACTGATTATTTTGGGGAACATGCAACAGCCCATATTGTCATGCTGGTGGGGCTTCTTTTCCCTGTTTACTTCTTTTGTCTGTGGCGGAGAAACCCATAGGCGGCTATACGATTTGTTTGCTAATTTCCTACCATTCATGGCCAATTAAAAATCCTAAGAATTAATTGTTTTATTTCACAAATTTTATTTAAATTTAAATTTAAAATTATTATTATTACTATTATTTATAATTAATTAATAATTTTTTAATAATTATTACTTATTCACAATCAAATTCATGCTATGTTATCATTTTGATAAATTGGCTGTACAAAGTGTTCAAAATATTCAACTATAAATGAACAAGATATTCAATTGTCAAATTGTAAATAAGCTAATTTATTTGACATTCGAATTGCAGCTGGTAAGTCCAGGTACATGGCTATGCGACTTAACCCTGGAGCGCTACGAGGTCCGAGAGAAGAAGGTTTCCAAGAAGGTTACCCCTTTTCCTTTGGGATTTATTATCAGATTATTTTTCTTTCACTATCTAGACATAACAATTTCAATTTCGCCTTTTCTTTTTTTTTTTTTTTTCCTTAATTTTAAAGAGACCGAGCGGGTTGAAGGCTATGGGAAACGTGGAATCAGATTCAGAGTAGTGACGACTTGGGAAGCTCATGTACTTTTGGGACTTTATCATCAGGGCCAGATAATGTAAATGTAAAGGTTTTGCCCCTTTTCAGCGTATACAAGTCCTGATTATGTTTGACGCCCCACCATCACAATTTTCATCTAATAGAAATAAGTCTCCAAAAAATATCACCTATTAAAATAACTTATTTTGTTGTTTTATTCTCTATATCTCTTCTTTATCACGCTATTTTTAAATTTATACACTAAGCAAAAACGTACGTCGGTATTCCACACGCGACCCATCTTTCTCTCAACCTTATCCCTATCAAATGCCCTATAAATGAATTTAAGTGTGATAGCGTTCTCACCGTACAAGTCCTTCTAGAAGTAATTTCTTCGGGACTGGAAATCTGTAAGATCTGGGTTTTTTGTTTTCCCTGTTTTTAATGTCCGTAAATATATGTGTTCTTTTTATTTATGTCGATATATCATGTGTTTAAAATTCAATTGTTATATTCATTTAAAATCAAATTATTACATTTGTATATATATATATATATGAATTATGTACAGTTATATTATCTTGATTATTGTTCTTGTACAAAATTTTTATCACATTTTATTAAAAAATCATAAATTAAACACGATTTGACAAATATGTCATTTTTTATTTTCTTTTTCCGCAGATATCTACATTCAAACGTGATCCACTTAAAAGAACGAGCCGAATAAAATCATGACTTATGATGTGAACAATATGATCCTTAAAACGCACAGTTGTACTCAGAAATATCTGAAACCCGTGATTGATGAACACACAAATCTTTTTCTTGGGTCATCCTAAATGAAGTTTGAATACTAATTCAGATTTAATTAGATTTTAAAATATTGTTAAATTTAATCGTCACATAATCTGGTGCGGGGTTAAGGAAGGTAGTTTGGTATTAGGTGCCCTGCCCATGCGCAAAGCCCACGCAAACTCCACAGACGGTCATTACCCAATCCCGACAATTGCCCAGATAGGAATTTTGCAAATATTATGGATAATTAATAATTCATCAAGCTGAGCCGAAAGTCATGCCGCTACACCTTGAGAAAGTGGTTGAACGCTTTAATGACTCATTCCATTGCTCCATTTTCCCAACAAATATAAGTTTACTTGTCTCACTCTAAACAAAATCAAAGATTTGATCAGATCGGATCAGGTTCTTAGTGTACCATTCAAAATGGGATTAGAAAACCAATGAACATTTCATCTTTACAGCTCAAACAGACAGAATTTCAGTTACTTGCAGAACTAAGCTTGCAAATTATTTGCAGTCTCCTAATAGAGTGCTCTAGACCTGAAACCGAACTTAAATAGAAAAAGGACCGACTCGAGGTTCACCATTATGCATTCTATACAACTGATTAAATCTAACCAAAATAAATTTTTGGTACACCAAAATTCTAATATGTCAATTTGCTTATTGAATATTAAACTAAAATTTTTGAATCAATTCAATAATTTATTGAATTTTCTTGATGTGTTCCGTTGGCTGTTTCAGCATATTGGATTTTAATTTTAAAAAATTAAAAAATAACATAAATAAATAAATTTATATTTTAAATTATAAACTTTAACTGCATATTCTATAAATAAATATTAAATATTTTTATTTTAATATTCCATTGTTTTAGTTTAGATTTTTCAAACGTAAAAAATTATATCTTAATACAACATTTTGTTTAATGCATATAATATAATTATATAAAATTTTAAAAATTAATATAATAATCAAAAAATTAAATCATAGATATATCAAAAAAAGAGAGAAAAATGAATAAATATTAAAAATAAAAATAAAATTCAATATTTTATTCAATACAATATACCAAAATTAATTCCTAAAATTAAACTAAAAAATAAAATTTTAAAAATTGTTATGCGAAATAACGAAAAATAAAATTTTGATTCACCGTTCAATGCGTTGGTTGAATTCGATCAATTTATTGAATTATGAGCACCATTATTCACCACCACCAGTTTTCCTTAAAAGATATCTGATTATTAGTTGCATTTTGAAATCTATGGATAATTATTCATCATTTAATTAGTAAAATTTTTTTAATTATCTGATTTATAAGAAAATTTTCTCAAGAAAAAGAAAAACTAGTTTGAAATTGTACAATTATTATAACAAGGAAAAACTCAAAATTTCAACAAAGAAATGAAAAATATAAAAGAAAACTATTTTAACACCCCCTTTCATTCTTTAAAAATTTTACCACCTCAAATTTTTAACTAATTTCTTCAGATTTTTTCTCAAACAATAGAAAATTTTAATTTTACATTTCTATTAAGTTGTTTTTTTCTTTTCAAAACTTTAATTTTTAATTTTTTAAAATTCTTAAGCAAAATTTTCATTCTTTTCAAAAAAATATTCAGTTCTCATTAAAAATACATTCATACCTAAGGACATACAGGCTATTGAATTTCTTTACCTTTCTGTAATATTTTCTCTCTCTCTTTTAGTGTTAATCTGTGAATTAATGCAAAGCTAAAACAGGGACTAAAATGAAAAGGCAAGATATGAAATCAAAACATATTAAAAGGAAACTCAAATACAATACCACAAAATGCACATGAAAATGCCGAATAAGTACAAAGTGGAAGCAAAAAATTGAATATCACAACACAAATCCTCTAAACAGAAACTACTACCGCAAAGCAAACAGCAAAACCAAACAGATCTGCGCAATCGCAAATGAACTCGGTAAAATCCCTAAAACGCCCTCGAACTATACACACACTCCACCGTAGCCAAAGGGAACTCTCCAGAAGCTTCAGATCCGGAGCGCGGATCCAAAGATGAACGATGCCACAGCTAAGGCGCAACCGACGGCAAACGAAGGCGACGCGACTCCTGCAGCTGATTCGGGCGCCGGCGACGGCGGGTCTTGCGCCGCCGAGCTTCCGATGAGCGCGAAAATCGTCACTATCGCCGCTGCGACCATCAAAGCTCTGGCCTGAGACCCCGCCATTGCACGTTCTCTGTATGTGTGCGTAAAGCGATAAAGTGGTGTAGAATTTCTGGGAATGCAGATGACGAATCCGAGAGGGGTCAGAAGCGTTTTATAGTAGAGAGGAGTCGGAACTCGGGTAGGCGCTAGGTTGTACCAGCAGCTGCCCGTACTGTACAGACTGGCAACTGGGGGAGAGACAGCTGTCTGATACGACGGCGTATGAGGTTTGGTAGGCCCTATCAATAATGGCCTCAGCTCTTTGTTCAATAAAGCTTCCAAATGGAGCAAATTAAGGAATGATTAGCAAAAGCCGCACACGCCACACAGCTGTCCGCTGTCCAGTTGGTGCCGTGCAGTTAACGAATGGTAAATGGACACGTCAATCTAAACGAGTCAAATTGACAGACAACGACCGTTGTGCTTCGGCTTTAAGCCTTTTGCACGTAAATTACTGACTTTCCAGAATATTCTAAGGCCAGTGTGACAGCCAAACTGGCGCTCGAATAATAAAAATTAATATAAATTTTAAAATTGAAAATTATTAATCGAAAAAAATATTAAAAAGTTAAAATTTGAAAGAATATAATTAAGTAAAAATTCAATAGTTATTATCTTTGTAATTTTATATTATGCTAACCAAAAGCAGTTAATAAGAATTGTTATTTTTAAGTAAATAACACATGTTTCTTACTTTATTTTTTAAATAAAATATAAGGCTATGTTTGTTCCCTTTTTTTAATTATTCATCACTACTTAAAAATTTTATACTAAACAACATATTTTATAAATTTTATTCAAATTCAAGTTTAAATTTTTCACGTTGATTTTTTATAATTAATTAATAAATTTTTAATTATCATACTTATTTTTAATTAAATTAATACTTATCTTTATAAATTTCTTACTCACTCATTTTTTTATTACTGTATAAAATTATATACTATTATACCATTCAGTCATTATTATATATTAAATATCTATAAAAATAATTTTCCTAATTACTTAAAATTTACAAATCAAATATAATTTTCATCCCAAAACAAATACTTCAAATTTTTCTCCACCGTCCAAATTAGAAAACTAAGGTAGCCTAAACATCCATTTCAAATTTTCTTGAAACTATATAAAGGTGGAACGGAAACCGATGCTTCCCCAAAGTTAAAATTTTCATTACATCAAACACACTAATTATCATTCAATTATTATTTTATATAAACATTTCAACTCATGTGTACAATTAAAAAATTATTTAATAAATAAAATTATATCAATAAATATATATATATATATATCATTTTGATTAACATGATTCAATTATAATGTTTGATTAAATTTGCATAAATTTGAAAAAATTGATAATCAATAACCTATAAATTATACAAAATTACATCGAATACCTAAAAGGAAAGTAAAGTTGAAAGTCAATGAATAATGGAAGTAAATATAAAAATAAGTTAAAGGATAGAAGATAAATAAATAAAAAGCTAAAAAAATAAAGTTTGGAAATGACAGTGAGAGAAAAAATATACATACTATAAAGATCAAAACAATTACCATACCACCTAAGTACCTTTACACCTTCTAAACAGTATAAATTATATAATTACACAAATTTATACATTTCAAAATTTACATCTTCACCAAAACTTAACAAAGCCATAGAGTGAGTCACATTAACTATTAAAGGTAGCAATTAAATAATTCACCCTGTGCTGAATACATGAATAGATTGTTAAGGTAAACCATATTTATACTTCTTAAATTATTTTTTAAATATGGTAGATTAGATGAACAGTATAATTCTTTTCTTGGTTGGGTATTCATCTTAATTCTTTATCATGAACTAATAGACGGGGAAAAACACCGGAAAGAAATAAGCAAATATGGATATCTGCAGTATTTTGCATGTCAAAAAAACCTGTTATGGTTCGTGTCACCAACAACTGGGTAATACTCACTGTGCGGGTGCACACTTCTGAGTCTCATCTCCAACTACGGATTCCGGAAAGTTGGCTACCAGAAACCCATCCATCCACAGACAGCCAAACAAGTGTTGTTGCTGCCAACCATGGAATGATAAAAAATAGCTACACGGTTATGATGGAAACGAACAATACAGATGCGCACGAGTACAAAGTATTGGTAATCAACAGATGGTGCAAGTTTTTTAGTCAACTAGAGATATCAGGAGCTTCCCACAACTTAACATGCATCGATGTATGGTTCATCATCAGTTACGCGGGATCCATCAACTTTTTACATTTTATTGCAACAGAAGTTAGTTTGCGATCCTCCATATACTAGAAAAATTCAGGCAGAGGACATTTTACCTACTTTGCCATGGCGAATGCAGCCCAGAGGTTGGAGATCATGACAGGGCACTCGACCCAAAAGTCTCCTCCAGGCAAGTTAATGTTATTAGACTTTGATCCTTCAATCTACCCACAAGAAAGAACACAAAATATATTACTAGTCCAGAAATAATTAATGTTTTTGCAGGGTCTTTGATTAACAAAGATTATGAAAAAGAAATAAGGTGTTTATGAACCAATGCCAAACTTTTCCTTCTCCCTTATTATCCATCGTTTCACTTTCTTGTGAAACCTCAGCTTCTAAAGTTTCCCTTTCTGTCTCTGAGTAAGTGGACGGTCACCATGTAATCATACATACAGCTCCTTTCCTAGAACAAAACTTACACTGTATGTAGGAGACAAGAAACAATAACAACTAATAATTATCACAGAAAATGTACGCTTGGTGGTAACTAAGGATCCAAAAATGATCAATCATTTTTTTCCGTAAAATGTCAAATACATGGTTTGATGGCAATTTTGTCCCATACTCTGACATGCATATACTCGTCATGTGCTATTTATCCACATGTAGTAAAAGAAAAGCACCAAAGTGATCAATCATGCAGGCTTAAAAAGGGCAGCCTCATTGAGAGAGAGAGAGAGTTACCTTCAGAGCAAGATGAGTATGCCCTTTCCTTCTGTGTTTCAATCAAGCTGACGTAAGTCTCTTTCTGGACCACTTCTCCACAGTTCACACATTTTAGCTCCACATGTGTAACGAAATAAGCAAGCGCTGATATTCTTGTGCTAATGTAGACATTTTTGACAGGATAACTACGATCACCGACTTAACATTAAGTAAATTAACAAAACAAAAATCCAACATAGCTATTAGTGAAGAGATTTAAACAACAACGACCAAGTCACTTGAGACAACTTCTAATGACTAGAGCCAAAAAAAATCAACTCCAGACATCCGTAAGCAGCGCAAAAGCAAGTCAGAAACAGGAAGTATCATTGAAATTGCACAGGTTTCCAGAAAATAAACTGATCCAAAGCATAATCTCATGATAATTAATCTATCGCAGCAATTTCCGCTGGATGGAAATAAACATCTTACCTATAGCAGTGGAAAAAAAGAGAGAGAAACAATCCAATGTACAGGCAAAAAATAAAAACACGAACAGATAGAAATATAAATAAATAAATAAATAAATATGTAAATATATTATGTACAGTGTCCTACAGCAGAATATAAAGTCAGTTAACTTTCGACTCCAAGTAATAGCAGTACTGGTAGCAAGTTTAATGAGCTTTGAGCAATAAATAACAGATTTCAACTATGGGAATACAACAAATAAAGGAACCAATCCGGTCCATAACACACAATTGAAAAAAAAAAAAAAAAAACCCTCTCGAATGATGAAAATAAGTCAAAAACCAGAAAATAAATTTGAGCAAAATATGATTTGAAATCGACGTAAAAAGCCTGCACAATAGAAGTACCTCCATGAAAGCTGCTTCGCGTCATTGAAAACATCTTACAAACCAAAAAACACAAAACGTGAAAATTCAAATTACTTTGAAGCACAGTAGGTAATTAGGATCATGACAACCGCCTGGAGGCTGAAGATCTGTAAGATTCTCGAGCTCCGCTTCATCATTTTCTCCAAATCCTATTCCAACTCGCGCCTCTCTCCCCCCGGCTCATGTACTTGCGCGCGTTTCAGCTCACCGCCCGCGCTTTTCCAATTTATACTGGCAGTCGAATGAGCGTCTCTCAAATGGCAAACTGAGGTTTCTCCATAAACCAAAGTCGTTAGAGCGATTTTGATTCTCTACATTACACCCTAGTGGCAACTAAAATCGTGTGTCCAGCTAAAGGTTATTTTATTGTCTCCCCTTCTAACTTTTTCGTTCTTTGATTTTGTATCCAATCATTGTTCACAAAATTATATTTTTGTGTTTGAATTATCTTTCGGGCCCGAAAAATATGTTTTATTTCCTAGAGAAAGACAAACAACATGGGTGTATGAGTGTGCTTCAAAAAATTAGAATCAGAAACACAATCGCATTTTCCAACTGCCATCTTTGCTAATGCTATGTTTCAATGACAATTCAAAGGCCTAGTGACACATAGATGATATGGAAAGTAAGTCATACAAACAGTGAGTAGTTTCAAAGGGCACCTAACTTAACTTTGGACGCATTTTTCAAGCACCCTTATAGGAAATTTAGTCTTCAACCTTCAACACAAAAAAGTTACTTAGAAATTACACTTTTAACTCGGCATCAACCCGTTAGAACCAACACCTTGAACCTCATTTGCAACAAGAAAAGGGCTGCACTTATAATGGAATTCAGGTGGGTGATTGTGCTGTTATTACTGGAAACTAGTTTCTGTATAGTTATCAGCAAAATGGTAGTTAAAGACTCGTTCTCAAGAAAGGACTCTGTGAAATTACACATGAAAAGAAACCTTCAGAAAAGCCATGCAATACGGAGCATTCAGGTAAACACCTAATGCCCTCATTTTCCACATCTTCATTCTCACACATGTTTCTGTTTATTTCAGACTTTTATCTGAATTCAAAATGTAGCCATTCAAAACCTACAGCTTTTGGAAGCCTAATTTAGGATTTACTCAGGTGCAACCTGTGAGTTTTAGTTCATAGTTTATGACAGGATTAAGGGTTGATATATAGCGCTTTTCATTTATCGTGTTCGTGGAAAGAAGGGGTTTCGGGATTTACAACATGCAATGAAACGATATGTTTTGACTTGTTAGAGTGAAGATGGAGATATCATTGATTGCATAGACATCAACAAGCAGCCTGCTTTTGATCATCCTGCTTTGAGGGATCACAAAATCCAGGTTGATTTTGTCAAAAGATCAGGACTTTAATCCAATGTGCTGTGTGTTGTGTCACTGAAATGATGGTAAGAAATTGATATTCACACAGATGAACCCCAGCCATGATGTAAAAATAGAGACAGAACCTGACAAGGCAGTGCATGCTGGAAGAAATAATGGAGGTTCTCCTGTGACCGTGACAACACAAATATGGCGCAGAAGTGGAAGTTGTCCGAAGGGAACGATCCCCATCCGAAGGATACAGAAGAATAATGCTTCCAAAGGGCATTCACACGGTAACTACGCAAGGAAAGAGCCAATGTTTTGGCACTCTGACAAACAAGTAAACAAAAGCAATATGTTGTATCAGAACCACTCGGTAAGTGCACACAAGAATCCATTCATCGTGGCTTTTGTCCTTAAATTCTGTCTAACTTTATTTCCATTTGAAAATTTAGTTGGCAATCTTGCACACAGAGGGGTATGCCTATTTTGGGGCAAAGGGAGACATAAAGGTCTGGAATCCTAAAGTTGAATCAGATGATGAATATAGCACGTCCCAGGTGGCTTTGAAGAATGGCCCTTATTATGACTATCAATCAGTTGAATCTGGATGGGCTGTAAGTGGCAACTTTACCCCTTAGAACACACACAAGAAAAGAAGATCAAGAAAACATACTCATGTGTCCCATAGTTATTCACGTTTTTTCATATGCTACTATATTCCAAACGCTGCTAATTACTGATAAATCAGCATTCTTTACCAGGTAAATCCCCAGGTCTATGGAGACAGGCAGACTAGAGTATTTGTCTATTGGACGGTAAGTTCCTCAGTTGTATATATGCGTAGCATCTATACAATAAGATTCAAGCTAACTATTGTTATATTATAATCAATAGAGAAAAGGATCCAAAGAAATAGCTGCAATAACAAGCTTGGACCCTATGAACACAAAGATCAATGATTCTTTTACCTACTTGCAACATTCTCTGAACTCTGTTCTCTTCATTTCAGGCTGATGCTTCCAAGAAAACAGGTTGCTTCGACTTAACTTGCCCCGGTTTTGTCCAAACGAGCAACGAGATAGCCCTTGGCGCCGCGATATATCCTATCTCAAACCCCACTGGACTTCCATATCAGATAACTATTTACATCCATAAAGTTAGAGCACTTGATCCAGTCTGTCTAAACCTGTGTTTTTGCTTATAATCTCAACCTGCCACCCTTCTGCTTTCATTGTTTTGCCGTGTAGGACCCGAACACGAGCAACTGGTGGGTGCAATATGGGGAAAGGATCAACATTGGATACTGGCCACCTGATCTTTTTGAGATGCTAAGACACAATGCTGAGACTGTTCAATGGGGTGGTGAAGTTTACAGCTCAAGGGTAGGGACTCATCCTCATACGGCCACTGATATGGGAAGCGGGCGCTTTCCGGACTATGTAATGGGCACTTCAGGCTCTATAAAGAGAATGAGGGTGCTGAGGAACAACGAGATTTTGAAGTTCCCGGAATGGGTTAATGCTTACTCAGATGAGTATGAATGCTATGATGTTTACTACATTCACGATTATGTGGAGGATCCTGAGTTCTACTATGGAGGGCCTGGCAGAAACCCCTTGTGCCCTTAGAATAATTTGCTTGCTCAAATGGGATGATATGGATACACTGAGCAGGCGATTCACTATGCTGCCTAAAGGAATAAGATTAGTGTAACAACATAGTATACATCAGAAACGTGTCATTTTGCCCTTGGGAAAAGGATCAAGAATTAGTTCTTCTAAGCACGGGTGGATGGTGATCAAACATGATGGTAGAATCCAATTTTGCAATTGGCATCATGGTTTGGTTGGGTTTGAGGTTTGCCTTTTTACCAGAAAACATGACATGAGAAGAAAATATATCTCATTTTTCTGACCATTGTAATATTAGAGAAGAGGAAAGAAGCCATCAGAGAACCATGGTTGAAAAGTATCTTAAAAAAGGAAGAACCTTTTAGAATGTGTTTGGTTTTAAGAATTAGAGTGGAAAGGAAAATGATAGAGAGAGGAAAAGGAAATGAAAGAAATTCAATATTCTATGTGGTGCTTGGTTAAAAGAATTTTACTAAGGGAAAATAAAATAAAATAAAATAAAGAAAGAAATCAAATAAAACAAAAACTTAAAATTGAAATTCTTTATACTTTGAGAAAAAAATTAATATAAAAATAAATAAGAGGAATAGAATTGGAGAAATTTTTGGAAAAAGAATAAGAGTTAAAATAGTGTGAGAAAAATGATATTTTCTTCCTTAAATTATAATTTCCCTCTAATTTTCTTTTGTACAAGATTTTCCTTCTTAACCAAACAACTAAAATCATTTTCTTAACATTTTCTTTTCTTTTCCTTCCTAAATTCCAAGATCCAAACATAGTGTTACTGTTTGAGTGGATAAATGGAAGAAGTAACACTCATATATCATATATTGAATTTGTCCCGATTAACTTTATTAGGTCACTTTCATTACCAAACTCAGACTCCCAAATAGATCTGTGTTTATGAATGGTTATTAACTAATAGTGTCTATCATGAGAGATTCTCCTAAAATAACTAATTTCGGTCATTTAATAAGTTTTTTAAAATGTTTTTTTAATAACATTTTATACTATTTATTAAAACTAAATGTCCTGTCATAACCACCTTTAGGTACTTCAAGCAAAGAAATTAAAATGCATCTCATTTATTTATTTATTACTTTTTTCATTCTTGTTCAATAATTTCTATTATTTACTAATTTCAAATTTAAAATTTTTTACTCTTTTCTTCTGATATAATCATTCTTTAAATTTTTCCTCTAATTTCGTACGCATTTTTATTCATTTCAAAATATAATAAATTAATATCATATTATAGTCAATATAACTTAATTATATTAAAAATAAATGGCTCATGTTGAATAATAAATTATAAAATAAAAAATTTATGTGCATAATTCAAAATATTTAGTTAATAAAAACATAACTTTATACCTGTGCATAATAGGTTATATTATAAATTTTATTCGCATACATATCTGAGGTATCTGTGAGTCAAGTTCGAGTACTAGTTAAAGCTAAATAGTTATCCGAATTTTTTTGAACTTAATTTTGTGAGATTCAAACTCAATTTAGAACTCGAATCAAGCAATAAGATTGGGTTTAAGTTTTATTAAAATTATTTAAACTCAATTAGATTAAACCAAATATTATCCATTATAATCAAGCTCAAATTGTAAAACATAATTTATGCATCAAGTGTGCACGAACTCCTGGTTCAAAAAGGACCCGCTTTTATTCTACTTATAAGGTTAGCTATTGGGACAAAACTTGCTTTGATTTTGGAAATGCTAACTGAAGTTTGAGATATTGAGCACACTTGTTGTCCTTTAGGTAAATTTGATAATTTTAATGTCAAGCAGTCTAGGTTGCTGTTTATCCTTGATTTTTCCATCTTTAGTGATTTTGGGAACGAATCATTCAAATTTATAGGTGCCATTTCTATGAGCAAATCAATCGTATATGTAACTTTTGTGTTGAGTTTAACCTTAATAATGACCAGTGTGTTTCACGTGCAAATACTCTCATAAAAAAATATTGTCTCTATTTTTGGATACAAATTTTCATCAATTTTCCTCTTATTTAAATTTATACTTTAAAGCATGCTGTCTAAGAAAGTATATTTTTATCACTTTTTTTCTTTCTTACTTTATATTATTCATCAATGTTCACAACGATTTTCCTTCTCGCACAATTTACATCCAAAGCCCTTATTACTAAAACGTCAGATAAACCTTATGCTTAACCTTTGTTCTTTTTCTTCCCACTCAATAAATTTATGCTACCACTTTTTCGTTATTGAAGAAAATTGTATTATCTATCTACGCTATATTATTGTTATGGAGACAATGGTTTTTAGTTTTACAAATTGAATTTTCACCTCCATACTTATGTTAAGTTTTTTTTATTATTATTATGATTATTATGTTCTCTCTCTCGTTTCATCTATTTCATAATTTGTTTTTATGATTTCCCTCAAATTTTCTCAAATTTTTCTTTTACTAATCCATCTTAGCTTTTACCAGTTCTATGCAATTGCAATCAAACTAAAATTAGTTAATAGTCTTCTTGATTTATCCTTAAGTCAGTGCTGTCAAAACAACATAGAAATGGTTGTATGTCTCCACTAATAGAAGATGATTTACATAGAGAATATGTTGCTCTTATGGCTGCAATGCTTTAGTGGTTTCTTTCTACCAAGTTTCATAGGCTACGTTTGGAACCAGCCACAACTTTTTATCTCCTTTCTTTTCACATTGTTCATAAATTTTCTGGCCAAGCTTTCTACCCAAAAATTTACATACAACCATAGAGATCGACTTTGAGCAGCATGGCTTCGACTCCCCCTTGTTTTCAAGCACTTTAGCTGCATGGGTTAACAAAGGTTAGGGAAAGTTCAGTTCAAGAGGTTTCTCAATTACTGATATGTTTCTTTTTGTTCCTGATTTAATTACTGCTGGGCAATCCCCTTTTATCAGGTTTGCGGAATCATCTAACCTTTTGCTCGACGACTCGGGCTTTTTTGGGAAAAACAATGAAGGCTCTGTCGAGAATACTGTCGGAAAAGCATCCTTCTCTTGCATTCAAGAGGGTGTGGTGGCTATGTTTGCTTCCAAACCTTACACATAAAAATCTTATCGTACACATTTCCCTTTCTTTTTCTTTCTCATCAAAATTGGTCATGATAGAACTCAGGCTAGTCTTGCTAATTACGATGCATTATCGTGCGGTTCAGTGCGGTATCGTTGGACGACTGAAATCGCGAGAAAAGTAAGAACAGAAGTCGTTCTCAATTCAGTGGTGTCGTCCAATTAACAGCTGAGTTTATGGAGGCGCTTTTGAATGGGACTCTACGAATATTTTCAAATTGGATCCCTATTTTATCCTTCTATTCAATTTTGATTTCTATTTATTTTTCACATTACGCTCCCATATGTCTCCTAGGCTAATGGACCTGACTTTTGCTAAGTTCAACAACTTAAAAGTCTGACCCATATTTCATCTTTTAAGCCCATTTTATTGTGTTTTTTTATTTCCTAAAAACCTTCTATCGATATACTTAAATTTTTTAATCAATGTAATAAAATAAATTTGTTTATCAAATGCTCAGGCAACGAGCATCGCCAAAACGTTACCATATATAGTTTTGATTACATAAATGTGTTCCATATATGCCCACATGAAATGGAATATTAAATTAAATTATATGGCATAAAAAAGATAGGTATATTGCCACTTATCACCGTCGACTGATGCATCCTCTCACACAACTTAAATGATATCCATTGACAAACGCCACCGCATATCTCCAAGACTAATTTAGCAAAGCGCATTAGAGGTACGACTTCACGAATACATGGGTTGTCCACATTCACGCAACAGAATACAAAAACTCCACATCAGGGCCCCAATTGAATTCTTGCTATTTGCACGAGTAAATAATAATAGTTCCAGAGGGATGTTACTCATTTCTGGAAGCTTCCGAATTGGTACTGCTGGCCACCACTTAGGCTCGAGAAAAAGTCATTGCCATTGGGTGATGGTGTCGATGTGAAGCCCGATTTGCCTACTCCCGATCCAGCGCCCATAGCTCTTCCCATGTAAAATGAAGGCATCGGTGCCTTGTCTTTTTCTTCTGATCCGTCACTCAGTCCACCAACGATGCCAACATCTGCTAGGTTCACCTTCTTGGCTGCCATGATCGAACAGAAAAGGTATCAGCATAAACTATAGCATTAATCCAACAAAGTTTCAATTACATATGGAGCTATTTAGGGCTTAGTGTCGATTTATATATTTTCTACAAAATTCTGAAGGCGAGAAAAGTGTCTTCATTCATTGCTATCAGTGCGAGTGCCTTTGTTGCTCTTTGGCAGATAAGCCGTATGTGTTCCACATGAATGATAACTCAGTCATAGCTGCTAACTTGTTTACGCATAAGAATACAGACATGCCGACAAATGAGATTAAAAACGTGTGCCTTACGATAATATTCACAATGATCACAGGTCATAGTCGAAATTACGAAACCTAACGCTATCTCATAACTAATGAGGTATCATTTCTTTGAAAAATGTCAATTTTAAGCATTGGCCAACATGCAATTTAGAATTGCATACAAGAAACCTGTCAAGGGCGAGTAAATTGTCAAACTTACTGCAAGGACTTGCAAATCATGTTCAAAAGTTGGATGCCTAACTAAACATTTTGCAATCTAAAAGCGGCACAGAATTCAAAGGTCTAATCGGCTTCTTCAAGTGATTTGAGCAGAACTACAAATCATCCCACGATCCTCGGAGTATAGCAATTCTCCTTGACATGGGCCTCAGTTTTCTGACTTAGTATATGCAAAACAACTTTCCCAATTATAACCTACAGTGGTCTAGCTGAGCTCCAATATGGTATTATTCTAGATTGTACCGGAAATGCCAGCATACACAATGCACAAGGCCAAAGACAAAATACTTACGTGCAGTTATATTTAGATCAATCAATCCACGGCTCAAAGAGTCAGCCCATATTCCAGATTTGACTTGAAACGCTTCCTTCTTGGATGTAGGTTTGGATTCAACGGCAGATCCATTCATGTTCCCATGACTAACCTCATCAGAAGTATTTTCGTTAGATAATGTCGAAGGATCTGTATAAGAAGTGAAAGCACCAAAAGTATCGGATCCATCAAAATTGTTAAGTGGAACTGCAGCAAACGGATCAACTGTGTTGCTAGTTGTATCTGATTTAGCAGCCTTGTTGTCATTGTTAAGTGGAACCGCAGCAAATGGATCAACTGCATTGCTAGTTGTATCAGATTTAGTAGCCTCGTAGTCATTGTTAAGTGGAACAGCAGCAAATGGATCAACTGCATTGCTAGTTGTATCAGATTTAGTAGTCTCGTTGTCAGGCTGGGAAACAGAATCAGATGCAGCAAAAAAGTCCACCGAGGTTGAAACAGGAGGAGCAGGCTGGGAGTCAAATAGATCAACATTTGTCAGCAACAAGAAACCATTAGTTTAACAACAGAACAAGACCAAGCATTTCTGATTATCATGAGGATCAATCAATTAGGCACTAAGTAATCACAAGGCCAATTACAAACAAGAAAATAGCTCCCAACAATAGACTAATCCACAAGAACCACCCTTTTCTCCACTCAATGATTCGTAAAAATCCATTCACACACTCAACAGGAACATGCAGGCAGATGCAGGCATCATGCATGCACAAGCTATAACCCACACCTAAACAGAGTAATGTGATGGATGAAGCTCTATGCCCATCATATTTGTTAACTCCATTAAGAGAAAAGATGCTCTTCGTAACATGCAAATGAAACTTACCTGAGGCACAGGACTTTTCCCTGCTTTAGGTTCAGGTGTTGCTGATACAAAATCGGCATCAGCAAATAAATCTTCTGATGGATCATTGTTCAAAGAAGTAGGATTATCTTTTGTAAGTGATACTGGAGCATCCAGAAGATCAACAAAATTTTGCCCAAAAAGATCTACTTGGTTACTTCCAGCAGAAGGTTCTGTTTAACAGAAAATACCAAAAATAAAATATTCACAATCAGGCAACAAAAGCATCTTTGTTTCAGTTGACAAGGCCAGCAGGTAAGGTAAATTGGGAGTGACAGCGGCAACAGCAGTTCAAGCAGATGCCTGTCATCAAAATGAAACTTCGGACCATGCTCTTATTGAAACTCAAATGTTTAGGATGAATTTTTGAGAAACAAAAAAGTTCAGCAATATATGTACAGTGTGGTAATCGCGTGTGAGCAGAAAAGTAACCATTCTTCCATGTGATTCATTGCACGGAACATTTCCCAGGTGTATGTGTTGCTAACCAGTTTGATGTTGGAGGGTAATGAGAATGTGTGCATGACAAATGCAGCAGAACAGTACAGAATTACTGACCAATAAGAAGTCATTTAGTCCAAATTTTATAAAGTTGTTTCTCAGTTTTTTCAGTATTTTATTCTTTTATCCCGAATTTACATAGGCAGAATCATCTTTTCCTCCATTTCATCTTCATGATTAGCACAGCCTCCAAATGCCATGAAATACTTCTGTTCAAGCTCATTCTTAAATTAAGTCACGAAGAGATTTATCGGGACAGATGCATGTCAGGTGATGTTCAGTTGTCATTTTCCACCTGCTTTGTTAGACAATTAAAAGTTTAGCCTCCTCGCCACAACAATACACAAACCACTTAGAAAATTTTCACTTACTAGAAGTTGAAGTACCCCTGGGATCAAAATCATCAAAATCATCATCATCATATTTTTCTGATGGTGCATTTTGTGAGGGAACTGAGGCACATTTATCTAGCTTGCTAGAATTTCTTGATGATTCTGATTCAACAGTAGCAGAGGATACTCGTTCCTTGCTGCAAAACACACTTGGTTTAATGAGCATAAAGCAAAGATTTTATCAAGAGTAACAAATTACTAAATCACAAACTCAATAAACTGGTATGCAGAATCTGGGCCAACATCCAATCCTATAAATCAATTTTGGATCCTGTAGTTCAAAAGTTCAAAATACACATTGATCTGTCAATTACTGAGGTGCCAAGTAAGTTATGCAAGGTCCCAAAACCACAAGGGTCAATTATCAGAGGCCTCAGTCGTCAATTATCAGAGACCTCAATCCCAAGGATAAAAATAAATGGCTATGTTCGTTTTGATTTTTGGGTATGTTTTTAGGTGTATGTTTCTCAGAATTTTGTAAAAGTAAGATAAAGAGAAAGGATTTAAAATGTGTACCGATTAAAGTGTGTATATTATTTTGGACAAAATGAAAACAAACATAACCAATAATATTTCAAGTCAAATTACTTTATAGTATAATTCATAATTTGTCAACTAAAGTTCATTCCTAAAGAAGTAATTAATTTGAATGATTAAAACGGTATCCACCACGCATGTATCAAAGAACATCAAGTGGATAGCAATATTTGAATTGTCTGTAGAACAGACAAAACCCTAACATGGTTAAGAATGTTGCACAAAATAAAGGGGACATTAGCGAGGGATGTGACAACACAGACCTGCCATAACGAGAATGCTCTTTCTTTGATTTGGCAGACTTCTCATACTTTTCATCACCATATTGATCCTTGTCCTTATAAATATCCTTAAATGCTTCACTGTCTCCTGTGTTACCAAAACCTCCATATCGATCACTACTCCTAAAGTTACTGCTACTGAATGAGGCTGCACCCGACTTATATGTTATTCCAGATGACGAAAGTCCAAAATACCTGAAAAGTAATGATAAAGCTCATAAATCCTAAGACCTCATAACAGAACAAAGGGACTTACAAGCAAAAAGTTTACAATCAGAGCATTAGACCTCAAAGCATGGGCTTACTTTTCGCGATTGGCAGCAGCTTTTTCCCTTACTTCTTGTATTTTGTCTTTATTATTTAAAAGAGCCACTATGGTTTCAGCCTTTTTTCTCACATTAATTCCATGATCCTTTCCACTTGGCTCAACATACTCAAAACTTGCTAGAGCCTAGGGAAATGGAAGATGGAAGGAAGAAAAAAATCAGTAGGTACAAAAGAATGATTCAATACTACTCCATTGTCAACCACTAAAGTTTTGGCATATTCATCTTGATTAATATCACTAGATAAACATTAAAAATGGAAATAAGTTACATACAGATATCTGAAAAGTATGTTCTATTATGTCATCAACAGCACGTTCAGATCCATGAGCCACCAGATACTCTATAACAGCCAAAGCCTATTGCAGAAAATGTTAGATTATTCCAAGTACTTTAAAGATTGCCAAATGAGAATCCAAAAGACAATAATAGGAGCAGAAGATAAAGAAACAGATCACACGTCAGTTTTTTCATTCAACCATGTGAAATACAGTGAATTCACTCGACACAAATTCCGCTGCTACCTTGTAGACAAGACGCCAATTCTTGCCAGTCTCCGTCAATCTTGTCCAGAGGACATTCATAACCATTTGGCATTCAGTGCTGCACAATACGGGAAAAGCCGACAAAAAAATAATAATAACTTAGCAAGAAGATAATGAAATTCAGATAATCTTCTGAAATGAAAATTATAGAAATTACAATTTCTTTGTGGCTTCTGCTATCTCTGCCAAAGCTGTGCCATGAGGACCCCAAGGTTCACCGTCCGTTGCATCCAAAACCTAATTTAAAAAGAAAAGTAAAAATGCATTCACAAGCAACAATTTTTTTGCAGTTCATGGCAATATAACTTCATATTTTAGATTGTCTAAAAAATTAAAGTAAACAGCACATTAATTGGCCAATTCAAAACTGAACTTCTGCAGATAATCTAGATCAGAATGGTAAAGTACAATGTATCAGAACAAAAAGAAGTGATAATGTCTTCGACCAAGGGAGTACAATTCAGTTGAGCATAATGTCTCGACAAAAAACAGAACTAACCACCCAATCTCAGTTAGCAGCCTAGCACTGGAAACCTTTAAAGATAATTATTCTCCAGCCCCTTGTAAAATAAACAGGCAAGATTACATCGACCAAGTTCCAATAAAAGGTTTGCCTTTGTGGTGGTACTTAAGTTACGTGGCTTTCATGAGCACTTGAGACACACAAAGATAGCTTACAAAATTCAAATTGTTTCATGGGGGTGAGAATTACTCCATTAATATCCATAGTTCAACGTATTGTTTCATATTTAACATAATGTCAATCAATAGGTATACGAATTGGTTGTTGCCCTTTTGATAAAATTAAATAATACTTATCCTTTGTGTTCATATTACCACAATAATATTTGACTCCGTCGAATTATAATCCATGATTGTATTTGCGACGCAATTTTATTCAACTATTATCACCAGCAATATTCAATGATACTAGATTGTCTCAGATGTTACATCTGATGATGGATTTCACATCTTTTGAGGGTAGTTCTCTGTAATCTGATTTCAATGATGTACCACGGATGTTACATCTGATAATAGATTTTACACATCTTTTAGGGGTAGTTTTTTGTAATCTGATTTATTTGATGTCCCATTATATATACAATGAATGTTCGCTGGTTTCATAGCGCTCTAGATTCCAATACATCGTGTACCATGAACAACGCCAATCCCTCAGGCTTTCAGCACTTCGAACCATACTAAGGTCCGAATCAGGAAAATCGATCTAAACGTCAACATGTAATCAGAATAACATATCTTTTACCCCATTGCCTATGTAGGGTTACAGTTCTGGCCATTTTCCTTCTCATCTGTAGTAGATTAAAATATTAGATATTTAAAATCCTAATAAATTCACAATAATATAATTCACCATCCTAATTCATAAACCAAATCTGCATCAAGCCTAAATAATTCATCCAAAAATAATCCCGTAACATATTATTACCTTCTGTTCGATCTCCGGAACCTTCAACACCTTCAAATTCACCTCCCTCTTTCTGTATTTGCATAGGAAAAACAAATCATGCGATCAAATTCAAAGCACAAAATGTATAAGTAACTTAAAATGAAAAAGAAACGCCAAAAAAGACCTACATTTCGCGAACGGTTTGATCGAACGCCTTCATAAAATCCATTGCTGGATCTGATTAAAGTGGAGAAAGGAATTAACAGATCAGGTGCGGAATCTGAGATAGATCTGACTTCCGGTTCTCGTAATTGAATTGAATTTTCGAAATCTTAGTTGCGGTTGGGAAGCACCTCGAGTAAATAGGATGAAAGCTAGCCCCAGAATGAATTAGTTGATTGTGAGAGTTCTCGTGGAATGATTGAATTTGGTACTTTAGGAGTTACATTATTATTTACTCGTTAGTCCTTTTGACATTTTGAATATGACAATTACCCCCTGCAGTAGTAAATAACACACAAATACCCTAAATTAATTTATCTATATTCTCTATCTGTCTATGTCGTGTATTGAAGACGTGTGTACTTGATTGACCTTAACGACGACAAGAAATAATTCTTTAAAATAATCTCAATAAACGCATTGTATTCTAAATAAAGATTCTTGTTATACAAAAAGTTCTAGCAACAAAAGAATCAAAAATAGGGAGTTTCAATTGTCTTTCTCCGACCTTTTACATGAAACGGGCGTTCAACTTATTAAATAGAATAATTATTTTGAATGATTATATCTCACATTTGGGACTTGTTTAATTTAATTGATAAGATTAAGACTAAAAATTGTCATAGAGGATAAACTAATTATATGATAATTTAATATTATATTTACTAATATGAATTAAAATATTTTAATTATTTTATAATAGACTTAACGTAAATAAAATTTTAAACTATTACAAAAAAACATGTTATTAAATTTGATAAGATCATTTATTTAACTTAATCATTCAAATTGAACATACGCTTATATTATAATCTCATCCTTTTAAAAAAAAAAGTCCTAAAGAAAGAGTTTGGCCATACTAAATAAATTTATGTATATAGCCTATTCAAAGTACAGATGATAAAGTATCGTTTTTGTCATTTCCTTTTTTCTTTTACCTTTTATGTTTTTTATAATTATTATCTTTTTTGCACAAGGACAAAATAAATTAGTAAGTAATATACTACACATAAAATGAATTAAATAATTTTTTTTTTAATTTTATATTACTTGAATTTAATATGTCCATACTACATATCAAGAATTTTGCTTTTACACAATTGTGTTAAGAAATTTACACACACGTGTATTCATCTTCAACTTACTAATGACAAAGTTATCTTATTATTATTATTTTTATTATTTATATTTTTTATAATTATAATATTTTTGTATAAGTATAAAAAAATATTTAAATAAAACAATAAATACAACAAATAAAATAAATTAAATGGTTACGTATTAATTCTATATTATATAAATTAAAGCGCACATATAGAGTGTGCTAAAATTACTAATTATTTAATAAAAATTATACCTTATTTATGTATTTATATACTCTTGCATGCTTTTCATGTACTTTATGTCTTAAAACGATTCTTAACTGAAAATTATTTTTAAAGAATAATTAATAGATTTAGTAATTCAAATTTTAGAAACTAATGCGATAAATTATTGAATTAATATAAGAACACATATCAAAGACACAAAAAAGTTAATACTTTGATTATTTTAATTTGATATAAGTTAGTAATGATTAATCAAAATTAATTTTACAAATTTGAATCAATGCATATATACATATAAGTGTGTGTATCTTTTTATGTACACTAATCTAATCCATATATGCTTGCATCTTTTTATATATACTAATTTAGTGCGCATACACACACACATATATATTAATGACATTTGCGCCATTATAAAATTAAATGATTTTTTCAATGTTTATGAATATGCAACCTGTCAAGTGCGTATGCTTAATTTATTTATTTTTGTATATTTATACAGATAATATTATATAATGATTGAATTATATGATAATTATATAGAGTTATTAATCAAATTTTTATATCATAACATGAAAGTAATAAATATAAGAGTGTGTATGCATAATATAAATATTTATTTGATTTCAAATATAAATAATGGTCAAATTTTAAATGTATGTGTACATGCGAGAATATTTTTTAAAAGATATAAATATTGTATGTTTTAGATTTGTTTTTAGGTGTTTTTAGGGGATTAAACCTCACAAATGTGCAGCAACACAGATATAGTTTCTTTTATATTATTTGTAACCGCAAAATAAATTTGGATTAATTTTTTAATTTCGTTTTGAATTTGAAGTCATATGACGCATATTAACAACTCAAATAAAAACATTATTGTTTTGGAACAAAATTTATTTCAAAAAACATGAAAATCTATACCAAAAATTATAGATATTTTAAAAATATATTTAATCATTAAGCAGAAATATATCACCCTCAAAGCCATGAAAATAAATCTAAGATTACATGAATCCTTCATATTTCGTGACAGGATATGCAATGAAAGTATTTATTCTTTTTATGAAAAGAATTTGATTGTTGATTTGGATAGAAGTTATAAGCAGTACAAATTTTGATAGACGTGGAAATTGGTTTGGATTTGAATATTTGTGTATATATGTGTGTACATAATATCTAATAATAATTAAAAAATGTAATATAATGTATGTTTATATGGTATAAACGTATTTTAGTAAAAACTACACATTTTTTATGTATGTAAATTTATTTAAAAGCTAATTAACCTTATTAATTATAATATTATAATTAAAATTATTTATACATTAAAATTATATTTAAGATTTTATATAAGAGACTGAAAGTGAAAGTAGGTAAAAGAAAAAAAATCAATTTTTATTGAAACAAAAGCAAAAACAAAGAAAAAAGATTAAAAAGAGAAAAAATAAAGAAAATTTAATTAAATATTGAAAGCTAAATACTAGTTCCTACAAATCATTTACACTTAATATAATGGAATGTAGATGAAATTAGCTATGAATTATTTTTAACATAATAATATATGTATTAATTTAGTTATGAAGGACATTTAACATAAATCATTAACTTATTATCAGATTTTCTTGCCGCAATAAAGTGAAAATTCGCGCAGTAACAAATCGAGAATTCCAATTGTGACAAACCAAATTCCTGCTATGACGAAGCGAAAATTGAAGCAAAAACAGTGTCATTATGGGAAGAACGACTGGAGAAGAAGTGGAATTTGTAGAGAAAGAACCTGTGAAAGCGTTTGCAGAGTCGAACGAAGCAAAAATTCTTGTTGTGACAAAGCGAAAATTGAAGCAAAAATTGTGTCGTCGCAGAGAGAACGACTCGAGAAGAAGTGGAATTTCCAGAAAAAAAATGTGTGTAAAAGTGATCAAACGAGAAATTTCCAAACAAAAAGACAGGTTGGGAGAAAAAAAATCAATGAGAAGCAAAGGGGGAAGAACTCGACAAGAACAAGAACAGGAAGAAAAGAAGTGGGAAGATCTGACCGAACATGTAGTCATTTTCAGTGGAGGTCAATACTGTGAATATACATCTTTTTGTAAGGACAGTGAGGTAAATTAATTTTTTGCAACCAAATCAGTGCCACAACTTTAATAATATAGTAATCGATTAATTATGTGTTTAGTCATTTTAATGTTAATTATGCAATTTAATAATTGAAGATATTGTCGTAAATTTATAATGAGACCCCAAATTAAACTCAAATCCTTAATAACATAGAATTGATGGTTATATGAATGCAAAGTAACAAGAACATATACATACAGTGCAAATTTTCCGATATCCTTCTTACCCATCTCTCAACCCAATTGGTCCGTCACACTCTCCAATCACAAGGCGTTTCACCCGATACCTACCCCCGCCCGAATCGATTAACAATACAAGCAAAAGTCCACAGCTAATAAAATAATTGATACCACAATCCCCAGATTTTGTGAAATACCGGGAAAATCAAGGCAATCATCGGTCGAATTCGCGGGTAAGTAACAACGCGTATATGAATTTATTATACGGATTTATTTGATAATTAAAGCAAGGCGTGAATTGTCTCTGAGTTTTGACCATATCGATTGCTAATACTGACGAATCTAAAGTGACCGTCTCTGATTCTTGTTTCAGGGTTTTAAGGATTATAGTTTTGTTACCTCTACTCCGGAAGTAATAATTGTTTTGATAAATAAGTTATCGACGATGTTTTCGCGAATTTTTGGAAAGCCTAAGCAAGACACGAATGCTCTGGCAACGTTGGACAAGTTAAATGAGGTGCGGTTTTTGATCCGTGATTTACTTGATTAATTTTGTTCTGTACTTTGTCCGAGTCTTTTTCTGGCTTTATTTTTAATGCGATAATTTGATGCATATAGTTTTACATTTTATACTGATATGACCGATCTCAATTCTTATTTTGGGTTGTAAGGTTGGAAGTCTTGGTTGACGGTGTAGACGATTCTAAAATTATCTTGCCATTGTTTTCACAGCATCAAATAGGCTACATTTAGATATTGGATTTACGCATGCGAGGATTTTTGTTTTTTGATGAGAGGTTTCAGAGGAAAACACCAGCGGAGTTGTGGTAGTTGAGTGTTGCACAGGTTGAATTTTACATTCAAGTTTAAGGTTTATCCGACTTTGATGAGAATCAACATTAGTTGAAAGCTCAACTCAGAATGCATTATTTGTGATTGTCTGTGTTATGGCACATTGCCAGTGGAACAATGATGCTGTGTGAACTTCAATTGTGATTCCCCTTTGTGTTGATCTTTTGCAAATAGAAGATATTAATTTTGTTTTGTTTTGTTTTGGCCATCATTGATTACAAAAGTTAGCTGTTGGAATTTATGATAGATTAACTATTTTTTGGTTACACCTTCTTACTTCAATCACTCTGGTATGTAAACTGGTGATAGAGGGTGATCTAACTGGGAGACCTATGTCAAACATGTATAAATTATGCTGTTATACCTTTTGTTGTATGTTGCCCACTTATGTTAAATAACATCTGGGCTTGGTTTGCAGACTATTGAGATGCTAGAAAAGAAAGAAAAAGTTCTCCTGAAAAAGGCTGCTGCAGAAGTTGAAAAGGCCAAGGAGTTCACCAGAGCTAAAAATAAAAGAGGTATGATGTCGCGATCATATTTTGTTAGCAATTGTCTTACATAAATGTTCAGCCTTTACCTTTTAGATTATTGAATTTATGAATTTGATCTGTGCATCTCCTCTTTAATGTCAAGCACTCAAGCTACACTATAAGTAGCCATAACAAAATTTTGGCTTATAAACATTTATCCTCTTCATATTCTCTTGTTTAGTTGCTAATGTAATACTTGCCCTGATGCTCTCAAAAGCATATTTGGATGGATCTTTCTTTGGTCTTATATGGTTCATATGTTTGTGAGGGCCAGCTTAACTGAATTTCTCTGGCACTTATGTTTCCCAATGACAAACTTGTAATGGTTTGACCAGCAAAAATTTGTGCAAGAAAACCTTTTTTTGATCAAATACTTTTGTGCATATCTTCATATATTGCATTATGCCTTTTGTATCAAAACAAATCAATTCATCTGAGTTCACAGATATTTCTGCTGTTTATTTTTGCTGTCACCATTGTTGACTACTTTGTGAGTTAGAAATGGAATGGGTTATAGACAGCTCTATTTGTTCTACTCTGGGGGCAAACTCGAGTTCAATTCAGAATTCCATTTCAAGCAAATTTGATACAACTAACCATGTACCTTAAAAGGCTTAACATGAATGCATGAACGACCAATTTTCCTGAGCATTATTTCAGTTTCTCAAGTTTACTACTATTCGTAAGTTATTTCAAATGCTTATATATAACGTTGTGTTTGACCAACACTGTTATCTTGAAGGGGAGGGGGTTACACCTGGAAGCAAATGATAATCATGGAGACTAGTTCTTTTCTAGGTTTTGCTGTTCGCCAAAGTGTCAAAAGCTTTTTATGAATTTTTATGCACAATTTTAACACGTTATCTTGGCAATTTATCTAGAAGCAAACTTTCATGTTGATTAATAAAAATGGCCTTACCCAGCCTTTGTAAAAGCCAACAGTCTCATTTTTCTTTGATTTTCCTCAACATTTTGAATGCCCATTTTATTTGACAAATGTTCCGAAACATAGAGGATTGGGCTCCCAAATTGAGTTTTAAGTCGTCTTTTTGAGGGCCTGATCTCCCTCCTTTTCTGTAGTACCTAGTGATTTTCTGTTATGAACCCTGTACATTGCTTCAGAGTAGTCTGAGCCAGGCTGCAGTAGTCCCATCTCTTTCCAGTTTTTAAAAGGTCTTGCACATTTCTTTGATCCCTCTATATCCAGCTGGTCAACATTGTACAGCCTACTTTGCCTTTACTTTTGCAGTCCAGTAATATGGCAGGGTATGCTTGCCTTGTTGGGTATTGTAGGCTACTTATGTTGCTTTGTGCTTTATAATTTTTATGGAAATTGGATGTTAAGAAAATAAATAAATTAGAATAGCTGCCATCTTCACAAATTTCCTGTTGTAAATTTTTATAGCTGCAATACAATGTCTGAAGAGGAAAAGACTTTACGAGCAACAAATCGAACAGCTTGGTAATTTCCAGTTACGCATTCATGATCAGGTGCTCCTCTAGTCATTTACTCATTTAGTTGTCCTGTTTCCATTGCCTTTCCTGGTGCATATGTTCCTGTAGCTAAATTATGCTTGCAATTGGTTTCAGATGATAATGCTGGAAGGGGCTAAGGCTACCACAGAAACCATTGATGCTTTGAGAACTGGAGCATCTGCAATGAAAGCCATGCAGAAGGCCACGTAAGCTCTGTTGATTGCCTATTTAATCATGAGTATGAAGAAGGTGGAAATTGTTGGCCGTTTACACCCCACACACCCTTTTCATAAGACATATCAAGTCTTGTCCACAATGATAAGGAAGAATAAGAAAAAATAAATAGACAAATAAATGAAAGAAGCAACCAACCAAGAAAAAGGAAAAATGTGAAAAGCTTTAGAAAACTAGCAACATAACTTGCAGCAGCTTTGGATGATTACCATTTGTAGGTTTTGTCAAAGTCATCAATCTAGAGTGACTTTAAAAGCAACACCAAGCTAATGGACATCACTGTTCTTTAATTTATCCACATGTGACTACCACATCCACTTTTATCCAAGGTTACCATGACAGAAACATCTTGGACTGGTACACCTAGAATTTGTATCCTCTTCTAATGGATTTTGCTCATGTAGTAATATTGATGATGTGGACAAAACGATGGATGAGATTAACGAGCAGACTGAAAATATGAAACAAATTCAAGATGCATTGTCAGCACCAATTGGTGCAGCTGCTGATTTTGATGAGGTATGCCATAGTGTCTGCTTGCTCTTTGTTCTCATTTCTACCTTTGGAAGATGTTATATTATACTTGTTCCATTCTCCAGGATGAATTGGAGGCAGAGCTTGAAGAACTTGAAGGAGCTGAGCTGGAGGAAGAGCTCCTGCAGCCTGCTACAACAGCTCCTGCAGCTCCTGTTCGAGTTCCTGCCGGAAGGCGACCACCTCAGAAGGTTCAAGAAGAGGACGATGAACTTGCTGAGTTGCAGCGGGAGATGGCCCTTTAAGGTCTTTTTCTGATCTGTATCATTAGTCGCTCAGCATATTTGATTCTTTTGGTCACTTATTTTTAATGAAACAGTTGCAACTAGAGAAAATATGAGCCTGCGTGTTTAAGGTATGCAACAAGGAATGTTAAGGCTAGGGAGAAGGCCACAGCATTGTGATTGAATGATTCTTTTGGTTACTTATGTTTAATGAAACAGTTGCAACTAGAGAATGATGAGTCTGTGTGTTTAATGTGTGCAACAACGAAGGTTAAGGCTAGAGAGAAGGCCACAGAATTGTGATTAAATGATTCTTGTTACATAGACTTAATAGGTAAATAAATCAAAATGTAGTTGGTGAAAATGCATCTTTTTAATGCTCATCATGAGCAAGCTTGTAGAGGAGGATGTCCTTTGGTATGGTATGATAGAGAACATGGGCTTGTCCTGTGACTGCATATGTTTGCATATGAAAATTGATTTGCAAAGTCTTCCCCTCTTTTACATGGAAACCAACAAACTGGTTAACAAGATTGGATGCGTCTGTGATGGTGATTTTGAATGGTAACTCCGTGAAAAGTGGGAAACTAAACCTTGAAAGTAATTCAATCACTACTGACTGTGAATAGACTAATGAAACTATTTCAATCAAAATTTCTGTCTGCTTCCAGTTTCTTAGATAAACATTTCTTGTATGATGATGGAGAAATGTTATGCTGACTTTGTGCAAAGTATGATTCTCTCTGGAGACTTATATCATGACTGGCACATATAGCGTAGCCTCGGACTAATAACGTTGTATATAACATCATTTGTCGCAGGTCTCGGTAATTTCTTGTACTGTTGGATTTCCTATTGCTGTGTTCGTTTGGAACTTGTTAAATTATAATGAAGTGTATCCCTATATGATTTCCCTGTGGGCAAGGTTAATGACTGTTATGTTGGCCTTCTTGCAGTTATCATCAAATCTCCAAGCCCAAAGAAACTGTAAAAACATTGGATATACTGCATAATGGAGACCTTGGTTTGAGCTGGTACGCCTTGTACTGGATGTGCATTTGTTTCACAGAACTGTATAGGTTACGTCTGATTATTGGCACCCTACTTCAATTTCATGCCTAATTATTACGTTTTATGTTATTTTCACTTAATCCTCGGTATCTTTTGCATTCTTGAAGGGCCTTCACTAGTCAAATTCTCAAGCATTGGATCTTTATTTTTTTTATTAGACACACACACACACACACACACAATTAGGGAGCATACCCTGATTTAACGAATGTGAAGTGTCATTTATTTTGATTCAAAAAACCGTTTTGTCAATTTGAAATAGTGACAATATGAAAAGGTAGCAAATTATATTGGCTAATATTTATATCCTAATTTGGATGGGGGATGAAAATTTGGGTGATTTGAGCTGGGACAAATTGTTAGTAGATATAATGATTAAAATGTATTAGTTATTAAAGATAAAAAGGGGGAAATTTTGATAAATTTGAATAAAATTAGTATGGTAAGATATTTGGTTTATAAGATTTTAAGTGTTAGTGAATAGGGTAAAATTTGGAAACAAATATAGCCAGTGGAAACCTCAAGGAGTTGGGTCCTACAGTTGCTCACCGATTTTCTGTTCGTGGTAAATTGGCAACGACACATTTCACAATTTCTGCTCTTTGGGCAATGCTGGCTTTTGTTTTTGAATGTGTGTTTAAAAAAATTGTGTTTTAGTGGGAGAGAAAAAGAAATAAAATTTGGAAAAGTCTAATGGTTTAAATGTGTGTTTTTAAGGGTAAAAGAATGAGGACAATCATTGCCTCCCATATAAATGAATAGATATTAGTAATCTTTGTTGTGGAAATAGAAATATTAAGTTTTCGATTGAACACTCATTTTACTTTAAACTGATCTAGCAATGCGCTCTCTAAAATATTGGACTATTTGTATAATTTTATGATTTTTTTATTCCTATATCTAATGTAACTGATATTTTTTCTTACCATATCTTACTTGCAACTAATATTATTAAACATGACATTACTACTTTTCTCTACTTACTAAAATGTTATATTTTATTCAATTACTATATCATATTATTCTTACAAACATCTAACAATCTATGGCATCAAACATCACTCGTGTTACTTTTCACACAAACATCATCATTATATTGTTCTTTCTTACTAAACTTATCTAATCATGTAGCTTTTTATTATTTACCCTTAATTTTTGAATTTCATTTCTTTTCTTACAATTAATTTATGGAGATTAAAGCATTATCCGATCACAAGCGAATTACACTTTTCTTGGTTTTAAAGGAAGTTAAAAGCAGCACATGGAAGTAATCGAAAACCCTAGGGAGATTATCCCTTGACACGAATTTTCAGGGAAAAAGAGCATCCCACCAAACAAAGTAGGTTGAACCATTGATGCTTTTAAGGCTTGGTTTGAGCACTTCATCAACTACACTAAATTATTAATGAATCAGAACATCTTTTTGGTCGGCCTTTTAGTTAATTGTAATTTTGTTATATCCATAAAATAAGTTATTAAGAGTACTTTTGTCGAATCGGTTCAATAAAAAATTAAATTTTATTAGAGATTGGGTCAAAATTGTACGAATGGTACTTAAATTATGAAACATAACATTGTGACTACGACAAGTATACAGATAGCACTTTTCTTCCTATGTACTATTTTAATGTTCCCATTATGTTATTGGAATTCACAAAGCAAATCTAGATATTATTGCAATATTCTCTTGTGTGTGACAATGAAGATAGATAGATCCTGCATTAGCTTAATAATTATTACAATGTGTTTGCTAACTGATAATGTGGTGTTTTAATGTTTAATCATCAAGTGGGAGGATAAGAGCAATGAGGGGATGTTTATCAGTTCAAGATCCACGTCACACATCTAAATAATAATAATTATTATAGCTATTATAAAGACACATAATGGGTTTTCCAAATTTGATCGAGGGCCTTTGATTTATTAATGTTTATGACTTCATACGAACACCTCACTTTAGTTATGCTACAAATTAAACTATGATTCTCATCTTTTGTACAAGTTATGTTGGATTAAAGGGTATGTATAAAATATTACAATTTATTCATTGTATGTGAATATTAAATTTATGAACACAACTGTATCTTATTTGATTATTCTATCTACAGGAATCTAATATGTGTTGAGGATCTTTATTTGTGCTTTATCAAATGCTTAAATAATTACACAGATAATTACAGACTTTAGTGAAAGTGAAACGGAAATAAATAAATGATTAAATAATACTTTAATATTATGTCAATGGATAAAATTGATAAAGTTATTGTTGATGTTGCAATTTGAAAGTGACCTCGCCACAAATCTCAATATGTAAAGGCTCATTTTATTCATGTGATTCTATTAACTTGCACCACTTTATTACATTAAATCAACTGTTTACTTTCACTAAAACGGCACTAGCATAATTTTATCTTATTTTATTTTATTTTTTGAGCAGTAGTATAATTTGATGGCATGTCATAAAACTGTGTATTGATGGAGAGGGTTTGATAACATAATCGCATGATACACAATCATTTTCAGTCTATCAAAATTAATACAATTCAAATATATTATGCTACAACATATTCATTTAAGTTTCAAATTTAAATTATTCATTTTATTATATATATATAAATATTCATAATTCATAATTCAATTATTACAATTATAACAATTAAATCAACATTTATACATGCACTTGTACACTTATACACACACACACATGCATATTTGAAAAACAAATTGTTATCACATATTTTTCATACATATAACACATAACAAAAAAAACTTTAAACCATCAAAATTTTGTAACCAAACATAATTTTCGTCCCTACAACCCTCATTTTTTTCACGGCCAACCCCAACTAATTAATCCAGCCAAGCATAGCCCTCCTTCTCCCTGTATCTATTACAATGATGATGGTTTTTTGCCCTTTAAATCTATCTATATTCATCCATCTCCATAACAAGGCCAAAAAAGCTTGTTCGTCAAGGTTTCCCTAATTTATCATATACTTCTATAAATCCTTTTTTTTTTTTTATTCCATCAAAAAAGAGCTACCGGACAGACGAGGAATAAGCTGTTGTCTATTCAGAAAAATTACACCCATATCTTTATTCTTCGCCTTTATAACATTCCAAGACATCCATCAGTTTCAAATCAATTTTGATCTTGACAACTCCAATTAAAATCCATGACAGCATTTTTCTGGGAAATGCGCTTTTCTTAAGATCGCAAACGCGATTTTAAGGACGGAACAGAATCCAAGCAAAACCCACAACACAGCAAATTGTTGCTTCCCAATTTCTTGGCAAGCCAAGGGAAAGAAAAACAAAGGGGATAGAGCAAAGTTTGTACTGTAAATGAGCAAAATGATCATCAAACATGAAATAAAGCCTCTAATTCACATAAAATGCAGATTTAATTACATGATTGCAAAACACACTTCAGCAAGCCCTCACACTATTCAAAATTATTATGTTCAATATTACAAAATACAAAATACCAATATGAAATAATTAACATAGCCTCCCCAATTAAGTCAAGAACTGCGCCACACAAATCCCACCGGTCACCCGACCCGACTCGGTTTAGTTTCCGGGCTCCTCGACCCACCCAAAAAGGCGACCTGCACCGCCAACTGGGCCGACCCGCCCAAGCCGCTCCAGCGAGTTCTCCTTGACGAGTTTCTCGTAAATCCTCTCGCGCAGCTGCTTTCCGGACTCTACCCTCTCCATCGCTGGCTCCTCTTCGCAGGAAGAACCCCACGCGTCGACATCGCTGATTCCCGGCGGAGCCTGGGCGCTAATTGGCGTGGAAGGCAGGCTCATGAATCCGGGCTGAGTAGTCGGCGGTTTCCGGGGAGACCCCATCCCGAGGCCCCAAGACGGTGGGCTCGCGCTCAGGCGCAGACCTAATTTGATCTTGTTAAGCTGCAGGCGGCGCACGGATTCGCTGAGCTGATTCACCGAGTTCAGGCTCATCGACAGGCCGGGCGAAAGTGGCGGCGACCCGGTCGTCGGGGACGACGGAGGCGGGGAGTACAAAGTCGACTTCGGAGACGAGTCGAACAAACCCATGGTAACGATCGAGTCATGCCCGAGTCGACTCGGCGACGCGTCAGGGCTAACCGTGTTGGGCAAAACGCGGAGCTGTTCCGGCGTGTGAGCGAAGAAGCAGACGCGGCGCCGGCAGTGGGTCCCATCCTTGCACGGCTGCGTGCGGTAGCGGGAAGGGTGGAGCCAGCACTCGAACACGCCGTGCGCGTATTCGCAGGCATCGCCGCGCTTACAAGCCCCTCTGCGGAAGTCGGGGCACGCGACACCGGAGTAGTGGTACTTCCGCGGGTCCCGCCGCCGCGCCTTCTCCCCCGGATGGGCGAAGGGGCACTCCGTCCAGTCGTGCGACCTCGCCACCGCGCATTTCTTCACTTTAAAATCGAACATTCGGAAATCATCGGATGAGAACGCGTCCACCGGAACATCAAAGTCATCAGAGTACCCACACCCATCTTCTGCCCAAACGGCGTCGTCTCTGTTCGACGGGAGGTAACGTTGCAGGGCGGCCAAAGCCTTTTCGTAGCGGGAAAAAGCATCGGAACCATTGGTTGGGGCAGGCCCGTCGCCAACGGGAGATGGAACGTGGGCCGTTGGATCTTCCAAGTAAAGGCTATCCCAAGATGGTATTTGGACCGTAGGATTTGACGGAGGACGATCTCCGGCCATCATCATCATTTTCTTGGCAGTTTATTCGATATCTCGATCACTCATGGTCGACATCCATTTGCATGCGGGGGTTCTAATATAAAAGCAGGTTCTTTAACTACGATTAAGGAAAGGGTTTGGCTTAACCATGGTAGAATAAATCAACCCTTGTCTGGTTCTCCATTTTCTACACCCAAAAAACCTATTCTTACCTTTGCATTTACTTCAAATGCTCACGGCCAGGGAGGTCGACTTGTGTGGGTCGCATTGCAATAAGAATATTTTATGGGGACATAAATGAAACAAGGGCTTGTTTGTCGGGAGGCTGCACAAGTAAAGGTGAAAGTTTTCCAAGATTTTTGTAACACAAAAGTTCTTATTTATGTACTTTGTTCTGCTTTTCATGTATCTTGTGTATTAGTCCTCCCATGAGGTAGGGCTTTGTGTGGTGGATATAAATTTTGGTGATGAGGAGAATTGACAGGAAAAGTTACAAATTAATGTAAGAATAGGAGAAAGAAACAAGTAAACGGAATTATTTTGTAAGAACAAGTTGCTTTTTCATTTGAAAAATTGAATTTATTAAATCCCATGAAATGGCCAATTTACACTTGCTACCCACACAGTTCACTAAGTAGAAATGTCCAAATACACTGTATTTATTGATATATATATATAATACAAACATACATACAGTCCCTCTCCCTCTCCCTCTCCCTCTCCCTCTCCCTCTCAGTGCTAACATTGAAAATGGTTAATATATGTGTAACGCCACGCCTCACACGTGAATTTCATTATATTATTTGTTTAAATAGTTTTAAAACCTCTTTAGAATTTTTCAAGGCAAATTTACATAATTATTAATAGATAAGGTTGAACAATGAAAAATTCTTACTGTATTACGTGTGTAAACTCGTAAGTCGTTTGAATTAAATCACGCTAACGGTGTACATGTTATCCATATGGCTCAATCAAAATATATTAGTCCACACAAGAATTCATCCTTCAACCAAGCAAGAAATACACGTTTTCCCTTTAAATAATCAATTTTTTTTAAGATTGGACGAGCCCCGTAATAAACATGGCATTAGAATAAAGCTCAAGTGCTTATGGAAAATCTTCCAAGAGGGCCCACATATAACTTATGTCTGGACATAACGACTTGTATGAGAACTAAGGAAGCCATGTCCGTATAGAAATGGGTTCGCTTGAGACGAAGGTCACGTCAAACACGCCGACTGTGTGAGGGTTGAGTAAGAAGAATGTCGCATCCTACCAATAATGGAAAGGATTTTGAGACATGTCACATAATGGATCACGACCCTCTTTAAATAATCTATTTTTTTGAAAATTGGGTTAGGTCGCGAGTCGCGACAACTTCCTCCTTCAATTCATTCATGTTACCGTAGTAGAATATTTTTGTTTGTAGCTTAACTTTTTAACTATAAAATAATATTTTAAATTTTATATTATTAAATACACATATTTCATTTAATAATATTTTTATTTATATTTAAATTTAAATTAATTTTTTTATATAATTAATTAATTATTTATTTTTTATTTATTAAATTTATTCATAATTAAATCAATATATATGTTACATATATTCATATTTATATTTATTTACACTATATAAAATAATTATTATTTTTATAAATTATCATAATATTTAATTATTATTGTATATTATATATATAAATAAATAAATTATACTATTTATTATATTAAAATATTCTTTTTAAATATAAATCATGCCACGTGTATCGAACAAAATCCCTCTTCAAATATATTACAAATTATGACTTTTACCTAATGTTTGGCAACCATCAAAGTGAAAAGTTGATTGTATACCAGCCGATCGATTGGACATTGGGTCGTGCAGTCAGTCACAGTTTGGTTCAATTAGCTCAGCTAGCTTATCGCGTAATACCCGGCCGGAACAGAGATTTTTGGCGTTATTCTGGGAGAGGTACGTGAGGACACGTGGAAGCTTATCGGGACTTGACGACTCCTCATCGAGGCGCGATTTATCGTGTGGGCCGTTGGCGTGCCTTGCGCTCAATCCTGTTCCCCCGGTGCTCCCCATAGACAACACCCTGTTTGTTGAGCTAAGTTGCGCCCGTACTGGACTGTACGGATACAGAGACAGCAAAATGTTCCATATTTTTTTTAATTGTAAAATATTTGTTTTGGGGTTTTTGTTTTTGTTTTTTGTTTTAATCATATTATTATATTTAAGGATTCTTCTATATAATTACATCTTAAAAATCAAATTATTAGCTACTTGTATAATTCATAAAAAATTAAAAAATATTACATAAAACAAGAGCATTGTTAATAGACTAAACTATTCAACTTATTCGAGCTTTTAAAATTATGCCCCGTGCTTGATTAATCTAGAGTTTAAACTTCAAATTAAAATTTTACAAAATTCAGTGTTTGAACAATCGGCTTGTTCTAATTGCGAGACTTATTTAATCCATTATAAAAAATAATGGATAACAAATAAAAGAATACAATATGACGTGGGAGAGAACACTAATGCATAATTATTAAGATGCATAAATAAAATTACAAAAGCAAGAATTGCTAATAATAATCTTTATAACTCAAAACTAAATTATCTCAAGCACAGCACACGGACGGGTCACAACCTGTTCGATGAATTCAGACATGCTCCAGAAACATCCAAATTCAATCAATGAATGTGAGGAAAGGTTTCATACCTCCAACTACCAAGAAAAATAAAAATGAATGGTATTTAATACTTTTATTTTTTGGGGCCCCCTTCTGTGTTCAAATAATGTGTACAGCAACCTACATATAGAGATCTATTCTACTCAGCTATCCCATCCATATCTCCACAAAAATAAGTGAGAATATAATGTTGTCTAGTGATAAAATAAAAAATAAAAATTTCTTTGTGCAATTGTGCATGAACTTTGGGTCATTTCAAGAATTTTGATGAATTGTTATCCGTAGAAATTGGGTGGTTGCCATCATGGGGACAGAGGCCTTGGAAGGACATGCCACTTGGAAGTTTGCTTCGAGTATTATTGTACTACTTGGTATTAATTTTTATCACCTATTGAATTTAATTGTTTGGCAAACTATGGTGGGAGAAAATTTAACATGGAAACTGAAGAGTCGTACAGGTTATGTTTGGAAGTGGGTTTTTGGAACAAGATAATATTTGGTTGGAGTTGTGTTGAACGTGTAATATGTTTAGTTGTAATTTTTTTTATTTTTTAGAAATTTTAATTGATTGAAATATATGTATAAAATATATTATAATGATTATATGATATGATAATATATGTGTATAATTATTCGTTTATAGAGTATAAATATATATATATATATGCGTGTGTGTGTATATATAGATATTGAATTAATTGTGAATATATATAATGATTAAAGATAATTAATTAGTTCTATACGTGACACCACGGTAGAAAATTTTGAATTTAAATTAAAAATAAATTTTTGTTGAATTATATGTTTAGAAGTATATAGTTGAATAAAAATATTGAGTTGAGAATGGTTTCCAAACACAGCCATAATGTATGAGAGATAAAGAGATGAAAATGATTATCTTGCTGATCAATGTTTCCGGAACTATAAATTTTGGTGGATGAAAAATGAAGGCAAATTTGCACCCAAACATTTTTGGTTGATGAAGTGGTTGTAAGGCTACATGTAAAAATATAAACAACATGAGAAATTATGATCCCACAAAACAAAATCAAGGTGGAATTTGGCATAATAACCCTAATGCTAAATGTTTTGGTTGTAATGCAGCTGTAAATGTGAAATGAGAGCTTTTTGGTGTTTTTGAATGTCTTGCCAAACGAGGATAGTGTTGGAAAGATTTTAATTAGTGATTAAGAAATAATGCAAAAGTGCTCTACATATATAATAAATTTATTTGTTAAAAATAAGTACTTTGCCTAGTGTTCTATAGTTAAGGGAATAAAAAATATCTTCAGGGGATACGGAAAGTATTTATTTCCTAAAATAAAGTGAACATCTCGTGTATGGAGTTTGGACTTATCCAACTTTCCTGCAGCCAAATCCAGGAAGAATCTGTACGATCTCCACGTGGCGCGCATCCATCGGAAGACCAAAAGCAAGGCCAGTCAAAGAAAGTACACGTGCCTTCTTGATTTTGGATATGCATTGGGGTGTCCTTCCACCTTTAGATCCCTCCTATTTTCATTTATTTTTTATTTTTTCACTCTAACTTAATTCAATCCTACTATTTATTGAATTACAGTAAGTCCACATCCCCAGACTTATCCACAACAAAGGGGTGGAATTTGGCTTTTGATTTATTTTTATTTTATTTTATTTTTGCTTAGGAGATTAGAAAGTGGAAGGAACTTAGAATATTTACCACACCGATTATATATGGATATACCATGTTAAATGAAGAAAATTAAGTTAGTCATATTTGGGCCCAAAAATGTTCTAATGTTGTACAACTCCATGCAATTTGGACTAGATAATTGTTTCATTATAGTTAATGCTTTTAACATAAATTTTTTAAAACTAACTATACGAAAAAGTTATTTCATAGCCCCAAATAGGGATCATTGAATAGGACAAGGGTCTTCAGATAAGGATTGAATTCAAAAAAAGAAAAAAATTAAAAATTGAATGTCCCCCTTTTTCTAGAAAAGAATATTGACATCTTGGAAGGTAGTTTGGACAAATATGAAGGGTTTTGGCAACAATAGGTTTTTTTTTTTTTTTATTGGAAAACCTCTAATATGAAGGCGATCCCAAAATATAAGCAAGAAGAATAAATTTAAACTATAGAAAGTAATATTCTTATTATTAATGGAATAAACTAAAGGTGTTTAATTTTACTTGTCGAGGAATTATTGATGGATTAAGTTGCATTTATTTTGAAACCTGTCAAAAGCTCTACGTAACCTTTTGGATCAGCTTGTTTTGAAGTTCTTAAGAGAGAGTTTGGCTAAACCTACTTTAGGACTTATAAGATTATATAATTTATATAATATTTTCAAGATTTATAAACTCTACTTAAATGGGTAAGATCGTCCTATAAAGTTTTATTAAAATTTATAATTATAATTGATTATAATTTTTTAAAATAATAATAATAAAAATAATTTAAATACTATGAATAAAAATATAATTTAAAAATATTTATATATTTTTAATATATAAAATAAAATAACTTATAAGATAGTTGAAAATAAGTCACAGATAATTAATTTATTTTTAAATAATTTAAAATTTTAAAATTTATTAATTTTATAAAATAATTACAAAATATTTATGATAAACTTATAAAATATAAAATTTTAAAAATCTTACAAGAGATTCTGATAAGTTTATAGGCTCAGCCAATGGCCGTCTAATTTTTGGGGGTGGGCTAATGAAGTAGCTATAAATTTATTCAAAAAAAGGGTTGCAATAAATTGAAGCAAAGGAAAGAAACTTATTAGAGCCACCAATATTAGGTGTCACGTAATTATTAATTATCACTGGCTTTGTTTGGTTTGAGGACGAAAATAATGAAAATTTTGTTAGATATACTACCCATGTCTTGTTATAAAATTTTCACGTGATAAAAATAAAAATTTTTTACTTGCTTGAATTTATGTAACTATATATATATATACATATACATAACAATCTAATAGTCTAAAAGGATGTTAATTGATTTTCAAAATGTGTGTATATAAATATAAATTTACGTTCCAAGCACTAATTTGATTACGAACAAGTGTAAGAATTAAATTTTAAATATTTTATATATAAAAAATATATATAACAAAGAGAATAAATTAAATTTAAAATTTTGAATAAAAATTTTATTAAATTTCATGCTTAAATTAAGCAAATTTTAAGGAGATTAAAAGGAATGGAAATCTGCATACAAACATTGCCATTGATTTCTTAGGCTGCCGCAGCCAGACAGCACTCTTGGCCCTTTCAAGGGCTGTCGTTTTGTGGGCCATAGTGGGCCATTAATGGGTCACATCTCATTCAAATTGGACCTATTCACTGCTTTTCAATAATTAGGCCAGGCCCATATTGGAGTGTACCATGTTTGATTGTTGCTATCAAGATCGGATATTTTGCTTCTGTAGGTACCACCTAGTTTTGTTATAGACTAAGACACAACAAGTTTTTGCAAATACGTAGTTCGTAAAGCTATCTACATGAATTATATATACTAATAAAAGCAACATATGTATAAATTTATTTATAAATTATAAAATTATTTTATTTTAATTAATTTAAATAAAATTATTTTTAAAATAAAAATATAAAGAATATTTACAGTACAAAATCAATGAACATCGAAAGAATTAGAAATGAGAGGAAATTTGAAAAAAAAAACACAAGTTAAAGTGGTTAGTTAAAAGAAAATAGAGTAAGAAAATGATAAAAGAAATTAAACAGTTTAAAATGAAAATAATTGTATAATTTTAAAATGCTTTAAACCTTATTAACTTAGTATATAGTATAGATAAGTATTAATATTTGTAAATATTTTTGCCATGCATGTATTTTTAAGTGTACTTTTATCAAAAACTGTATGAAAGTAAAAAGAAAAAAATAAAAATAAAATTTAAAAATTAATAAGAATAATAATTATAATGTATGTTTTTGAAGTATAAATTTTGAAAACAAATATTGCCTCTCCGCCTTTCGTCCTACGGATGAGTGATTCTTGACAGTTTTCAACTCTCAAGTGGCACACACCATTCTAATGGCCATTTTTATTTATTTTTATTTTTTAAAAGGCCATTTTTATTTCTAAAATTTTTATCAATAAAAATACGAAAATCAAAAGAACCAACCGATTCTGAGTTGAATCAATTTAACTGGTCAGTCCGATCCGAATTTGAAAACCATACTTAATACGTATATCACAACAACTGCAAGAAATAAAATATGATAATATAAGAAAAAAGAAAAAGACAAAATATAATGCCACACATTTTGGTAGCACTTGAATATGTTCACAATATCATCTCACACGGTAATATATAAAATTATTATTTTGTTAGGTATTATATTTAAAAATTAAGAGTTGAATAAATGAAGCATTGCAATTTTGCATCTTACATAGCCCGAATATCTTGAAAGACATGATAAATCAAATAAGCAGCGAACAAGGTGTTTAGATTTTATGTTCCTACGAGTATAGTAAAATCAAGAAAAGGATCGACAATATTTCGATATGATTATCACTATGCCACATGCTTGAGCCTTATCCAATATGACCCACGCCTCCACTCGCCGCCGCCGTCGCCGCGCCATCCCGACGCTACCCCACCTCCCATTTTCATAATCCATCTATATTTGCAGAAAACTCCAATCTTTTACTTGTGTCAAAGAACTCACTCGCAACACTTTGAGCCATTGGTTTTGTGATGTCCCAAAGGCTCAGTGGCCGCGCTGTCCCTTGTCGCCGCCGGTGATTTCTGCCGGCTGCCTCTCGGCTGCGCTGGCGGTGGTGTCACGGCTGCACACAAAAATTGGGGGGGGGGGGGGGGGGGGGGCGCTGGATTTCTCAGAAAGAATAGATTGCAAACAAGGCCAGATCAGTTGGATATATATATATATATATATATATATATATGTTATCAAAATTTAGGGGCCATTCAAGCATTTTGAATTCGTTACTTCAATCTCATTACAACTCCTATTATATGTATGAAAGCATGGATGAATTTTATGTTTGAGTCTTAGTTTAAAAGAGAGTTGTCTCATGTTGGAAACGATTGGGAAAAGGAAGCATTTGAAAATTTTCATAATATACTCTGTCGAGTGTCGTGTTTTAGCAGGTAATAGAAGTAATTTTTTGAATTTGAGTTTGAACAGATTTGTACATAAGATGTTAGATTTGTAAAAATTTTAAGTGATTAAGAGTTTTAGACAATGAAACAAACATAGCCACATTTAAGCATATTTAATATATCATCAAATACATACTCTCAAATATATTGCTAAACAATTTTTTTTAATTTAAATTTAAAATTTTTTTCTCTAATTAACTAATTATTATTCTATCATTAAATATATTTTTAATCAAATCAATACTTATACATAAACGTATTCACATTTATATATACTTATAGTTTATAAACTAATAATTATTCCTATGTACTATTACATTATTTAATTATTATTTTATATTTTATACATATATTTAAATAAATAAAATTTGTTAAAATATCAAAATATCATTATTAAATATATTATTCATCCTAACATAACTCACACCAAACATTATATCTCACCAAAACCCCACTTCCACCCCACTTCCAAACAACGTTTTAGGAATCCAACGTTAGATCCGTTGGAATAATGATAAATTCAGAATAATCAAAAAGGGCATCCTAGATTTTAATTATCAAGATCAGCCTTATTATTATAAATTATTTTTATTTGTGTTTACCATAACTTTTAATTTAATATTATGTCCCTGATAATTAAGGTAGGTTAATGTTTACTTTAGTTGACGAGTGATGACAAGATGTTGCGGAAAAACCAATATTGAAAGAAGGCCTGTTTTGATTGGTGAGACCCACAGTAATCCCCTGGGGACGCTCCTCCTGGATAAATCCTTTTATTATAATTACCTTCTCCATTGCAAGACCGTTCGAATAATTATGCGCCACGTGGCGGACAATTCTTCTGCACAAATATGACCGTTACTACATTGCAACAATAAAGGCTCTCAAAATAGCCCCACTCTGTTTCAAATATCAGATCGCAGATTTCCGCCTTACGGCATCGTTCGCCTCCTCTCCTCTATCTCTCTCGCATTTTGACCGTGTGAGTGTGGGTATTTTCAGAAATGGGGATCACAATGGAGTCTCAACAAGAGCAGAAGGTGAGAAAATCAAATTGTCCTGTTTATGGATTTTCCTTTTATTATGGTGAATTTTTAGGGTTTTTCAATGATTTTGGCCTGCAAATTTGAAGAATCGAGAGATTTTATTTGCATTCTTCATTTTTTGTGTAATGTTTGTTTCCATTTCTGCTTTAATTAGCATAGTATACATTTATTTTTTTATGTTTGCGTATTACTTTTCCTTTTTTGGGTTTCTCAGAATTTGTCTTTCATGGTAGATTTTTTTTCCTTCATCGTCTCCGTCTTTCTGACTGTCGTTTCTCCCAACGATACGTTTGGAAATGAAGTCTTAATTCACTGGAGTGTTTTATCGTTCATTCTACTGATTTTAGATATTGTGTAACAAAACGGAAAACAACTGGCATTGCAATTATGACTTTGAAATTCAATCAGACCATGTTTAGCTGAAGAATTCTCTTAAATTTTAGGGGTTAGGGTTGTGATTAAAAAGGATATCTGGTTTCAGTTTTAGCATTTTTTTTATGTGGGACATATACATACCCCTAGTGAAAATTGCACATCAATAAAGTGAAATGATATTGGGCCTTGATTTCTGAAGTGGTACTCTTGTTTTAGATTCATGTTCTATCAAATGTAGCATCAAGTTAATCTCCTTTTTATCAGTTTCTGTTCCTACATTATGCAAAGAGACAATTATTGTGGCCTGTAGATTCTTTGCATTGCACAAGAAGTTTGTAATATCCTTGTGCAATATTTATAATACTTGTTTTTATAAGAATAACTGTTAACTCGTGAGGTATTTTCTGATATGCAAAATTATGTTTCCCTTTTCTATAGGCTTCTTCAGAGAGCACAGCAGCAGAGCAAAAGAGGTGGACCCTCAACGATTTTGACATAGGCAAGCCACTTGGCAGAGGAAAGTTTGGACATGTATATCTCGCTAGAGAAAAGAGGGTTAGTGCTGCTCAAATCAATAATCTTACAATCAACTGAACTTTAAACTTGTTTGCTATGATCTGGAGTCAGGAACAAAACCCAATAACTAAGTAGTTTTGTTTTGAATGGCATAATGCACCGAATAAGAGGCAGATAAACATTAGGAATTGATGATTTAGTAGCTGAACAGCAGCTCTTGGAAAACTAAACCTAACTTGGGAAAGGATTAAACAGATTAATGGAAACTTGATTTATCATTTATATTTGCTGAGGATTACTTGGGCTCCTAGTTGTAAAACTTGAACTAAATTTATATTTTCCTTCTTCAAGCAGAGCAATCACATTGTAGCACTAAAGGTGTTGTTTAAGAGCCAGCTGAAACAGTCCCAGGTCGAGCATCAGCTTCGCCGTGAAGTGGAAATTCAAAGCCATCTTCGACATCCTAACATCTTACGACTCTATGGTTACTTCTATGACCAGGCAAGCGGCTTTTCTTTTCAGTCTCGGAGTTGTAGGAAATGTTGTGCTAGACTATTTTTAGATAGGGATTATTATACACTGATTTGTAGCACATTTACTGCAGAAACGAGTTTATTTGATTCTTGAATATGCTGCCAAGGGAGAACTCTACAAAGAGCTACAGAAGTGCAAATATTTCAGTGAAAAACGTGCTGCTACTGTGAGTCCTCATTGTCTCCATCCTCATAATCACCATGTTTAGTTCAAATATTAATCCGTCGGTCTCTTGTATATTTCATGGAATGAACAGTACGTTGCATCATTAGCTCGGGCACTTATATATTGTCATGGGAAGCATGTGATACACAGAGACATCAAACCAGAGAACCTTCTGGTTGGAGCACAGGTAAATGTAGTAGGCTCTTGCCTGTTCAGTTGGAAGAAAATGTTGCACTCCTCTTTCTCACTGTACTAGTGTTTCATATTGCCAGGGTGAACTGAAAATTGCAGATTTCGGCTGGTCAGTGCACACTTTCAATCGCAGGCGGACTATGTGTGGAACTCTAGATTATCTTCCACCTGAGATGGGTATATGCTTATTTTAATGCAATCTCCATGATGCATGATTAAGAGGGTGTTTGGGTGACCTTATAAGCTTTTCAAAATATTTTATAAGATATTTGAAACTTATAAGTTGAATATTTTTTTTGTTTATAAAAGAGCTTGTAAGGTCTAAAAATAAGATGCTTATTTTTATGAATTTTATAAGCTATTTCATTTTTAAACATTAAAAATAGTATAATTATCCTTAAATTACATTTTATTGATGGTATTTACTTTATTTTCATTATTATTACATTAAAAAAATTATCATCAACCACAATTACAAATTTCAATAAAATAAGACGATTTTAACAAATACTTTATTAATTTATTTTTAAAATAAAATTTATAAATTCATAAGCTACATGATCTTATAAACTATATAAAAAACTAAGCTTAGCCAAACACCCTCTAAGAGTTTAAGAGGGTGTTTGGGTGACCTTATAAGTTTTTCAAAATATCTTATACGATATTTGAAACTTATAAGTTGAGTATTTTTTTTGTTAATAAAAGAGCTTGTAAGGTCTAAAAATAAGATGTTTATTTTTATGAATTTTATAAGCTATTTCATTTTTAAATATTAAAAATAACATAAATATCCTTAAATTATATTTTATTGATGGTATTTAATTTATTTTCATTATTATTACATTAAAAAAATTATAATCAACTATAATTACAAATTTCAATAAAATAATACAATTTTAGCAAATACTTTATTAGTTTATTTTTAAAACAAAATTTATATGTTCATAAACTACATGATTTTATAAACTATATAAAAAAATAAGCTTAGCGAAAAACCCTCTAAGAGCCGGTTGGGCAACTGTCGTGATTAATGCAAAATCATTTCATAGCGGCTCAGCACCTAACATCAAGCCATATTGCCGAGGAATTATTATTCTTCAGCCAACAGATGTCTTCTTCTGTTATATTTTCTGCTAGTCAATGACCCTTTTCTGCATTGTAAACTTTATTACAGTGGAGAGTGTGGAGCATGATGCGAATGTGGACATATGGAGCCTTGGTGTCCTGTGCTATGAATTTCTCTACGGGGTGCCTCCTTTTGAAGCCAAAGAGCATTCGGACACATACAGAAGGTAAACAAGCTAGGCTTCAGAAATGGGAAAGATATGTGTCTCAAACTGAATGCCACGTAATAACAAGGTACAATCTGATTGTGCACTGTACAGGATTGTCCAGGTGGATTTAAAATTCCCTCTGAAGCCAATAGTCTCTTCAGCTGCAAAAGATCTCATAAGTCAGGTAATAACACCACTTTTCCAACGGAAGCTGAAGCTTGTCTTTTTAAGTTCATCTGTTTATTCTTGTCTTCTGGTTTTCCTACAGATGCTGGTCAAGGATTCTCCGCAGCGTCTGCCGCTACACAAAGTGCTTGAGCATCCGTGGATTGTGCAGTATGCCGACCCCTCCGGTGTTTACAAGGGTTGAATTATATGATGTGCGCGTCATCACTGATTAAACAGAATTCTAGTCCCCTATTTGACTGCCATTAGTAATTTCCATGTGAAATATCATCAGTTTCTGTTGCGTCACCCACCAAATGAGAGAGGATTATATTGTTCTTCCCAGCGTTATTGCAAAATCAATCACAGAATGTGTTCTGGGTCTTAGCTGGGATTGTATTTTCTGCAGTTTTTATGCTTCACTGTATGGAGATTTATTTATTATTTATTTTAAAATTAGTGGCCTTATTGAATTAAAATGTTTTTAGATCTTGTGCATTTTTGGTATGATGGAAAAACAGAGAAGGTTATGTTTGGATGCAAATTCTGGTAGATTTTGCAACCATAAAAAATATTTGCTTCCAAATCTATTCTTTATCAAAATAATACTTTTTTTATATTATTTTACACTATTTTTAAATTTTTACGTGACGTTTTTTCAACAAAATTTGCATCTGAACCAAGTTTTAAAACTTTTGTGGGCCTTACGCTCCCTAGTGTTTCCTGGGCCATTGCTGCTGGGGGAAAGCCGTTGGAGTCGGGACATCAGACTAAGAAACGCTTGGCTTATTGAATTAAGGAGCGAATCAAGAGTTTCACAGAGATGGTGTTTGGCTCAAACTTATTTATAAAAGCTTGTACGATTATATATAGCTTATAAAAATAAATTAAAAATATTTAGTAAAATTATCTTATAAAATTTTATTGAAATTTAAAATTATAATTGATTATATATTTTATGTAATAATAATAAAAATCATTTAAATACTATTAATAAAATATAATTATAAGATGTTTAAAATTAGATGAGAAAAATTAACTTATTTTTAAGAAATTAATAAATTCCAAACATATTTTATAAGCTTGTAAAGTCTTTTATCTAAAAAAATATCAAATACTTATTAAGAACTTATAAACTCCTAAACATCTTATAAGATGTTCTTGACAATTTATAAATTCATCCAAACACTCTCAATTTATTTTAAAAAGTGTACGAAACCTCTTATCTTAAAATAGTTTTGGAATTTACAAATTCATATATCTTATTTTAAAATAGATTCACAAGGTGTTCAAACAAAAATAACAAAGTCATGTTTATGTGACATTGTGGAAATTTATATATTTTTCAGTATTAATCATGATCAAAATGGAAAAAATATTATCAATATAATGGAATTAAAATTATTTATGTCAATTTTTAATATATAAAATAACATAAAATATAAAGTATTTCAAAGTAAGCAGTAGATAACAGACTGATTTTACCCAAAAATTTATTAAACAAATTTAAAGAGTAAAAGAGAGATTTTAAAGAACCTTCAAGGTCAGCCAAACACCATTTAAATAAACTCACTGGCCCTCTTTGTGCTAGAATATCAAATAAAAGTGACCTAATTTGAAACCTAACGCTGTAAAGCAAACAACGCTTCATCAACTTTTATCGTCTAATTGAGGACGAGAACCTGATGCCCATTCGTTCAACGATTTGAAGGCAAAAATGGCATACCAAATAGATTCTGAACGTACACCAACGGGCAAGGCTATGTTTCTATACATTTTCACATAATCAAATAAAACCTATACTTTAATCGTTCGCATTTAATTTTAATTCTTTTTCTCTTAATTTATATCAACATACAGCTAAAAGTCCAAAAAAGGAAAAACACAGCCCTGGCTTTTCGTCACAACCAAGAATATTCCCACAATTTCTCAACTTCCGATTATTTCAGAGTCCGTGGAAGATCTCAAATGACCAAATGAAGCAACCATCAGATAAGTAGAACCGTTTGGGTTCCCAACATAATTATTTGCTTTGGTAATAACAGAACGCTTTTTCGTTTTTTCCCCCACAGCAGATTTCAGCAATACATCACTGAAATATAACTGATACACCTTCCGTTTGATTCACTCTTAAATTTGGCAAATGCTAACAGTGAAGAACATTAAACGAGAGCAGTTCCAAGCAACGAAACTAATGCACACAGAAGAAACATTTCTAAGTCCAGCATCTCTAACTATAAATAGAGCTTCCAAATAAAAGGAACAACATAAAATAAATTCAGTGCCTGAAGCTGAGGCATCCTAACAAATCAGTGACCTTGAAAAATTTTCCTACATGATCCCATGAATCCAATATTATAGTAAATATCCTAAACATTGAAAGTGAAATACAAGATCAGTTTCCTTGCAAACTCATGCAGATGGGAACTACTCAAGTACAGGTGCCTGTGTTTCATTGGTGCTGGTGTCGATACCCAGGTTCTCATCATCATCTTTCAGTCCCAGGAAGCTTGGTTGATTAGTAGAGGAGAGAAGCCTGGCCCACATTCTATCAGTTATGACAACTTGGTTTTGCTTTTCAGTAACCCGCTGTGCACAAACAATTTTATCAATTTCACATGATACCCAACACAGAGCACTAAAAACCCAATTTTCTTGGCAAAAAATAAAATGAGGGAGAAAATTTGTTATATAAAGAGATGTTGATAGTGCTAGTGACCTATCCAAAATTTTTCCCTTTGGATGGAAGGTGGGGTGTCGTGGACCTCACGGCTGGTAAAGTTATACACGATCAAAGACAAACACATATAATCAAATTGTACAAGGTCTAATGAAGATGACCATAGCTAAATTCATTTTTAAGCTCAGTATAGTTTATAATTAATTGAGTCTAGTTTTGATATTTCAAAAATTTCTGATTTTTCTGACATTCATGATTTGAAATTTCACAATTAGTTGCTTGATGTTGTTAAACAGTGTAACGATTATAAATCCAGTTGTGGTAGTATTAGCTCATCTTTACGAGTCACAAGTCTGGCCCTGGTGGAGATAAGAGCCCCTTGAGGCCCTACTTATTGAGGTGCACTCGATGTTAACAGATGGTAAAGGTGAGGAGTAGGAGCATCCAAATTGAAAATTTATTGGGACTGGGCACATTTTTTCATAAATTAAGATCTAGTAAGAACGGGTGCATCCAAATTGAACTTATAAGATCTTACTACTACAACAAGCGAAGTTCAATTTTATAAAAGATATACACTACAAACATGCCTCAAGAACCTGAGTTGGATAGCAGAGAGCAGGAGACCTGAGAAAGTGGAAATCAATTCTTAAGTTGAAATCACTTACATTGAAGGGTATGTATGATTGGTGGCCATTGACAAGCCCAGATGTGAAGCCTGTGTAACCTGCCATTGCTCCATGGACAGCACTTTGAGCAAGGAGCGTGCAGTATACATTATCAGATGCGTTGCTGGGAATAGCACGGATCATGTAAGTTGGATCTGGAAAACTATCAAGTTAGTTCCCTAATTTGGTAGAAACTGGATAAAATGGATTCAGCATGTGTGTACTAATTACCTATATATTTTAGAGTAATCGGAATTTTATTTTGCTTGGCAAAATGTTCCTGTCAAATGTCAAAAGAGAAAAGTAGCCAAATTAAAAATTAATCAACATAATGATGCTTTTGAGAAAATTCGAGTTCAAGACCATTAAGCTAATAGAGAAGAAACATGTTTAACATTACTAGGTTCTTTCATACCCTGCCATCTACCCTCACAATAAAATGAAAATTTCATCATGCTGGTTTATGATATCAAAAAATCATGTTTGGCTTGGATCAAAGGGAAAGTGTCAATTAAAACTGACATTATCCTAGTCATCTTAAATTCACTCTATCAAGGGCTTTGCAGCCAAAGTCCATAAACATCACAGAAATATAACAAAACCATCTCAATAGATTCTCCTGCAAATAATAGGTACTGCTTAAAAAAACCCAACTTAACATTCCAATCTTACCCTTTATAAAATTTAGAGAGAGATGGTTTTCCTTCTACAGAACAACCATTATTAGCGGTGGTTCCGGAAGAGAAATGAAAGTGATTTTTTCCCAGAAACCCCATACCCACTTCGCATCAACTTCCCCCACTCAAAAGCAAAAGGCCAAACAAACAGCCCCAACCCCCACCATAAAGAAAAGCAGTCACAAGGCAATCACCATTCTCACAAAATACATACTTCTGTTTAGATACAAGAATGGGAGAATCAATACTTAGGTTTGGATACAAGAATGGTGACAAGTGCATGCAAGGCTGTTTGTGCTCTCAAGACAATTCAAAACATTTGCTGGATCACTCCCAAGGTATTCACATGTTTTTCTATCTCTTCATGGAACACACTTATGAATTTACCCAAGAAAAAAAACATGTAGGAAAAAGCACGTTAAGTAATAGCCAAAAACACCCTATCTGTATGACCCTATACCTTTATTTTTTGAGAAATCCACAACCCAACATCTTGAAGTAGCTTGTTCCCTGAAGCATCTAATTCATTTCTTGCTGCGAGGAGCTCCTGTCCTGCGCCTTCAGCAATTACAATGACCATATGCCCGTTTTCTTTGAGGCTTCTCTCTACATATTCAAACAGTCCACCTTTTCCTTCAAGATAAAAGGGTGATTCTGGAATCAAACAGCAGTCCACATCTCGACTGGCCAGAGTAGCATACATTGCAATAAAACCTACATCAATGTTTCCAACAAGTTTAGAAGAAAAAATGGATTGTGCTAGCATGAAAGAAACTGGCAACAACAGTTGCAAAGTTCAAAGAGGATATAGCTCACACTTTCTGAAGTTGCCACATGTTTCACTTTTTTAACAATGAAGTATTGCTTATATATTGTACATTTTCTTTCTTATAATGAATTAAATAAAATAATTGAAATTTTCAGAATTTCAAACAAGGTAGTTGTCTATTAGATGCACCATAGCTGAAATAAATGCAGGAACATCCCAAATCAGACCACAAAACCTTGGAAAGTTAAGTCCTCCGCAAAATAATTGTTCAGAGATTTTAAGTGTGTAGGTTCATCTTACCACAGTAGCGGCCCATTAGTTTCACTACTCCAATTCCATTCTCTGCACTCTCAGCTTCAACATGTGCAGCATTAATGGCACGTTGAGCTTCCTCTACAGCAGTATCAAAGCCAAATGACTTGTCAATAACCTGCAAACAAAAGCCAAAGCAAAATGGAAATGTGACAGAAAAAAAAAAAGAATTCAATTAACAGGCACAAAAAACAGAAATAGAAAAAAGAACTAACAAATTACACATAAAGGAAGTAATTTCACAAGATAGTTGAGGTTTAATGTGCACAAGCATATAGGATACAAGCTGATGGGTGATCCATTCATCAAAAATTTTGAAACAGACAGGTTGTGTTTCTGTATGTAAAATTTCAGACTTTGACTTTGAAACGCATATTTTTGTTAATTTGGGGAGAGAGACACCTTTCACGTCGATGCTTAGAATTTAGGTTATGAAACAGAAATAATATGTGTGAAGAGCAAAGAGGTGTTCCTTTCCTTAAGGTTAATCAAATGAATAGAAACAAACAAATTCAATTTGAGGTAGCAGTCCATCCAATAAGAAGTGAATGATTAGAGATACCGGAATATCATTGTCAATTGTCTTGGGTATACCAGCAACAGCAACCTTAAGCCCGCGCTTTCTGACTTCCTGAGAACAAAAATTATTGGTAAAGGGAACAAGAAGACAGTTCTCAAGAAGATCTCCTCAAAAGCCAACACATGCTGTAAGGATAGAAAATCAAACACTACATAATTTTATTGTTAGCAAAATGGCATCTCGCCAGTTCATGTATAAAGCCTGCTATTTCAATACATAAAAATAATAGGAAAAAGACAATTCAATAGAAATATGGTCAAGCTACCTAACTGCAACCTTGACATACCACTGTAGCCAAAATAAAAGCTCATGTAAGTTCACAAGATGCAAATCTTCTTGGAGAAATACAAACAAAAACCACCTTACAAGATAATACACTCTACAAAAAAGGAAGCACAATTAGCCGAGGACAAGTCAGCTCATCTTATGTGAAACATTCATCACATGAATAAAAAAAATTCATCAAATTAAATATAACTTCTGCTAAGAGTTCCTTCAGAAATTAAATTCCATTTCCAAGAACTCCCCCCGCTGGCTTCCATAAAACCATCTGTCTAACAAGCAGATGTAATAGTGCTCTTTAAAGTATAAATTGACAGACATGTGGCTACTAGAAGTAACTCTATTCCCCAAATAAGGATACCTCATAGATTACAGCTGCTCCTCTCTGGGTCCCATCTCCTCCAATTACATAAACCTGATCCAGTAATACCGTTTGTCAAAGACAAAATGCAGTTTGTTGCATACCAAAAAAGTAGAAGTAAATTCTAGAAAGAACATAGAATCAAGAGATATTGGGGTACAATGTTTCAACAACATTAAGTACAATATAACACAAGCCTGATTGATTCCGCGGTCCTGAATGTTGTCAACAATCTTCATGGTATCATGGCCACCTCGAGATGTTCCCAAAATTGTCCCACCACGCTTATGTATGTCATTCACAAGCTTTGGCGTCAAAGTCATGGTATTCTTTGCATAAAAACCCCTGTACCCTCCCTAAGAATATAGATATTGCCTTTAGGAGACTAATAAGTATGCAAGAAAATCATGACATTAGTCTCATCAACAAAACTGCATTGAAGAAGATATGAAATTTTAACAGTTTTTAAAACTGGCAATGCTGGTGGAGATAGCAGAATTATCAGCTTTGCATTCAGAAAAAATTACAAGATCATATATCCTTCATAAAGAAAGAGAGATGTAGCTTTTATAAACTAGTGTTACAGTTACAAAGATTTACAACAATAAAAGTATACATGTATATGGCCAGCAATTTTCTAAAGATAATAATCGTCACTACTAACATTTACAATAAACCAACTAACCTCAATACCAAGGACTTTGTTGACTCCATACATATAATCAAGACTATGTACAATTTCCCTTATCACTGTGTTTAGCCCTGGGCACAAACCACCACATGTCACGATACAAGCACGAACCTCGTCTGAAGTAAAATAGACCTGCGTGCATGAAATGAAAATGTAAACAAATTTTGCTGAACTTCCTAAGGGCTGAGCAAAGGAAAAATGAATATATACCTTCTCACGAGGTCCAGCACGCCGAAAGTGTACCCCTCTTGGAGTATCCTTGTGAACAACAACCTGTAAAACACCAACATATATATCAGAATTACTTAAGAATAGTCTGAACTACAATTAAGGCACAGTGAACTAACCATTTCAGTTTTCGATGCCTGAGTTCAATTATAACGTTATAGAGAAAAGGTGAATGGACATATAGAAGGTTTTGTGTTCTAGACAGAGGAAGTGATTGGCTAGCCTCATCAAAGTAAATTATAAGCAGCACAGGGACACAGAAATCACAAATCTCACCTTCTACAAAAAATAGGGACATGAATATAAACTCATTCGGACAAATAAGCATTTTCACACTCCAGAAATAACGAAATATGTAATCATATTAACCTAAAAACCTCAAAATGTTTTATATTTCCAACTTGGAAGTTTTACCATGGCCCTATTTACCATAAGTTTCCACACCATTTTAAAATCCATTTTCATTTTAAAGCAAACCATTCATGCATGCTTGCTTATATTGGTTTATGGGAAGCCAATATTCTGAGTAACTGCTGCTTAAAGAAACGAAAATAATAAATACAAATCTGACATACAACCTAGATTTAAAAACAAGTTCAAAAGTAGGAATGACCTTTTGTGGAATGCTATCATCCATGTCAACGAAGTACTGCCTGAACTCATAAGCAAGATTACAATTTATTAACAGTTACGAAGAGCAAAAAAGCAACAAAATAGACACTGATGAAAAAAAGAAGATCAGCTCACTTAACAACTGAATATGAAGGATTGGAGCGTAGTGGATTGGGATAGGTCTGCAAAAAAATCAAACATCAAGATTGATAACCTCAAGGACTGAGCAAAAAATAAAAAACAGTGATCAAAATAAGCATATAATGGGAAGAAACTAAATCCAACCTTTATCTCCTGTATTTCCTAAATAGTAAACATGCTCCTTTAAGTAGCTAAGTACAAGATACTATTCAGTCACTTTTTCGACTAATTTTACTTCACCATGCCTAAAACAGGACACCAAAAAATTCATGCTAGAGCCTTGACTGAACAGGGAAAATGAATTTCAACCAGTACTGATTAAAATGGTACCTTATTCTACACATAGGAAAAGTTGCCTGAAACTTTAATACTTTCAACAAGGAAATTTAACTGAAATGTCTGGTTTATATTTACCAGTCAACATGTTGAAGTAAAATAAAGATCATAATACATGACAATTCAATATTTTCAATTCCATCACAAACATCACATCTCACCATTAACAATCTAATACAAAACCCACATGCAAACTCTAACAAAACAACAGAATCTTTGAACTCTTAAGATACATGTAATAGGTGAAAAAAGTTGTCCAATCAAAAGATGTTAAACAGTGTCAGATATAAAGAAGAGGTAAAGGAAGTAACCGTGTGTGCAGCATGTTCAGACCATAGCTTACTTACATGAGGAGGCAGATTCAGTACATGAATTCATTTTACTCACATCTCAACACTACACAAATAAATGCAGGGCATTTTTTCAGGATGAACCCGGCTTAATTTTATATATTTAGCACTCACGAGAAAGGAAACTCAACTTAATTTTAAGAAAGACTACTTCCATGCTTATCCAGTTACGCCACACTGCAGGATCGATGGCGAGTTTAGTTGAAACTGCTTCTTTGCTTTTAAGGTTAAGTTCTTTCTTTTAGCTTGCCTCAAAACTACATTCATTTCTTCTAAAGCTAGCTAACTAAATAAACTCAAACCATCAGCAATAAAAGAAAACTTGCAGCAATCCATATTTCTACATGCACCACATGCATCCTTGCTTTTTTAAGGTTAAGTTCTTTCTTTTAGATTGCCTCACAACTATATTCATTTCTTCTAAAAGCTAGCTAAATAATGAACTCAAACCATCAGCAATAACAGAAAACTTGCGGCACTCCATATTTCTTCATGCACCACATGCATCCTTACTAAATGTCCTTGCACTGTTTTGCAACATTATATATATATAATTCCAAGGAGTTAACACTAATCTCACTCTAATAGTAACATCCAACTTCGACAATTCACATTTCACAACTCCAACAGAAAGATTCCAAAATCAAATTACCACACCAAATTTCATCCATTCATAGCATTACTTTGGTGGGAAACTACACAAATTCTCGAGTGAACTTGCACTAAAATAGCATAATAACTATCAATGCGAGACGAAATGATTATGCAAGCAAAATTTCCCAACTCAAATCCACGAATGCGAGCGCGCAACAGACCTAAGCGTACCACGATTGACCAAAACACGATCACAGAATAATACGCACCATGAAACAAGACAGTGACTTGCAACAATAACGGATGGAGTGCAACATTTGAAAGCGCAGATACCATGGACACAGCACGTCTATGTTTGGGTGAAATGGAAAAAACGGGAAAAAAACAAAAAAAACAACTTACAGGGAGATCCGGAATGTAATCGGTGAGATGAGGTACGTCTTCGAGTACGTATCCGAAGTCCCCTGTGGCCACCTTCATCTGAAAATTGTTCTCCGAGCCCATGCTTTCTCCCAAAATTAACAGTCTCTGCTCGATTAAAATCAAATGCAGAAAAAAAAATTAAAAGTAAATGATTGCAATGTATCTCTATCTCCTTCTCGATTTCTAAAGAGAAAGGCGGATGCAAATTGGACGGAAATGGGGCTCCGATCTTCGCGCGGCGCCCTAGTGTTAATTGTCAGAATCTCTGCGTCACTTCAGTCGCTTTCAAACTCCGTGAAAGGGTACGCCTTCCCAGCTTTGTGCAAGATAATGATTATTCGACTTAGATATTTTTATTTCTAAATAATAACTTGAACTCGTAATATACAGCGACAGTGAGTTATATAAATTTTATTGGTTCAAATATACATAAAATTCAAGTAAAATTGCTGCAAAAAAAGTACTAATACACGTGTGGTCTTGCAGCAGAGGATAGTGCAACTGCTGCCTGTGACACTAACAAATAGTCACAAAACTATAAAATTAATAAATAATATTTTGCATAAAGCATATAAAAATAAATAAATATTCCCTTGCACACGGTTAAACAACAAATTCATTAAAATATTTGTAAAAATATTAAATAAATGATTTTTTTTTATTTTTTTTATCGGATGGGTCCAGTTGAATTTTTTTTATACTATCAGTCAAAAATTATGTAATAAGAAAATAATTATACAAAAAGTTAATGCAATGCCGGTTAATTTAAATTATGTGAAACTAGCCCATGCGATAGTATCTGAAAAACGTTGATAAATAAAAAAATATTCAAGGCAGAAGTCGGATGGGAAGGATGTAAGTTTTGCCGTGGTATATTTTAAAATACAAAAAATATTAAACATTAATTTTTATGTTTTAAATAATATGTCTGTTCAAAATGATAACACCACCAAGCAGATTAATCACAGGGAGTATCCACGTACCAACGCATGAGCATGCGCATTTATAAATTCAACGTCATGTATTAAGCCAAAAAAAAAAAGTGGATTTATAGGTCATTTATATATATATATATATATATATATATATTTTGGGTTGTTTTTTATTTGTAAACCAACTTATACTTGAAATACTGAGGCCATGTTTGGGAGGGGATTTTCTAAGGAGAGTTGTATTGGAATAAGTAATATATTTAAAATTATTATTTTGATATAATGATAACATGATTTATTTGAATTAATATATTTAAATATGTATGAATTATATAATAATAATTGAATGATGTGATGATATACAAATATAATAATTATTTTTTAAGATATATACCTGCGTGATGGAATAAGTATGCATATTATATATATATAAGTATTAATTTGATTATAAATATGTGTAATAATTAAAAAATAATTAGTTAATTATATATGTAAGGCATTTTTATTTGAATTTAAATTTGAAAAAATATTTTACAGTATAAAATATTTGATTATATGGAATTAATCGATGAACAAGGATGAAATGGGGCTAACAAACATAGCCTTAAAAAAATACTATCAAGACATGTTCATTTTTAAATATGGTTTTAAAGTCTATTGAGATTATTTTGAAAATTATTAAATCACATTTAATGCGTGAAATTAATTATTCTCGATTTTAGTTATTTTATGTTGAATTTAATATTAATCAAGAATTTTTATTTATCATAAAAACAAATGATTAAATTTAATAAAATAATTTATTTAATTTAATTATTCAAAGTGACATAACCATAAATTATTACTTTTAAGCGAGTGTCGAAGTCTCAAAGATGGTTAGAAGGCAAAATAAAACTGAAAAGAGATTAACAAAAATACAGTTAGAATCCCCATTCGGGGATGAAATGATAAAACTCACGTGGTAAATGGCATAAATTTGGATAAAAATTTTCGTTTGTAGTCTCAATAAATTTTTTCCATCCTTTTGACATGAAAAAATAAAAAAGTAAAAAAAAATCTATTTGTTTTGTTTATGCTGTTGCTAACAATAAAAACATGGTATGTTTGTTTTATAATTATTTACCAAAAAACAAAATACATTTAATTATTACTTATATTTTTTTATCTCTTATTTCTCTTATTTTTATATAATTTTTAAGATAAAAATATTTAAAAATACATATTAAAATTTAAAAATAAATAAAGTCGAGAATTTTAAGTCCACATGTGAAAAATAACTAAATGACTGTAAATAATAAAATATAAAAGAGATTGTCTTAAATTTGCGTCGCTTGGAACCTATGTAAGATTAAGGCTCACTTTTTGGTTACTATATTAAAATATTTTTGCTTCCAACAAAACCTTTAATTTTTATTAAGTATTACTTATTTTGTTATCTTTCCTCAATTTGTTATATATTTTTGTTTATGTCAATTTCAACTTACTTATTTTTTAGATTTACTTTTGCTACGTTCGAAAAAGAGGTTGCCCTCTGATATAATGTTTGAAAAAAATATTAAAATAAGTATTTTATTTATAAAGAGAATTTTAATAGGAGGAATATATAATTTATTTTAATATGCATATAAAATGTAAAATAATGATTGGAAGATGTAATATAATAGTTTATAGAGATAATAATTATGTTTTATAGTATAAATAAAAATAAATATAAATATAGATATGATATAGATATATAATTTTTAATTTGATTGTAAACATGTACAATGATTTAATAATAATGAATTATATATATTCATCAAATAAGAAAAATTTTATTTTTAATTTTAATTTTAATAAAAATATTATGGAATGATTTATTTAAAAGTATGGAGAGTGGGACGATGTTTTAGGGTTGGCAGATAAGTTCCAAACGCAACCTCCATGAATAACACAGAATTTTTGTTAAAAAAAATAATTTATTTATGGAATATTGCTAGTTCCTGGGAAGTGACATGCCAAAAAATTTGAGTTGAACGAATTGCCATTGGTCCGCAAAAATATATATTTATTTATTTGATGGGAAGCGTTTGGTCTTTTCCCCACGGCGTCTCGTTCACACTCCGTAGAGTTCATTCACCGGAACCGATTAACCCCCCACTCTAGCAATATGCCAGCCACCCTTCCGCGGCGGCCCTCCGCCAGTCGGCCGTCACTCGAGTAACTGCCTTGGTCTTCCAAAGTTCGGATTTGAGTCCAAATCCCTAATCCCGAAATTATTAGTCCAGCCTCTCATATCTCCGGTCGCAGCCAGGGACAAAATCCGCCGGTCCTCTTATTTCTTGTTGGCACTCTGCAGTACGGCACACTTTCTTTTGGCTGATTTTTCTGCTAATAGAATCTTACGGTGTTAGAATTGCACAATTAGTGCTGAAAATTGTGCGGCTAATTGAATTTTCTGTGTCTGGTGTTTCTATTTTCGAAAAACAGTCTGCCGCGGATCTGGAGTTGTAGCAAGATATACGTGAAGGTCCTCATTCATCGTGTAAGAATCCCAGGCTTCACTATTGACAGACCACGCTCTTTCGGTGTGCTCTTGATTCATATCTTCTGGTGCAAGTTTTGCCAGAAAATCTAAGTAAGAAAGATGGACTCAGATCTTGGAATGTCACTGGACAAGCTCCCGATAAAGCGGCTAGAAATCATAGAGGAGAATGGCGACGAACGCTTCCCCTCGTTAGTGTTGCTCTACACTTGCCTTTCATAATATCAGTTCTATGCGTATGTGGATGGATGATGCGATATTGATGCATACTTTTGTAGCAGTGATGTAGGTTATGATGAGAAGAGATTGAACTTGATAAGGAGAATAGACTTTGCATGGGCCGTAGAGAGAGAGGATCCCAGTAAGAAGCAGAAAAGTGAAGGTGCAACTGCTAAGGAAGGCACAGCAGCCAATCAACAGCAATGGCAGTGGCAGAGCTTGGTGGAGAACCTGCGCTTGGCTCACCAAGAGCTCTCTGTCATCATCGATCTCATCAACACGGTAAAACTTAGTTCTTCATTCTTGGACGTAACAATCCATTTCACATTGTATGTATTCAGAAATGCCAATTGAGGATGAGCTCTTGTTGACTTGATGCGTGAGGATGAGTGCGGACTGCAGTGTGTAAACAATTTGTGAGTGGATGATTTCATTTCAGTAAAGTCCTGCTTTGATTTTAATAAATTCAATGAAAGCGGAAGCTAGGGTAAGGCTACGCTCAATGGGTATTTAAAATGCTCGTGAAGGTGTGTTATAATATATGCATGTATTGCACACATCGAAAATTAAATGGTGAGAATTTGAGAGCACAGTTTAAGACAAATGGCCACTGGAAACACCGAGCACCTGTGAGATAGATCACAATATTGCTCAGGTGGCATCTTTGCAGCCAAATCATCTTCATGGTGGTCTGTTATTGCTAAGTTATTAATTTAGCTTCCTATCTAGAGAATGCATCTTGCTTGGGTTTAAGAGAGGAAATAGATGAATCTTCAATTAACTTAGTTATTGACATTTTACTAAATCTCTCAATAGGCTGCGTCAACTTGATGAACTATTTGAGAATTGATGTTTAAACAATGTAGGACTTCTAGATTCATTCTGTAGTAATACATATTTCAGCCTGCCTATACAATTCACTTGGTTGATAATTTCATAATGCTTTTATCTCCTTTTTCTCTTTCCTGATTGTTACCTGGTGTGTTAAACAAAACTGTACAGTAATTGAATTACCATGAACTGTCGAGGCTTGATATAAACTTCTAGTTTTAATTCGAATTTTAATGATGTACACAGGTGGAGGCAAATGATGCTGTAACAGTTGCAGGCATGACTCGACCAAAGCAGTTGCCAAATGAGCATCTATCTGACCTTGCTGTGTCTATGGCAACCAAGCTACAGTGTTTCCGGGTACTCTTGTGCCTTCCTAACCTAAAGAGGTTTCGTTAATTTTGGCCCTTCTCATGAATGAGCCAAAATTGGGTTGCTGGGTTAATTGGCTGTAGTGAAATTTTGATTTTTGAATTATGTTCAGTGTATTAGTGGAAGCTTTGAGTGTACACTCCTAGCCTACATAGTGTCTATTTCTTCCATGCATTTAAAAATGCGATCTTGTATTATGTTTTAAGATCTTGTGGTGATTTTCAGAATCTTGGAAAATATTTCAAGCAATCTGCCAAAGCATTGGAAGAGCAAATAGCTAGAGAAGCTAGGTTTTATGGTGCCCTCATTAGGTGAGTGTTGAATGCCCAAAGAACTTTTGGAGCAGAATTACATATCATTTGCTCAGTTTCTCTTTCCTTTGCTTCCAGTGATAATCCTATAGTTGCATTGTGTTATAAATAACAGATTGCAACAAAACTGGAAAATTAAGCGACATCGGGTCGTGGCTGCTGCATCTGGCAACGAAGGATTTTATATCGATTTATTTGACAATTCCTTATATGATTCAGCCTACGTATTTCGTCCATCTTCCTTGTCTAGAATTCTTGTTGAGCATGATACAGCTGGAATGCTCACGGTGAATTTGCCTCGAAATTCATGCCACTCCCTCCAATTTGAGTTTATTGGTTTAAATTCAGCTTCTAATTTGAGAAAATCTGGTGAGACCTTGACAAAGGCCACAACTGAGGATTCTTCTAAAGAACCTAGCAAGGAAACTGCAAGTGATGATGAACGAGTGAGGGAAATACATTTAACCCTCTGTGAAGTTCATCGAGCCATACATAATGACCAGGTGTGACATACTCTCAGTTCTTTCTGTGTTTATCATTTTCCTGGTTACATCTATTTTATAATTTATGCAAAAAGGAGGGGATTTGCAGTAATCTGGTCTAAATGTAACTTACTGTCATTATTTTGGTGTTCCAGGTGTTCGATTTGGTGAATCGCGAAGCATGCAATCCGTCATTAGGTGTGAATCTGACAGGAATAAAAGAAAATTATTTACGACTAAGCATTGGTCAAGGAGCATCTGTTTCCATTTCACTTGTGCCATCTGGTCAAGATGATCAAACAATCAGTGCATCAGACAAAAACATTACAGAAACGTCAGATATACACCTGGGATCATTTGATGGAGCGAAGACAGGAGAAGGAATCAACAAAACAAAGAAATTGAGGATCCCTAGTCAACTGGGTTTTGAGATTTATTTGCGACAATTATTTCATGAGCATGTGATTGTGAAAGCAAAGAACAAAGCCACTTCTTCTAGAACTCAAATTGCTGGCTCGCCACTTAAGGACAATTCAGACATACTAGGCCATTTCTGCATGTCTCTTGCTCACAGAATCTTCTCAAACAAAGTTCTGTCTGTACTGGAAAATCTGGTGTGGATTGAATAATTACATATCAAGTAGGAGAGAAATTTTGTTTAGATTTGCTTAAAATCGATGATAATAAATTAGAAGTTGCAAAAATTTAGTAATTGGTTATATCTTTTACATTCATTCAGATGACTTTACCTTATATGTATTTTATGACTTGAAGGTGCACAGGACGCCGTATGTCTGCTTGATTTCTCATCCAACCTGGCATTCTCGGACATCTTCTTGGACACTTTCAATGAGGATTCCTCAATCCATCCTTCAAGCTGTTAGCCAATTTCAGGCATCTGGTGTTGGCACCGGCACTGGCACCATGAAGAATGTAAGGTCTCAGTTCTGGACTAAGGTAGTGGTAATTGACGATTCCATAAGTGTAGAAGGGGAAGGTGCTCCCAGTGTGGTCGGCCTATTCAAAGGGAAGCCTGAGGGTGTTTCGTCTATTAATAGGTGTGATTGTGACTTGGCAGATCTTCCTATAATACTCCTGCAGCAGGTATCAAATATGCAGTTCTTGTTAGCCATTTTCTTGAAGATTATAGTTGCTTGTTTGAGACCTCTGTTACTTATAAGACTAGTTCTGAGACGCCCAAAATTTTAAGTGATTGTGCTTCAATGCACCTGTTCATTTACTTTCTTTGATCCCGCCATTTCTATTTGATTATATTCACACATGCTAAGGTTATTAGGGTGCTCATATTTAGCTGCAGCATTCCTAAGGTGAGAACAAAGAAACTTGAGTCTATAGATGTAATAATCTACAAGCAAACCATTTTCTATTTCCTTGTTCCTGCTGAATATGTGCACAACCACAGAAACAAACTTTTCTGCTAACAGCTCCCCGAGAATTCATATTTCCCTCTTTTCTTTTGTGACAACAAAATAACTTTAGGGGGTGTTTGGATTGAAGGATTTAAAAGAGTGGATTTCAAATCCATAATAATAAATCCATTGCAGTTGTTTAGATTGTGAAGCATTTCAAATTCCTAGCCTTTCATTTTACACTAAATTTTTAGTGTAATTGTGGTGGATTTGAAATTCTTTTATTTTAGAGTAATTTGAAATCCGTTTTTTCAGACCCTTTCCTCAAATTCAAAAACTCCAATTCAAATAGGGCCTTAGTTTAGAATTGATGTTACTGCACTGCGGGCTAGTTGGTTCATAAAGCAAAACTCTGCTTTGTGTGTCAGCATTGATCCAAGGCTCATAGGATGCACAGGCTATACATTTTTGAACATTTGGATGGCTCAGATAGTGTTACACAGCTACGGTTAAATTAATTTTGACAGAAATTCTTCCGTAGGTTGCCAGTCAGATCATCCGGTGGCTGCATGGGGAAGCCCGTACCATTGGTATCAAAGCGAATATAGATTTCCTATCCTTGGCGTTTGAGCTAGAGCAAGGAGAAATAGTTAGGCTGGTGGCTTTTGTTGATCCAGAAAATACTCAGGCATGCATCTCTTGGTGGCTAACGATAGACGATGGACTCACCGAGGAGCGCAAACTTCATTCAGGCATGTCCGTTGTTGAATCTGACAGCAGGAAATTCTTAGGATATCTGTCTCTGGAGGTGTTGTACTCCACATTGTTGGATTTCCTGAACTTGTGCAGCTGTTGAGGATTGAATTATTCTACATAGTCCACCATGCTCTGTACTGCTGGAAAGTTTTGTAGTGAAATTCACCACACTTTGGAGTTGTCAGCATTCTGATTCTCGCGTACTTGTAAAGGGCTTGTTTTGCAACAAGGACAATGACATGATGTCAAGATTAGGGGTGTTTGACTGAGGTTTTAAATTTTTTAAAATATTTTATAAGGTGTTTAGAAGTTTATAAATTTTTTTAAGAATATTTGTTAATTTTCTCTTTCAAAGAAGCGTATAAATTTTTTAAAAATAAATTAATTATTATCAGCGTATTTTTGTATATTTATAAGCTATTTCACTATATTTAATTTTAAATTTTATTTTATTAATTGTATTTAATTTAATTTATTATTATTTTATTAAAAAAGTATATTTAATTACAATGAAAAATTATGATAAAATCTTACAAAGTGACTTTACGAAATATTTTTTAATTTATTTTTTAAATAAAATTTATGAATTTATTAATTCTACGCCTTACAAATTATTGATGATTCAACCGAATTCAATTAATCAGACGTAGTAGTTAGTACTCCTGTTTGTGATCACCTGCTTGCTTCTGAGTCCACTATTGAAGATAAGGCAATCCGGATAGTATATCTAACTGCTGCCTAAATTTGATGATTTTAATATTTATTAAGCATAATTAGGGTTTATAGGCTGAACCCATGATTATATTTATTTGAGTCTTATGCATTCTTACAGGTTACCACATTTCATTAGCAGTTTAAATCATGTTACGTGAGAAAATGTAAATATTTTATGTAAATTAAAAAAGACTTGAAAGGGCGATGATTATATTTACTTTAGTCTTATGCATTCTTACAGGTTACAACGTTTCATTGGCAGTTTAAATCATGTTATGTGAGAAAATGTAAATATTTTATGTAAATTAAAAAAGACTTGAAAGGAAAAGGGAACGGGTTTCTCGCTGGTAATTTAATCTAATTATACATAATGGTTATGCTTCGTTGGTGATTTTATTGACGGATGAAAGTGACAAATTTGTTTAGGGAAGAAAAATTATGTTTAATTGTGATATTTTGATGGAAATGAAAATTTATATTTGAATTTGCATCCCTATATAAATCATAATAATTAGATAATGTCATAATTGTTGATTTATTTTTATTGCATAAATTTATATAAATTTAAATCTATATCTATATATATTTATAAGTAATAATTTTGATTGTTATTAAATATAATAATTAGATAATGATTAATTTTTGAAGCAGTGTTTGGATATAAATTTGTAAGAAATTTACACATATCAATATCTACACTTTCAAATATATGTGACAATATTGTTTTTAATTATTTATTTCTCTTATTTTTATATTTTTAAAATTTTTTGTACTAAATTTTTTCAGTTTTAATTGCATCCAAACAAAACTTGAATTTTGTATATAAAATTTTTTCTCTCTATTATAATTTGTATTCAAAAAGTATAAATATTTGAATGAATATACATACATCCACACACGTGAAAGAGAAAAAATTTAAATTTAATTAAAACTTTTGTAGGATAATACATTTAGATCGTCTAAATTATAATTTCTCGAAAATTAGTATAATAAAATTAATAATAAGACAGTATAAAAAATAAAGAAAATAAAATAAAATAAAAAAACACCCGGCTCCAGAGTTGCCCTAAGTGGTCTCGCTGTCCTTTCCGAACGCCGCTTCCCCGCCGTCTCCATCCCCTCCATCGCCGACGCCGTCATCATTCTCCACCTTCCCTTATCCTTGTCTCATTCACCATTATTGGCACGAATTAAACCCTGAATTTGCTTGGAAACCTCTCTTCTTGTACCGACTGAAATGGCGACGGCTCTCGTTGCGAAAGGAGCATCATCCACGATCGGAAAAACTTCAGCACTCTTCAGAAGATCGTTCGGCTTCCTACGCAATCTCAGCACCGCAACGTCCGTCAAAAGTTCGTCCGAGAACGTCGCGGCAACGAGTGTCGAAGCCCCGAGGCCGAAGCGGAAGAAGAAGAAGAACCTGTTCGAGGTGGCTCAGTTTCTGCCTAGCTGGGGTATTGGCTATCACATGGCGAAGACTCACTGGACTGGCGTCTCTTATGAGATAACTAAAATCAATCTCTACAAAGTAATGTTTCATCATTTTAATTTTCTAATTGTATCTGGATTTTGCTGCATCAGTTTGGACTGCATTATACATATGGTTGAACATCAGGCGTCCTCAGGTTTATTGTTTAACAGTTAATCTTACTGCTTAATGGTTTGGAGCCTTTTGCCTACTATTTTGTCGTGTTTCTGCTGTATGATTTAGGGATTTGTAGTTGTTTTTGTATTATTGGGATTTAATAGCTGTTATGGGGTGTTTTTGCAGGATGGAAGGCATGGGAAGGCTTGGGGAATTGCTCACAGAGATGGTAATTTCTTCCTATCTTGTAGTTTAATCTGATTTTGTGACTGCATTTCTTATGTTCTTGATTAGTTTGGATTAGGATAAAAGTTTTCATGTCGTTTTAACTTGTATTTTGTTGTGATGTTTTACATTTTCATTGATTGATTTATGATAAATTAATGTGGAAATGCATTCTCATCCGTCGTCCAAGTGGGATGGAAGTGACTGATGTTTGGTTTTACATAAAACAAGAAACAAAAAAAATGGAATTAACAAGTACTGTATATAGTGAAGAGTGTTGCATTGAAAATTTTTTTGGTTACATATTTTTGTTTGTTTGTTTGTTTTTATGTGTGTGCGCATGCAGAATGGTTTTTCTGAAATGGATGTTGTTGCTTATATTTTGCAAATCTAATTGGATTCATTTATATTTAATTATGTTGGTCTGAAGTTGTTCTGAGTAAATTGTTGTGGATGAATCCCTTGATCCTGCGAAAACTGACTTTATCAGAATCCGTAGAACTTGGTACAAAGGGTTCCATGTTTATTGGTAAGGTTGTTGGAGAGCATGGCTGAGCTGGGATTTGCGTTTTCATAATATTTATAGTATTATATAATGGTACTGTGCATATTCCGTTGGAAATGAAAACCAGAGATTGGGTGAGGATAGCTAATTAAATGAAAATGAATTATGCATTTAGGTTTTGGAGCACTAACATAAAGGTGATAATTGGCCTTAGAAACCCACCTTGCTAATGAATTGATATTATCTTTTTTATTGCTGGTATGGGATGTTTTCTTGCACATGGTGATGGATTATCTTTAAATAACATGGCTAGGGGAAGCCTAATTGTAAATCCATATGAAGTTGTCATAGTCAGCTGTTGACCAATTGGTAGTGAAAGCAGAGGTCTACCAAGCTTGTTTGCTGGTGATTGTTTCTCTGTAAACCTTCTCCAACTTGCTGATTATTAACCGATCCAAGATATTGAAGTACGTTTTATTGTCAATTTTTTTCTAATAACTTGAATATTCAACGCGAGGAATGGGGTCTGATAATTGTTCCTTAGTAATACTTTGAACATTCTGATCCGGGATCATACAATCAAGCATCAATAACAAAAGGGTGTGATAAAGAATGATACTGAATTCTGATTCACCGGTTAGCATTTAACTAATTTTATAGACATGGGTTTAATATGATCTAATTAGTATTTCATGCTAACGTCTAGGAATTTAGCGAAGTATTGCTGTTAATCCATACTTTCACTACTAGCCCACTGCTTGAAGTAATCTACTTTTGCTACCTTGCTAGTTGCTAGTAAGAGTAGACAACAGTAAGCTCCGTTTTACTTGTTTGAAGCAACTTTGTGTTTGTTTTGCATGGATGGAACAGTACTTTCTTGTCTTTTACAATTCTTTTAGAAATGCTAAATATTAAAGGGGCAAACACTGATGCAGTTGACCCGGTGCAGGTTTGCCAATTGCAGCTGCCCCAAAGAAAATAAGCGGGGTTCATAAGCGCTGCTGGCGATATATTCCACACTCAAAAAGAACTGAAGAAAGTGCCCCAAAACAAGATTCGCAATCTGCTGCTTGACTGTGGGGCAGCAGTTCGCTTGACTAATCTTGCCATGATAAGACGCAAGTAAATCACAACCATGTTGCAAGTTCCTTGATTTCTCACAAACTATTACTGTTTAGCATTTGTGTTGATTTTACATGCAAGCTAGTCCATCCCCCATCCCATTTACGTGGATACATCTTTCAGAGTAGTCTATCCCTGTATCCTGAATCCACAATACCTTCGCTCTGTTGAAACCTTATCCAAAATTTTGCTCCATCTGATGATCCCAAATCTGTTTATGATACTTCTGTAGTGTCTATATGATGCAACAGACTGTTTGATCATCTCTACGTACATGTGAAATGGAGATAGACGATGGTGATCAAGGACTGATGCTTTGGCATAAATAATGTTAGTTTTTTTTTTCCTGTTGGGTAAACGGCCAATGATTGATTATATGCTTCATCGTTTAACTGATCTGGCCCGGCCTAGGGGGTAGCAGATAGTAGCAGATAGTGCAAAGTGCTCGACTGTTTGACATGGGCGATGCGTTTTTGTATGACCAATGATAATTTGACATGTGATCACATTATAATGGATCATAATTGGAACGACTGGAGCATTATGAGCGTAGTCTGCCTGTTACTGTCAAAGTCTGACCCCTATCCATTATAACAGTCATAAATTAAACACTGGATCTCCTAGGTGGACTAGTAGACCTAACAAATTCAACCTCCGGAACAAAATATTGATGGTTGTGTCTAGTTTACGGCAACCGATGAATATTACGTGTCAAGGTTCTGTAAAAATAATGAAAGGAGTAAAAAATTTAACATATAATTGTGAAAATTCACTTTATACTAAAAATACTCTTATTTTCATCATAATGTAGTGTAGATAAATTAGTAAAATATGTGATTGTGATATAAAATTGAATTAGACATTAGATCTCATCATTTAATGTTATGGTGGCGTCTGGATTCATATTTTGATGGGTTTCGATAATATGAAAATGACGTATATGTTAGATGTAAAAATTCCGTAATGGTATAAAATTAAGAGATTAAAAAGTATTTTAAAGTCAGTATGCCCAGAGTGTATATATTTCGATGGTTTAAAAAAAAATAAGACAAGCAATAACAATTTTAAGCAGCAATCAACGTCACAAAAACAATTTAAGATGGATCTAGCTCAAGGATGTAAAATTTACAATGGAATACGTTCATCGTGAGATTTTCATTACAAGTATTAATAAAAGGTAAAATGTAGAATAAATTGTAAAATTAAAATTACAACGTCACAACTACTGACTTAGCCGTTCACAATTTAAAAACATGAGTAATTATAGTTGAGGACCTATTTTGTAATTTCTCCTATAATAAGTGTGAAAAAAAAAAAACTCTTAACAGGGGTAGAAAAATGAATTAATAATATTTCAAATATATATTTTATATTATTTATAAAATTTTGAAAATTTGAAGAGTAAAATAATTTAAAGTAGGGAAAAAAAAAGAATGAAACAAAAAATGTATAACAAATTAAAGTTGAAACAGAAAACATAAAATTAGGAATAAAATGAAAAAATATAAAATACTAAAAGTATTTTAGTGATTTTAGTAATTGTACGTGAAAGTTAGTTACTTTTAACGCTTTAATAATTTATCTATACTACGTATGGCTAAAGTAAAAATTATAAAAGAGTGCAAGGTGGAGATGTCTCTAGAATTTACAGATTTACAGATTAGTATTTTCTCAATAAATCTTTTTATTTTATGTATATTTACTGCTTGATTTTTATTTTTTTTACACAAAGAAGGGGTTTAATTTCTTAGATTTTCATTTTTTTTAATTATTTACAAGTATGTCACCATTACACCTTGTATTATATTGAATTGCCATTCTCTTGTGTAGTTAGTTAACTGGCACTTTTCTCCCACAAAACCTTAATTTATTACATCCTAATTCTTTGTATTTTCTTTATCTCACCATCATTTTAAACCCTTCATATTTTAAGTTATTTGTTGACTTTTTATTTAAATTTATTTTTAATTTTAATATCGTTGTTCTCTAACTTTTCTTTATTTTTTTAAATTTTATCATAATTTTAATATAAAAATACTTTCATTAATTATCAAAATTGTCTCAATAGAAAATTTAATAAAAGAACTTAATTACATTACTTTAATCAAAAATAAAAAATATTTTATTCATATAATTTTATTTACAAAATAACTCTTAAATCACATACAAATATTGGCTGTGCGTTTTGTTGATATTCAGATAGCGATAAAATTTGCCGACGAAATTAAAAAGGATAAATTCAGGCGCATTAGAAAACCCCTAAACGCCATTTCTTTTACAGCAATCATTGTCTCCTTTGTCCTTCTCCATGACCGCCGTCGGCATATCACTGCAGCGCCGCCGTCGGCATCTACTCTCATTTTCTTCAATCTTCCCTGATTCTGGTCTCTTTCTTTCATTATTGACCCCCTGAATTGTTACCTCGTTGAGCTGATTGATGTGGCAGTCATCTGAGCCTCCTTGAAGGCGTGGTAGAACACCTCTCTCTCTCTCTCTCTCTCTCTCTCTATATATATATATATATGTATGTATGTATGTATGTATGTATGTATGTATTTTGTACATGTCTCCCTTTATATTTATCTCGTGCGTATGATTATGGTGTTTCTTTGTGCTTTTCCGAGTTTGTCTTGTATACGATAATGATTGACCTAGGTTTTAGCAAATATTTCATTCGGAGTGTTTTGTTTTGGTTTTTCTTCATGCGTCAAATAATGTTTTTGTGTGCTGGATGACTGCGTAGAAGGATGCGGCAGAGATATAATGAAGCTAAGGTTGATATGAAATGTAGATTGAGCATACTCTCAGAAGTATTTTCTACTTTATTAGGTTTAAAATTTGGAAAAAATTTGCTCCGATATGTTTTTAGGATTTATTTTCTGTGCTTTCTTTGGTCAATTTGGTTTCATTTGATTTTGGGTGAAAATTTTTCAAAAAGTTTTTGAAAAACATGTGAGAAATATTGATGAAATAGCCTGCTGCAGTAATATTGACAATAAAACGTCATCCATGCATAACAGTTTGAATTTTGAGCACTGTTTTCAAAGCTTCTTTTGAAGAGGAATCTCTTTTCATGGCGTGGATGCCTTCACTTGATTTTCTAAGGAGCATCATAGCATGAAACCCATGAACACTGTATATGTTGTTTTCCTAATCATTTCTAGAGCATGTGATTTGTTCGATATTTTATGAATGGGAACATCACGACTTGTTGATTTAGCCTGAGTTCAAAACGCTTTCAGTTTTAGTTTGTGGGCTTGTAATTCAAACAAATTATTATTTTTGGATAAAGAGCAAAAACTGGGATGTTGATGCCTTACATGTGCAGAATTGATGTCCTCTATTTTCTTTTTCAACTTATTGTTTGAGAGCCAATGCTTAAGTTATTAGACATTGTGCATTTCAATATGATATTATGTGGTTCCAAAAAGTACTTTTTGAAAAGACAACATTTGCTTTCAATGAGTTAAATTGGTTTCCTGAGTGGAAGTTGAAATCTTTGTCGTCGATGTTTGTTTCCAAAATGTAGGGTCTACGTGCATGCAATATATGCTGTTGGTCTCTTCTTCAATAGCTGTCATAATGAAGCCGAGATTGACTGAGGCAACTAGGAAGTCCAGAAATCTTCAGGGGGAGGGCCCAAATTGGATTCTCATTGCTGGGAGTGCTCTGCTGAGTACATTGTCATTCCGCCTGGGTTATAAGCTGAAGCAGGTGTTTGATGCTAAACAACTGGATAACAGTAATCAACATTTAAAAGGTATGCTATGCAGGTTGGTGTGGCTTATTCTAGAATTTTATCAATGCTGTCAGAGAATTACTTGTGATTGCAGTAAATGAAAAAACCAGTGGACAGAAGACTGGGAGCCACCATTTTCATTCAAATGCCTTTTGCTTTCCCCAAAATCAAGATGGCTGCTGCAATTGTTCTACCGGTACGTCCTAGCCATAATCAGATGCCTGCTTTCAATAGTTTGATTTGTATATTTCAATTTTTCTAGTTTTTCCTTGAGAATTTTAGGTTGAAATGAGGTTGCTCTTATTTTTTTCACCTTATAAAATAACTCATTATATTGTAAATAATAAAAGTAGAATGCTCAATCATTAAGAACTTAGAATCCTATGCCAGTAATAAATCTAAATAATATGATGAGCAATAAAATATGAACCAATTATATGTACGATACATAAAATTTTATGCCAATACAATTTGCTGATAAGATCATATTATGAATAGCAAAACTGGACCAATAATATTTCAAATCAATGCACTGGCTAATAAAATATTGTTGGATCAGATTTAAGTTACTTAAAGAGCCCAACACCTGCACTATCTCTGATAAAAATTATTTTTATGACATCTTTGTTTAATGTTAGATAAGAAACAATGTCCACTTTGTTAAAAGAATTAGAAAAATTGTTATAACTAAAATATCTGAAGAGAAAACCCTATTTATTGTGCGAGACAGGTACATAAATACCAAAGGTATAAAATAACTTAACATAAAACTAATCCAATAAATTAGGACAAGAAGTAAGAAAATATTCAACATATTCTCAAAATATTCTTTAACACATTTTATTTTTTGTCAATAATTTTAAATGATTTGTTTACATTAATGAAATTTGTAACGGGTTGTGCTGGTATGGGGAAAATTAGAAAATTAATTGGCCTTAGCATTTGCAACACTGTAATAAAAGTTTGATTGGAATTAATTCAACCACTCATAAGTGATTGAGGGAATGATATTTTAACTACAAGTTTGACTAAGAGTTTCAAAATGACGCACTATGATTCTTAATGGTAAAATAAGTGGTGCTATCATGTGTTTTTATAATGTTGAGCCTAATTCCAGCAACAGTTCTGCTTATAAATATTCTTGCTTCATAGACATGCTATTGTTTTAAATAATTTCATTTTGCTTAATTATATCATTTAACCTATCAAGCACCTCATTGATTTAAATAATCATATTGCACATGTTCAACATAGAAATCAACTGAACCATAGATATTAGAATATGCTTAAGCCAAAAATCAATAATCTTGCTTAAGTTAGCCAAACAGGTGTAACAGTCAAAATAATTACTTTTACTTAGTAGTTACTTTTATTTTTATACTACATTTTAATTTAATTTAATTGTCTTTATTTTTTTAACTTAGAAATTTTATACAATGATGCACATACAGAAATAAAATCAAAGCAATCAATTGCTCTTAGAATTACAATAGTAAAATCATGTTCAAGATGAGATATGATTGATCACGGTATCCTTAGAAATACAGTGTTCTTAAGATGGTTGATATATATATTTTTTTATAATTATATCAAATACTGATAAACTCTTAAAAGCATGTAATGAGGTTATGATTCAAAATATTAAGTTTTTAAAATTGTTGTACATGTGTAGTGCCTGTGATACTTTAGAAATATATATGTGAAATATGAACATACAGTGACCATGAATATATATTTTCAAGCTTTCATATGGCATTCAAGTGGTATTCTGTTGCAGCTTTGCTCATATATATATATTTCTGTTTGTGGTTCATCAAACAGAGTCATGGAATGCAGTGGAAATCATGCAGAATTGCAATGGCCAAATGATATCAGAACCCGAAATGGTTCTTCCTCTTGTATCTGTTCCAACACCTGAGTTCAAACAAGAGAATGGTGTGATGTGGTCATCTTCTCCTGACCGCCTGGAGCTGCCCCAGAAACCTTTCCACCGCTCAAACAGCTCTGAGTCTCCATGTGTTTCAGAATCTGGTTCTGACATTTTCAGCAAGCGTGAGGTCATACAGAAGTTGAGACAACAGTTGAAGAGAAGAGATGATATGATTTTGGAAATGCAGGATCAAATTGCAGAACTCCAGAACTCTCTCAGTGAGCAGTTTTCACATTCTTCCCATCTGCAACGTCTGCTGGATGCTGCAAACAGGGATTTGTTTGAGTCAGAACGGGAAATTCAGAGATTGAGAAAGGCAATCGCCGATCATTGTGTCAAACACATTAACTCAGCCGACATTCTCCCTACCGTTCCTGTTTGGTCTTCTGCTGAGGAGAGAATTGGTCATGCAAATGGGTATCCAGAAGTTGAAAGTTTGGACCCTTCAGAGAAAGGGAGAGAAGGAGAAAAGGTCAAAATGTTGAAGAGGGAAGTTGTCGAGTTGAAAGAATTGATCGGAGGAAAAGACTACTTACTCCAAAGCTACAAGGAGCAGAAGGCTGAGCTCTCAACGAATATCAAAGAGTTGCAGCAGAGATTGGATTCTCAACTTCCAAATATATTGTAGTCATAGTCAGCTTATTGTGCATTCCTGTGTGTTCCATCTTTCTTCTCCCCCTTTTAATCTAACTTGAAGCTCTCAATTTTGGAAACCTCCTTCCAATTCTTCTTTCTTGTTACATTCATTCTACTTCTGCATATGTTGACAATTAGATGTTCAAATTTTAGTGGTGACATGGTTTTCAGGCGTGGTGTGCTCGTATTTTGAACTTAGTCCATGCCTTAAATATGCAGACAGCAGGTTCTATTGGCTCTGTGTTTAGGCACTGCTCCAAACGCCCGCGCCAGGATCGATTGTTTTGCAGCGTCATGTCATGGGTTGAGGCTTGAGATTGTAGCCAGCGTAACAGGTGATTGACCGAATTTTGCTTTAAAGATGTGTTTGCTTCTGTTTATTTCAATTGATTGTAGCAAATTATTGTTCTTGATATACAACTGAAACCAACTATTTGATTATAATTATTTGCATGTTTAGATGTAAAGTTGCAACTTTCAAAATCAATTCTTCCAAACAAAACATCAAAATAATACTTCTTATTCCTTTTTTCCAAGTATTTTTATACTATTTTTACTATTTTTAAATTTTCATTCCAAACTTTATAACTTCAAAATTTACATACAAATATATGTTAGGGGAAATTGTAGAGTTTGTTGGATTCGGCGACCGAGCCAATGCGCAGGTTCAACTATGGGGGCGGCTTGGCTAACTCTTCCCAGGAATGCTTTGTTCAGACTTGTATCTGCAGGGTAGAAAGGAATTGAATAGGAAATCAACTCTGCTGCTAGTCGAATATCAAATTCAAAAGAAGATCCATAAAAAACAAAATACAAATGAAAACAAAAATTAGAACACGGAAAAAAAAAAAGAGGACTTAATGGAAAATGAAACCCAAGTTACTCAACAGAAAATGCTACTTAGCCAGATTTCCCTTGAAAAAATCAGATCGGTTGAACTTGAAATAAACTCAGAAGAAACTAAAAATGAACTTGTGAAAGGAAAATTGGAGAGTAAATTCCAACTCGAAGGTGCAAATCTGAGTCAACTCAGAATTCGCAGAACCTTGACTAACTGGATCCGATGATTAATCAACCAAGAAGCCACTTATTCAGTCGTGTTCATAAGCAAATCAAATGCAAATTTAGTGAGAAATCAGATATCTCGGAGTGATAAAAATGAAGATGCAAAGCATACTAACCTTGATTGCGTTTTTCAGTCCGTTCTTTCAGGAGCTGAATATGAATATCATCACATAAATCATTGCGAGAAGCTTCTGCAGGTTGCCGCCATGGAACTCAAAGCGTGCTTCAACCTATACCAACCCACCTCCTGAATGCCCGAACATGCTCAATCCTCCTCATTTGAGTCTCATCTTTAGCATCAGATGCTGTTAATGTCCTATAAAGATCCCTGTGGAACTTCAAAAACTCAGTTTTATAGCTCCACTTATCAAGGAACATGCCGTTCTCCATCATAAAGCCAATCACCTCCATAGCCCTCTCAAAATACCCTCCTCTAAGAAAATTTAGCAGCACCAACTCATACAAATCTCTGTTGTATACTGTATTCTGACTCTCCATGCTTCTCTTGAGGTCACCCCATAAGACAGTTATTTCACGATACATTCCCAAGGAACTATATCCACTAATCAGATGGAAAAAGGTGGAAGCATTAGGGTTGATCTTCCTCTTTTGCATTTTGCGGTATGCCTCTTTTGCATCTTCAACCATTTTGGCCTTTGCGAAGAAGTAGATAGAGGAATTATACTCATGGACCAAAACAGGAGTTGATTTATTTTCCTGTTCTCTCGTATTTTGCATAATCGAGTTGGCCAAGGCCGTTTTGTGCACAGGTGATGGCTCTTTCAAATCCAATGTCATTTTATCTTCGGCCTTAGAAACACGTGAGGAGAAAGCCATTTCCTCAGAAAAATTTGTGTCGAGGCCAACCCTCCTAATTTGTCTTGCTAGTCCTTCTGCTTCCCTAAACATCTTTTTACTGTAATAAGCAGACAAAAGGGATGTGTATGTACCTTCCCTGACACAATAGTTTTCTGATTCCAAATCGTCCAAAATGTCATGAGCAGTCTCAAGCCATCCCAAATAAATACAAGCATCAATTACATCTGAACAGGAGCTGCCATTTTCTGGTGAATTTAACATATTCTGAATGCTAATAAGAAGTTTCGAGAGCTCATTAATTCTCCCAGCTGTCTTGTATCCTATGACGAGCTTGGCCAAACCTTTGTTGCTCAGAACAAATTTCCCATTCTTATACACAATAAGCTCCTGCTTCTTGTCCACTTTATAGACAGAATCCCTCTGTAATTGCTGGGGTAGAAACTGCAGTCTCAACCCTGTCTTCATATTATCAGGTCCAATTGAGATGCTGCAGCATTTCTGCTGTTCTCTCTGACCCCTTTGAAATGGATTTGACTCATCATATCCACACAAGTCCAGTAAGAGAGCAGATGCACCGTCAACATCATTGAACTTAAAATGCAAGCTCAGGAGAGAATCATAAAACTGCTGATAATGATGAACCAAAGTAATTGGAACTGTATCTACATGATGTTTGAATTTCTTTAACTCATCTCTCAGGCCATTCATTTCATGTAACCGGGCAATGATTACAGCAGTATGAGCATCTGCTATAAGTCCTACTTGTGGCATTGACTCTATAATCTGCTGACCCTTTAAGGGAGTTCCAAACCTGACACACGCATCGAGAACAAGGTTAAAAATTGTCACGTCAGGTTTTGTCAATTCTGTTTGAGTCGATCTGTTCGCATTCAACTTCAGGAAACAATAACAAACTTCCTCCAAAACATTTGATGCTAAATATGTTCCAGTTTCTGACTTGACCAAGTGTAAAAAGATCATTTGTAATACATCCAATGCTGGTAAACTCCCCTTCTCCAACATCAGTCTGAAAATGCTTGATGTGGCAACAGGAATTTGAGCCCTGGACAAAGCAAGTGCCAGCTTTGTCAACATATTTGGCGCAAGTAAAACCGAGTTCCCTCTTGAAATCGAAAGAACTAAATCAAAGGCCCTACGAAGGCATTTGGGGTCACTTGAATATGACAATTCATTTATCAGATTGGCCATAAGAAAGCGATCCGGGAAACCATAAAGTTGCTTGAAACCCTTGTAAGTTTCCCAAGCCTGATCCATTTCATGTTCCTTCAAAGCTCTTTCAAGCTTTGCCAGCAAAATCGATTGGGAGGGTCCTTCCCGGATTAACTTCCCCCGCTTTGAACGGATTGTAGAAAATTCTTGAAAATAGGGATTGCCAGATGATCGGCCATATCTAAGCACATGCTGAAAACTCATGACACCGTGGCCCAAGGCAAGTCTTCCACCAACTACCAATCTTAAGAAACTTCTTTGGCTCTCTCTCAGTAACATTTGCAGCATAGACTTTAGAATGAAAACTCAGGCGGCACAGCATCAACAAAATGATCACATTAGAGGCTTTCCACACTCCCATGCAAATAAACTCACACCAACATCATCATCATCAGCAAACTACAAGTCAAACCTCGTGGACATTGAGGGTAAGGGCTTAAAAGACAAATACTTTCTGGAAATATAAGCGCCTATTTGAATCTTCCCCATAAAGTTTCCTCTGTTCGCCCATACGGTTTAGGGAATGCTTGAAAGGAAAGTTCATTTTTAAAAATAAGCATCTACATGAAAAGAGAGGAAAAAAAAAACTTGTTAAAAATAAGAAATTCATGAATTAATCCATACGATAAAATTATGTTAGCAAGAAATATGCCAAAATTTAAAGAAGGTATCTCATAAGCATTTTCACGAGCACATTCTACGCATTTTCTTTCACAGAAATTACGAACCTCGAATATGGAGGTAAAAGGGCGGTCGGCACTGAAGAGTATGAAGTGTCAAAGGGTGGGCGGCGATCAGACGAAGCCCGGTTCCTTTAAGCAATTACCCGAAATCTCCAGTAACAGAGCCCCTAAACACGTTTAATGAACTTTCTAGCACATATTATGAAACTAAAGTCGCACTTTACCGCACTCGACACGTTCACGAGCCAGTGCAGGACGCCGAGCTACATCAGTTGCGCTAATGGCAAGGGTTTGGTTGAGGAAAATGCTTCAATTTATATTTATGTATATATATAATATATATAATAATTATTAAACAGTGTAGTAGTATATAAAAATAATAATTAATTTTTAAAAAATAACTATTTAGAAAAGAGAGAATAAGTAAATATTGATTTAATTTTGAATAAGTATAATGATTAAAAAATAATTAATTAATTATATACAAGAGAAAAATATTGAATTTGAAAAAAATTATACTATAAAAAGTTTAGTTGTATGAAATTTAATGAAATTGAAAATAATGAATCATTAATATGTGAGAAGCAATAGAAGTAGGATCTTGATTGAGAACTTAATAAAGAGAGAAGAGCAAAGCAAGGGACCGTTGAAATAGATAAAATTAAATTATAAATTAGTTATTAATAAATTGATCACTCTATTTGAAATTAAAAAAATATTATAAAAAAGAATTAATTTTAAATAAATATATATTTTAATGATAATAAAATATACATTTTGTCATAAAAGTAATGCTTTTTCTTATAATAAAAAAATAATAAAGTATGATAAATTCAAATTAATTCTAATAAATAAAAGTATAAAAACTTTTATTTTAATCGATACAAAGATTGAAATTCATTTTTTACTACAATAAATAAATTAATTAATTGTTATAAATAAAAAGTAGTCTTTTATTATAACATTTTTAATAAATAAATTTAAATTGAAAAAATTCTCTCATATACGGAGAATCAAGATAAATGATTGGACGAAGGGGAAAGTAGCAAAGACGGGGATAAAGCAAGGAGTGGGGAAGGCCCTCATCTCTATGAAAAAAGAGATGGACAATTGTTTAGCGTAATAAGGGGCTATGTGACGTGTAATAAGGTGCTATGTGATGTGACAATGATAAATGATAGAAGATTAGTTAGTTAAAAATAATAATAATTTATGTTTAATAAAATATTTAAATTTTTATTCAGTCAAGCAAGTCATGAATGATATGAATTCAACTTGTATTTTTATTTAGTCTAACTTCAAACGGTTAAGTTTGTATGGCTATGCTTGAATGTTAATTTTTCACCTAAACATAATCTATCAAATTTTACATGAGCATACTATTTAATATTTTTTTATCAAAATTTAAATTTAAAGTTCTTATATTATATTTATATGTGTAATATTTTTAAAATTGGACCAATAATCAAATTGGATAATTAATTGAGTCACATATTTGATTGATTTAATCATTTTTAAAAGCCTGTGTATTTTATTTTTTATATAATTTTATATATACACATTATAATATTAAATCATTTTACAAAATAAATTTAAGTCCATTTATTAATATACTAAATGATAAGTTTTAGATATAAAATTGAAATTTAATAATTTGATAAAAAATATTTAAAAAATATGAAAGAATCTAAATTAAATTCAAATTCAAAATAATAAATGTTGAAAATTTTAGTTTGGTAAAAAAACATGATTAATATGAGAAAACGGTTCAATATTTAATATTTCAATAACTCAATTAGAATAATATATAGTTAAAAAATAATTAAATAATACTAAAAATGAAAACTAATAAGTGAAAATTATGCATAATAATAATTTTTTTGGGAAATTTTTATAAAACATAAAAAATATTTTTTTGTATATTTTATTTTAAATAAAGAGATTTTTTAAAATTTTTTATTAATTAAAAATATAAAATCAATTTTTTGATCGGATTAAACGGTTCCAAGCAAGTCAAACGGAGTTCTAGTTTTGTGAAGTGTCTGGACCGGAAAATCAATCAGTTATTGAGCGACTCAGTTGAACTGATCAGTCTAATTTAAATTTAAAAACCTTGTATATATGTAATTAATTAATTTTTCATTATTACAGTTACTTACATCAAATCAATATTTATACATATATTAACATATACCCGTATTTATATATATGGATATATAAATATATATATATATATATATATTATATCTTAAAAATCAATTATTATACTCATGTAATATTATATCATCTAATTATTATCATATCATATATAATAATTAAAATATTCTAAATATCAAAATGCTAACACTAAACATATACTAGTAACATTTGCACATTCTGTGTGCGTATCTGTTTATAAATTATAAAATTTTTATTTTAATAAATATAAATAAAAATAAAATTGTTTAATGTTAAAAGGAATAAAGAATATTTAAAATAATAAAATCAAGAAAATTTGAAAAAAGAACAAAAAAAAGTTTGAGAGAAAATATAAATAAAAAAATAAAAACAATTATGTGATTTATATTGTGAAAAAATATTTAAAATAATTAACAATGAAAGATCAAAATAATTTTAAATAATGATAAAAGTTGAAAGTACAAGTAGATATATATTTAAATTAGATGATAAAAGACAAAAAAAATGATAAAAAAATATTTAATATAAGTGTAATTATGGAAATTTACTCTATGTAATTAAAAACCCTGCATAAAATAATGATAAGAGTATAGATTTAACAAATATCCCATCAAACATAGTTTTCTATAAGATCCTCTCTCTCAAACATAGCCTACGCATTTTCACATGCGCGGAAAATTCTGTTTGTTTTAAAATTTTAATGAATATTTTAACATATTTTTATTTTTAAAATTATATAAAAATAAAAAAATAATAAAATTTAAAAAATATAATAATCCTACCCAATGTTCTACTCCGCAGTTGTTGGTATTAACTATAGGCTGCCATTCTCTCTCAGCCATGGCGGATTTCTTGCTTTCTTTGTCGTCACCTTTAGCTTCCATGGTTGCAGTATCAGTCAAATGTAACCTGATTGGTGAGGGAGCGCATTCTTTAATGTGCAAGTCCGGATAAGGCTGGTTGGCTGATATATACACATATTATATTGTGTGCCGCCGCTGTTTTCGTATTTGAAAATGCACTTCCAACTTGAAGTGGAAACGGTCCATTTATAAATTCCTAAAAGCAAAATTTTGGAATGATATTCTGATCAAGGCTGAGCAAAGAAGGGATGGCGATTCCATCGGAAATTCGGGACTTTATTGCTAGCCGCAACAGATCTTTGGTGATCGCATCTCCAAAGGAAGATGAGAAAATTCTCCGCTCAAGGCAGTGCACCGAAGGTCAATTCTCCTCTCTCTCTCTCTCTCTCTCTCTGTACCTTCTCCTGGAATTTTTTGTATGGTGATTTGAGTTTTGTTCCTTTTCCCAGTTATTATGTGTTGGAGATTTTCCCGTGGTTTTATTTGTTGATGAATTTGTGTTATTCGTTGAAGGTTTATTGCAGTTTTATTTGGATATTTTGACTTTTTAAGTTCTGGAGTTTGAAGATTTGATAGGGATTTAGAAGAATCTGCGCATTTAGTCTGATTGATTTGTATCTCCTGCTTTATGGAGATGCTTTCTGTCCGATACTGAGACTGATTGTTAAGTTCTTTTAAAGAAGAAACTTATATGCGTTTTAGGGATTGACTGGTGGTTTATTGCGTAAGTGTATAATTTTCTTGTAATTTTTTGGTCACGTCTTCTGTTATTTCTGATCTGAAATGTTTGTATACTCGCCGTCATGGGTTGCAGAAGGGGCGCGTGCAGGAGCCAAAGCTGCTGCAGTTGCTTGCGTTGCCAGCGCCATTCCCACTGTTCGTGAATTTACTCCATTTTTCTTCACTGCTTTTTCTTGGTTTCTTATGATGATGATCGTATTCGTTACATGCTAATTCTTGACTTAATGTTTGTGTAATGATGCCAGTTATAACTTATGCCCATGGTGTATTTTCAGCTGGTAGCTGTTCGAACGATTCCGTGGGCAAAGGCAAACCTCAACTATACAGCCCAGGCACTCATTATATCTTCTGGTACGTCGTATTGGAAAACTTCATACCTTGCTGTTGTTAAGTGAATTTTATGGTTTGTAGTGTCAAAATTCGGGAATATATTTATTGGGTTTTATTCTTCTTTTTTGGATGATGGACAGCATCCATAGCGGCATACTTTATCGCTGCTGACAAAACCATCTTAGAGTGCGCACGGAAAAATGCAGAGTACAAATCGGCTTAAGATGATGTGTAAGACAATGTGCTCAGCTTGCAATGCTTGCCATGACTTGTGTTTATGTGTATTTCAAGTTTCTGAAACTAGCATTTTGATTTTATGTTCCAATGCAATGAGCATTATGGAAGCTTTGAATGGTCATGTTATGCAATCTACCCTCTTCTTTAAATTCTTTCGTTGCCATGTGGCTGCCCTTGGAGAATAATACTGTTCATTAACAAAGAATCAACAACTTCCTGAAAGCAAGCGTCGCGAGTACTGTATCGTGTGACACATGTTGCATTTTTTAATAATAAGTAATCAAATGTTGCTTTTGCCAGGCAAAAAGTAAAAATTAATTAGTCATTATTAAAGGTGTGATATGTTTCATAACTCATAGGGCATCGACACAGTGTAATAAATACACTGGGTGTAGCATTGCACAGCGAAAAACAGGTTTCAGTGATTCTTATAACAAGGCATGGTATATGTACATAAATAAAAGAAAAGACAGGTTCTCATTTGCATAATATTGTGGCGTTTCCTGCGGTACTAACTGCAACCACTGTTACGCAAACACTGAATCTTAGCAAGTAGCTAATGACACAGTTCACAACGGCAGTCATTTGTCTAGATCCATTGCACTCTGTTTACTTCCATCTCTTTGGTCAGGTATTACCACAGAATGATAGAACTGCTGTCCCTGTCTTCCCTTAGCTTCTAGAAATTACACTGGTAACTTGAAATATGCTCGTCGTCTCCAAGGAGTGGGAAGACATCACAATCTTTTCCTACCTTTTCCCTCTCGTCTCCTTCAAAAGATCTGATCCCTTGAAGAATATGTAAATCCTCTTTCGCAGAGGGCCTACTTGTAGGTAAGAGTGTTAATAACTAAGCTACCCTACCCAGCTCAGTTAAGTTTGAAAGTATCTTGTGTCTAACGGAACTTGAACTCTTAACTTCGAATTTTTCTTCAAGTTTGAGCTTACTGCTTAATTCAACATAGAGCTTGAATTTAAACTTAATTACGATTCGAATTCGATTTATTTACACCTCTATGTATAGACAATGGACTTGTGCACATAAGCCTGAGTTTGAAAGCAATTTTCATCCCCATTCAGCAAGGCTTGTATGCTTATCCCCACAGTTGGCTTCTCTTCCAGTCACCAGGACTAACTGCACACACCCAAAGCTATAAATTAGTATTGGGCTTCTCTAGCAAAAAATTTGAATCAATCAATCACAAAAAGGAAAACAATGATGGTGCATGAACTGAGTATTGGGCTTCTAAATGGCCAAACAAAATTTTGATGAGGGTGTTGTGGTGTCTAAATTGGTGGAAAGCAGATAAATCAAATTGGGTGAGTGTGGGTGTTTTGTATTTAGAGAAAATGACACCTACATTTCTTGAAGTTCCAACTGGGAAATATATTTGACCTAGTTTAATAAATTGTACATGCGACTGAATAACAATAATGAATTTTTTAGGGTACAATTTAAGCAAAGTGATTTGAGTTCCTTAGTTATTTTGAATTGGTCAAATAAAACGAAATTGAGTACAAACTGAGTACAATAATATTAAACTAGTAATAATGAGCCGTTTGTATAAAATTTTATTGATTATAACAATCTACAATAAAAAAAAATTGTACACACGAGTGAAAAACAATAATGATTTTATTGGGGTACAATTTAAGCAAAGTGATTGAGTTCCTTAGCATTAAATGTGTGATTAAGTTGAATTGGTCAAATAAAATGAGATAAAGTACGAACTAAGTACAATAATATCAAAATAGTAATAATGACACGCTCATGTTTGTACAAAATTTTATTAATTATATCAACCCACAACCAAAAAAATTATTGCTAAACCTTATGAGAAAATTCTAAAAAATTAAAAAAGGTGAACGAACGATATATCTACATATATGAGGGAAAAAGGCATTATCGTGATTTAACATTATAAAATTAAAATCAGCCATTTGACTTCAATATATAGTATAAATAAATACTCAAAATTGATAAAATTTTATGTATAAATACAAAAAAAAAGAAATAAAAAAGATGAGGAAAAAATATAAAGGTATATTAAAAGAGAATGTGAAGAAAGAAAGAACTATAATATATTAAATTTAAAACATTAAGCAATTCAACATTGGGCTATCAAAATCATGCTTTTCATCATAATGTATAGTATGAATATATAGTAAAAGTAATAAAGAAATATCAAAAAATCAAAGAAATTAAAATTAAGAAAAAAATGAAAATTGAGAGATAGAGTGAAAACATAATATATGTAAGTAGTTAAAAATATTTAAATAATTAAATATTATACAAATAAGTTATCTTATTTAATTAATATATTATAGATATACAATTAATTTATTAGATCTGGTCAACCAAAATTGAGTTTGTTACAATCAACGAGTGATAAAATTATTTTCCATTTATTGTGATGTACACGTTTTACAAGGAAGAGAAATAGCACTTGGACTATGGTAATAACATACATCACTTCGTATCTGTACAATTATATTATTTTTAAAATTTTATTTGGTCTTTTAATAATTTTCTTAAAATACTATTTATAACTTAATTTAATCCACATATTGTGATATTAGTTAGGTATGACTCATAACTAATTTAATCCATAAACTATTATGTAAAATATGAAGGATTCATATGAACTAGTCTTTTACCAATGTTAAACGATCAAAATATCTTTATTTTATTTATTTGCCTTTTCTTTTTAAACTTTTTCCTTGTTTTTCTAAATAAAAGTTTTTTCTTTTCTTTTTAATCTCACCTCTATTTTTTTTTCTCTCTCTTTTATAATATCTTAGACCTAATTTATATTTATAAATAATTTTCATTTTATTATTATTATTTAAAAAATTATATTAACTTTATTTTTAATTATACTTAACTAAGTTGATTTTTAATAAATTTGCGCGTGCACGAAGAGTGTATAATTTTCACTAATATTTTATTATCGGTTGGTTGTATGTAATTAGAAATTAATGATTGTGTTTATTTTTAATTGTCATCATTGCTTTCTTTTTCCTTCAATTGCTGTTAACATACATTGAGTGCACTCTTCAGCATCGAACAAGGAAAGCGAAGAGACGAAATACAAACGTGCACTTGAAATGGAGAAGTTATTGGTCCATTAAGCCACTAAATGATTAATTTGAATCATGAGCTTGACATTAATTAATTAATTAATTATTAATAACTATGTCTATTAAGGTTTGCTATTTCAAACAATTAGATTTATTTTCTCATTATAGTGTGCTAATAATGCAATTAACAATGGCAGGTTAAATCTTCAATTGAATGGTGTGTAAAAAGTTGTAGCATGTTAATTATTTTATCGTAATTCTCAAGTAAAACTATCTATCTTAAAATTTTTCTATTTTATATTGAACTTTTATCACGATGATTTAATCAATTAAAATTAATATTTGATTAGCGATAATAAAATAGTATATACTGCGTTACCTTAAAGTACACATATCCTTGGTTTATAATTTTGTCACAAATTGATGAATGGGCATAACCAAGAGTAATGTTGTTTAGTGTAAAAAAGAAATCACAGGAGGGGGAAATAATAATAAATGAAATAAACACACACACACACACACACACACATTTTCTCCATTCTTTCTTTATTTTCTTATTTTAAATATTTTTTACATATCAAAGTTTAATTAATCTTATTTTTATTATTTGAAATACAAATTTATAATCAATAAATAAATTTATAATATATAGAGTGTGTAAGTTTTACTAATAAATATGTATATATATGTGTGTGTGTACGTGGATATGCCTTTTTGCAATAATCACAACTCTTTCTCATGACTTTTTCTAAGTACCAATAACTCTTGCACATTTGATGCACATACATATAAACTTTGAAATTCAGGCACACAAAGTTGTGCTTTTATCATATAAATATTTGAATTAAGCGCATGCATATTTCATTTGTTTTAATTTTATGACAGTAAAAAATAAAATTTTAAGAGAAAAATAAAGTAAGAAGAAATAAATTGAACTAAATTTAAGTGAAAATGAGAAAAAGGGGGAGAAGATAAAAGGTAAAATAAATAAATAAATAAAAGACAGTCAGTTTTAATTTTTTTAGCAAAAAGTAGTTGGTCATAATAAATAGTATAGGTGTGTGTGTGTGTGGGGACGAGTGGTGGTACCCAACTTATTTCAAGTTAAAGGTGGAAGGTTCATACCCACGCATCCCTAACATTGGTAAATGTGGCATAAAAAAAAAGGGGGTCATGACAAATAATAAAAAAAAATAGATTTATTAAAGAGGATATTAAAAGAATGATCTTAAGTAATTGTTTTGATAGTCTCTCATTTAATAATGGAGTATGGATATTGCAAGTTGCATGTACGATAAATTTACATGCTTGTCTAATGATTTTATACATTATTGTAACTTGCGTTTAGTGGTGACTTTTACGAATGAATATTTGTGCATTCAATGATTGGGGTCATTGTAGATGACAAATTTATTGTTGATGATAGTGATGATAAATGGATGACGAGGATGATGGAGTGTTGCACATGACATCAATATGTATACATACATACATATATAAATACACCTTCCTCTCCCTCTCTCTTACTCATGCTGTTTTTAAGTTTTGGTGCCTAATTTTCTCCCATCATAATTTGCATATAAAATTTAATATATAATTTATGTTATATATATATACATAAAATTCATATTTTTGTCATATAGATATTTTAAAATACGTGTGTGAATCTTGTATTATATAATGTAATATCTAACTAAACTTTTTTATTTTAAATACAATAAACGCGTATAATTTATCAATGATAAGAAAATATAAATTTTTATATTTAAATTTTTTATTAAAAAGTCTTATACAAAATGAGAGAAGATTAAAAAGGATAGATAAGAAGAAATAAATCAAATAAATTTAATAAGAAACAGTAGAAAATGGAAAATATAAAAAAGGATGAAAACTAAAAAATAAAATAAAATAGAGGCATTATAGTTCCTCTATTTGAAGAACAAAAGATTGTTATTATAAGAGTTGCGGCCATAATAAATAGCATACAGTTTTATCAAAAGAGTATTTTAAAAGTATATTCCTAACTAAATTTATCTATTGCATGAAACTATTCTACAATAAATATAACACACACACACACACACACACACATTTATGCTATACAAATTAAGCAACATTCATACATACTGTTACATAATTTAATCACTGTCTATACCATATATATATTTAGAGGGAGGGGCCTAGAGTCACTACTTGTTTATCAAGTATTAATAGACTAAAATGTCTCTCCATTTTTTGCATTCATTTATTTTTCATTGTATTTCTTTTCATTTTTCTCTTGTCAAGCTCGATGCACCTTGTCCCGTCTTATACGTAATTTTTTTTACAATTTTGATTTTTATACAATTTCATTTTACTATCAAAATTATTAAATATCATGTATTACTATTTTATCAAAATCATATATTTTTTTTAAATTATGCACCAGCATGACATTTTACTGGATGAAATAATGGGCAACCTCTTGATATTTCAAGCAAATAAATGAATGGATACGGTGTCGCTTATGGAACTAATGGCGTCAAGCTACGTTTATAGAATTATTGTTGCATCGCATTTAGTAATCAACGACAGCGTCAAAAAATAACATACATGCATTTATATTTGCATTTATTCATAATAACCAATAATAGTGCCTCTTTTACCATATTCAACACGCACGAGGACCTTGTTGCAAGAGCTCCAATCACTATGTTTTAGAGAGAGTTTTGTCGAAGAACAATGATCGAATCGAATCACAGTTGCAAGCATACAACTATTATAATTAAGTAATATATAGTGAGTAAGAGTGTCTAAATGTAAATTAATTAGGTCAATTTGATTATATATAGCATAATTGAGCTAACAATTGAAAAGATAATTATCAAGAAAGTTAAAGAAAATAAGATTAAATATTGGAATTTCTCAATATGAGAGAAAAGTTAAGTATTGTGACACGTTTTATTTTGTTCAATTTTTATTAATTATTAATTTAATTGTTATTATTACGACTGTTTCTCTTAAAATTTCCAACATATCATTCTAGAAGCATACACCTTCACATCTAATCAAATGACTATAAATATCTAAAACTAGCGACGTGGTCTGCAAAAAATTTTTAGTTTTACTTCCATTATTCATAAAGAATTTATGTTTGTAATTGAAAGTCTAGTTAAAGACTTTCACTCCCATTGATTTTTGCAAAACCATAAATCAACTAAAAATTTATCAAGTTATTGGAAATGTTATGTATATCAATCACAAATAACAAAACGAAAATAATTAAATGAAAATAATTATTGATTACAAACACAAGTTTCTAGAATAAAATATTTAGTCTATCAAAGGTACATACATAAACATTTCAATATAAAAGTTACAAGATTCCACAACATAAACTAAAATATAAAAGACAAAGAAAATAAAGCTTATTTTAGTTTGTACTCTGTGTTTGACGGCAAATCTGCAGTGTTTTTCTGATGTTTGTTTAATTCCTTTTTGTTTTTCAAAGCTTTCTCATTGGTTTTTTCGTCTTTTGATTTTTCCTTCTTTCCGTCTACCAACGTTCCCATTTTTTTTCTTTCAAACCTTTTTTTTTTATATCATCTCTTTTTTTCATATGGAATTTCAAATTAAATTATTCACATCGTTTTATATAATTCTCATGTGGTCGTTGTACGGCTGCATGTTACTTCATTTAGTAATGCATCTAAATAGTATGTTAGGAGTATAAATTTACCTTTTTTTTAATGTACTCTTAATGTGGTTACATGATGCACATCGACTGCATGAATTTAACTCTCTATCGCATTTGTTATGCGGCGTTGCATCTGAACAATACGAGTCCTGGCTTGTTTGATGCATTTTTTAGGTGGTTTGAACTCCTCAACCACATGAGTAATTTTATACACACCAAAATTCTATTCTAAATGTATAATTTTGTTCAAAACAATATTTATAGATAAGCTTCATACAATAAATATAAATCGTGACATCATTCAAAATAGTATTAAATTTCACAAAACTAGCATACAATTGTTTCAAATTTTGATTTCAAATAACTTTATTTCTTGAAGTTATCAATAACGCTTGGTATAAAATGTGTCGCGATAGATAATATATTTAGTTATAAGATTTTGATATTTTGAAAATTTTAATCTATTTGAATATATATATTTAAAATATAAAATAATAATTGAATAATATAATAATATATAGAGATAATGATTAATTTACAAATACAAGAACGTGTAAATGTGAATGTATGTGTGTATATAAAAATATTAGTTTGATTGTTAATAAATATAATAATTAAAAAAATAATTAGTTAGTAAAGAGAAAAAATTTGATTTTAAATATTTTTTTTAGTAATATGTTTGGATGGGTAAAGTTTGATGAGAAATTGAGAGTGGAACGTATGCTCCAAGCATGAATGAGTTAACCAAATTTGTCTTATTTTCAAAAGTTAATATTCAAATAGGTTTTTTTTACTCTTCAATCCCAAATCTATTTTTTATTACCATCTATAAGAAACGCACATATACAAAGAAAATCACACAATTTATTCATAGGAATATTAATGTAACTAGTTATTTGATTTAAATTCAATCCAATTCGATTTTTTTTTTTTTTTGAATTTTATCAAGTTCGTTTGATCCAAACTCAACAATGAATTTAAATTTTACAAAATTAATTTGAATCCACCTAGATAGTTGTCATATTAGAGTTCTTACTCGAGTTGACTGAGCTATACTCTAATAGTCTAATTATTTAGAAATGAATAAATATATATACACAATGTGACTAAATATTAATCATTTTAATTACCATTTATTTGCTGATAAAATGCCATCCTCTTCTTTAATCTCCGTTCTCTGTCCTAGTATGAATAATCCTTGAACAATTTTTTATTTTTTTTTTTGATAATTCTTTAAACTTTTTCCTTCACTTCTCACTTCATATAATTCTTCTCATAATATTTACTTTTAGTTAACTTTTTATTATGATTAAAATTATTAAAAATATAATCATTACGTTCTTAATACAATCAATAAAATTACATAATTGTTGGACTTCATATAAGGCCGACAAAATGGAAAAACATTAACGCGACTTTTACCACAGTAAAACGCTGGTCAAACCTTCAACCAATCAACGACTTTAAAATAAATAAAATAAAAATAATATATATATATATATATATATATATATATATATATATATATATATAAAGACCAACCCTATATGAAAGCTAGCTCTCAGTTGCAGCAGAAAACACAGCCTACTCTTCTTTTACTCGCGCTTTTTCGGTCTCTCCACATTTCATCGATCTGTGGTACGTATGCAGCATCTTCTCTCAACTAGCTTATTTTTCGCATTTTTTCAGGTAATTATAATGCGCGCACAGTTGCTGTGTGTTTTTTTTTGCTGGTTGAGATCTTTCGGTTATTGATGTTTCTTAATTGTTTATTTATTTGATGTTAATTGATTGGTTTATTTGCTGTTTTCTGTTAATGTGACCGGAAAAATTAAAAGATGTAACAGTGATTTATTTGAACTGTTTTTTTTTTTTTTGGTGAAGTAAATTAATTAGTATGCGTTTATTTGTGCGCTTCCTTCTTATTTACTATTTTATCTTCTAAATTCTGATGGTGGAGAAAATGTATGTCGAGTTCAGTTTTTTTCTTTTTTTTTTTCTCTGGGGTAACTTTGATTTTCGAAGTGAATCAGTGTGAAATTCATGGTGATTTTTTCCGGCATGGTGCCGTTTGTGGGAACTTCTGCTGATGATTATGTTAGAATTCTGTGATCACGCTTTTCTGGCTATTGATCAACTCGAGGGTTATGGACTTGAATGTAGTCTGAAAGCAGGATGAGCCCTTAACTACGGATGATGTGTTGGCCTTCCGTTAGATCATTGGAAACATTTTCTGAGTCAAGTCTCAGCAAATGCCTTCCGCGCACTTGAGCTCAAAATTCTTGGCCAATATAATTATACTTAAATTAACGTGTCTGAGTTTAGCAAAGCATTTTTCAATTTTACATTTGTTGTTGGTTGTTTATCTACACTATTTATGCTACGCATACCTAGTCATTTGTATACATCTTACTTCTGCATTGTGGCCTAATCAATTATTTTTCTCTCTCAATATTTTTTTATATAAAGTTTGTGACCAGTGATCTCAATTCTTGTCGACTAGATGGAGCAGGTACAGATACTAATTCAACTTTGTGTTTTCATGCTTTAAGATGCTTGTTACGATTGTAATGTCTTTAATTTTTAATGTAGTATGAAAAAGTTGAGAAGATTGGCGAGGGAACATATGGGGTGGTATACAAGGCTCGTGATCGGGTAACAAATGAAACTATTGCTTTGAAGAAAATCCGATTAGAGCAAGAAGATGAGGGAGTTCCAAGCACAGCTATCAGAGAGATTTCTCTCTTGAAAGAGATGCAGCATGGAAATATTGTAAGGTATGTCTGTAATTGTATTAACATGGTGGCATACAAATCTTGGAAGGGCAAGAGGTATCATTGCTAAAAAAGAGATTGTGAAGGCAGGCTGCTAATTGATACTGGCTTTTCATCTAATGCAATTGACAGACCCATGAAATTTAATTTGACACTATTTTAGTTTGGCATGGCTTTATGGAAATATTCTACCGTAATTTGAAGTCACAATGTCTAATATTCATGTTTATGCACTGTAATTACTGACAATTGGTTGCAGGTTGCAGGATGTGGTGCACAGTGAGAAGCGGCTGTATCTGGTATTTGAATATCTGGACTTGGATTTGAAGAAACACATGGACTCCTGCCCAGAATTCTCCAAGAATCCTCGTCTCATTAAAGTATGTGACCTCTCAGTGTCTTGTGGGGGTCTAAAAACTCAAGTCTTCATGATTAAGTTTGTCATCTGAGGAGGAATGGTGGTTGGGTGTTATTTTTGGGAAACATCAGCTAAAATTAATAATTTATTGCTATATTTGACTGAAGGTTTGTTAAAAATTCTTTAGAACTAGTTCACTCTGGTTAATGCATTTATCAGTTTGACAAACATAAGTTGCAGGATACAGATGGGTTGGGTGGTATTCTTGTATTAATACTATGAAGAAGAAAATTCATTTTAAAGGTTTTGAGATCTTGCAAATGTAAGTGATTACCTAGAGGAAAAGCTTATGCCTAGGAAGTGCTGATGATATTCCATAGCCGTGAAGAAACAGTATTCTAATTCTTCTGCTTGACAATCACTATTGCTGTTCTGCAATGTCGAATTATGCAGATGTTTCTGTGTCAAATACTCCGTGGCATTGCCTATTGTCATTCTCATCGTGTCCTTCATCGAGACTTGAAGCCTCAAAACTTGCTGATAGATCCCCGTAGCAATGCGTTAAAGCTTGCAGACTTTGGATTGGCTAGAGCATTTGGCATTCCTGTCAGGACATTTACGCATGAGGTAATTTTTTAGAACTTGCTGTTGCTTCAACTTCTGCATGCTATTGTACTTAGTTGACTGCGCCCAGTTTGTAATTTGCTGTTGTAAGAGTTGGTTCTGATCTTCTTAAGCATGACTAATCTAACTATTGCAAAATTCTTGAAGACTAGAAGATACCTTTAGTTTGGAAACAGTTTCTTCATCTTTAAACTAACATGTGAAAGTAATTTGCTACTTGATCATTACTGGGCTTCTCTTCCTTCAATATTCATTACCTTTTGCAGGTTGTGACACTATGGTACAGGGCTCCAGAAATACTTCTTGGATCGCGCCACTATTCTACTCCTGTGGATGTGTGGTCAGTTGGTTGTATATTTGCTGAAATGGTAAACCAACAACCATTATTCCCTGGCGACTCCGAGATAGATGAAATATTCAAAATTTTTAGGTAAAACATCCCTCTTGCCTTGAGCCCTGATGACGTAATGTAAAAAATGCTGTCTAAATTGTTTTCCTGCATTGCTCATTCTACAGGGTCTTATATTTGTTTCTAAAATAACTAAGCCTGTTAAATCCTACAAAAATTATTACAAAATATTCGAACAATATTTGATTCCAGAAGCCATTCTATTCGTTGAAAATTCTCTTCACGTTTTATCCTCTGTTTTGAAGAGTCATGGGCACTCCAAATGAAGATACATGGCCCGGAGTGACATCTCTTCCTGATTTTAAGTCATCATTTCCGAAATGGCCCGCTAAGGTGATTAAACTCTGGATGAGTTTTCTTTCGTCCATTCCTCGATTTCATATGTTCATTTACAGTATACAGGTTACTTGGTATTCTTTATTTTGCAGGACCTGGCTACCGTGGTTACAAACCTTGATGCAGCTGGCCTTAACCTCCTTCGTGTAAGTTTACTTTTTGTTTAGGATGTAAGAGACAAACATTAAAAAAATGTTGAGAATCACTTAATACCGAGACTAGAAAAAATGCCTTGAAGACCTTTCCTCAAAATGATTGTTCTGAGTGCACATTGTTCAGCAAAATAGCTCTGTTTTTCTTGAGGAGGAACTTATATACAGGCTGCTGCAAAAGTTATTTTGTTAAACCTCATCTAAAGGGTCCTTATGGTAAACAAGTTCTGACACTGATCCCATGGAGATGCATAGAAGAATATTAATTTGAATTCATGTAGACATGCCCCAAGCTTTTCTTTTCCACGTTAAACATTACCCTTTAGGATTGTAGGCTGGATTTCGAGGTTTGTCGGTCATAATCTATTGGGATCATTTTCCCAAGGGCTAGTGGTTTTCTCCCCCTCTTTTGGACCAGGAAGAACAGACTGATCTCCTTTTACATTTATTTTACTAAGAAAAGATGAGAAAGACATTTCATCATTCAGGTGACTGATTTAATTTTTTTACTCTTGCAGAAAATGCTCTGCTTAGATCCCAGCAAAAGAATTACTGCCAGAAGTGCTCTTGAGCACGAATACTTCAAGGATATCGGCTTCGTCCCCTGATCACAGCCCCAATCCCAGTGCAAATGTAAATTGATATGTGGTATTGCGGAATTTTGTTCTTCCCATATAAAGATGCGCAGTGAGCTTATGTCTTATTCCTTTTGGTGTAATTCAATTTGGTTGTGGACGCTAGCAACTTGCACCCTGATCCTTCACTCGTTCTTACACTTGCTCATGTCCAGTGCTTGTGGGATTGTTTGATGATTTTTACCTTTTCTATTTTTGTTCTTTCATCAGTTTTGCTGCAACTGCCTATGTAGGAAATGTCTGCTTTTTTGTTGTCTTTAATATATTACTATGGTGTGCCCATTCACCCTTTTATCTCTTTATGTTTTGGATGAATCAGTGCTGGTTTGGTAAACTTTGGTGTTGTTTGTAATCGATTAAGAGTTGTGTTACGAAAACGATGTTGTACTAATCTTGAAGATGTGGCATTTGGTGTAATTTATACTTTTGATATTGGTATGAATGCCCGGCATTTGTCTATACGCGCGATTAGTGGACTGTAGAATCCCTCAAGTGCTTAGTGTAGAATGTATAATATATTAACTGCGACATCTTGGACCGTGAATTGAGTTATGTTTTTTAGAATGGTTGATATGAGGTATTTTTTGAAGAAAAATTTGTTTAATTCTACATTTGGATATGACATTAGATTTAATCTTGTTTCATGTTAGGGAAATCTTTGTTGTTATTTCTTATCATATTAATATAGCAAAAATATATTTATGCTGAAGATGACAATCGAGAAATACGTAGGGAAATATGTAGACATGTATAGATGTAGTCGTTAACGTGTACATGAAATTAAATTCCACAAGGGCCATCGCAATTTTATAATAGGAAAATGGATGCAAATGGACCATCGTAATCACTTTTCCTCAAAATTGGGCCACGTAAAATTGTATAATCGGCTGCATTATGCGGCCCACGACGTGGGGCATAAACTTCCTTAGTCTGTTAAGTATAGTACATCTGAGCGTTACAAACCGCGTGATTCTTTTCCAATCCAGTAAATAATTTAATTTTTTGAAGATATATTCACATGTAAAATTTTAACTTAACTAAATACTTATCTTGATTGATTAAAATTTTTCATTAAACAGACTCATTATAAAATTATAAAATTATAAGATAAATAATTTTATATGAGAACACTAATTACATAGCCAACGTGTTAAGAATTCCTTATATACAATTGAAATAAATATTTTAAATTTATATTATTGGTTGAATAATTTTCATAGTAATTTTATAATAAATAAATAAATATAATTATCTTGAATAATTAAATTTACTAAACATAATTGTTAAGAATTAATTAATACATAAAAAACTTTTTATCATTTAAAATAATTTTTTAAATTATAATTCCATGCAAAAATAGTAAACATGTCCTAAGTCATATATCATATCATGCCTTAACAGACTTCATTATAAGCACTTTGGTTATGGCGGTTGGTTTTCCCCGTTTCCAATCTTGTGAAAAATAACCAATCAAACATGATGACGAGGGAAGAACTAGAGATTTACCTCTATGTACATAATTTCAGAATCATTTTGTCTGAATGATAAATGAAGAACATAAGTTAGACGACAGAACGAGAAGACTCAGAATATAAGAGATCGTACCGTGAGTAACAGATTTGGATTAAAATATATATCCACCCATACAGTACACTGTACGATCTACACACACACGCACATCATATATATAATCCATATAAATTTAAATCCGTAAATCCACATGCTTTGGACGAAGTCATTGCCATAGACCACTATAAGCAAAAAAAGCCAATATGCATCACGACTAACAAGTTCTCACACCGGATGCCCGGCACTTATTTAACACCACATATTAGATGGAACCACCATTGCAAATTCGTCCATAAATCCAAATGATTCATTAAAAATAATAAATTAATCTTACAACACAAGATGCATCAGATATCCAATCTAACCTCAAAACTAACCAAAAATATTGCACCGAACCCGAGGGGTCAAACAAGGAGCACAGATGAAGTGTGCTTTGGCAAAAGTTAACTGTTCTCGGCAGGGATGATGTCATCATTATAAGCCCAAAATATAAAATCAGATCTGGATCACCCTTTATAAAACTATTTCGAGTTGCCAGGTGACTGAACTTATCAGTCACTTCCTAAATACTGCTGGCTGTGCTCACCGACGCAAGAATCCCATCGCCTGGTAAACATTATTAAGAGTAGTATCAGCTATGGCTGTAGCTTTACTAGCACCCTCGGCCAAAATCTTGTCCAAGTACGTAGCATCAGACGTAATTTCAGCATATCGAACCTGTGGATAGATTCAATTGTGAAGGCGGATATGTCTTAAATATGAAGCAGCAGAGAAAAGAGTTCAATCTGATTTAATGGGGGCTTAGGCAACCCCCCTTTCAAACATGCACATGCCCAAATGAGTTTATAACCAAAGGGAATTTGATATTTGTATTTGAGATGACACACAAGTCAATACACTCCCCAACCAGGAAGAAATTGATGAACAGAACAGGACATGTCAAGTGTCATTCAAGTCCAGCCATCCTTCTGTTGTATGTAATAAATGTGGTTATTGAAAACATTAATCTACGAGAGAAACCTGGATAGGATGTAGATGATCAACTAAAGCATCAGTAAGCAGGGTTTTGAATGTTCCCCAATTCAATGCTTGGCATTCTTCCACAACTTCCTGCACCAAAATCATTCAAAATGATGGCAAGCAGTTTGTTCGCAGATCAAATTTAGAATACCCACTACAATTAGACTACAGAAGCAAGAGTAACAAGACGGTAGCTTATTTCAGAGAGCAAATACTAGTACAGCCAAGGTGTTTACATTGCACACACACACTTTACTACGATAAAAATCCAGATCGGAAAACATAACTCGAAACATTAGCAAAAGTTTGTCCAGAACTTAATCCACATGAAATAGTTTGTGTTACCAAAATTTATAGACTTTATATCTGCATTCACTTGATTCTGAGTCATGTTCAGTCGTTAACAACAACATTGTCTTGCACAACTCTCTATGGCTTCATCTCAAGCACCTTCATGGTATACCAAATGGCAACACATAACACACACAACCTTGCAAATTCCATGGAACAAAATTTACATCAAGCAACTTGTGCTATAGTATCCATACTTTGCCGTAATAGATTAGAAACACAAAGTTAACTAAAGTTCATGTATTTACAGCTACAAGACCTGCAACTTTAGCTGCACAGTTTGACTGAGATACCTGTTTTGTCTTGCCCGTAATGAGTTGATATATCGAAAGAAGGTTATTACATTCAGGTCTTTCAAGATTATCGAATTCCAAGCTGCACAACAGACCAGATGATTAATCTTAGTTGCTTGAAAATTCTAGGAATATAGAAATATATTTGAGGAAGTCACAAAAGATAAATTGAGAATTCTAACCCTGGAAATGAGTCAGTCTTACAACGTTTTATTTTGTTGGCAATTAACTGCAAAACAAGCCAAGAAATCAAGGCAATAAAGAAGATCAAAAGCTTTTGATAGCAGCAACTAGCTACATGAGACTTATACATATAAACATAGAATAGTAAAAAAGAAAAAATGAAACAGAGCCTTTCTTTCACATTCTACAAAGTTTCAGCTGTGAACAATATCCCAAACACACAGTGGGGATCCCCACAGTGTCAAGTGGAGATCTCAGTTTTAAAATTGAGAAAATGAGTCCCCAAATGCTCATATCTGTTTTAAATGGTGAATAAGCCAAGTCCATGATACTAGAACCTTTTCCCCTCTATATCAGTCTTATAGTCAATAAAAAGTTATATTCCAGTAAAACTCCTTTCTCAAATAGAAAAACATTTGAGTCCCCATTGATAGGTTTGCTTATTAAGACACAATAACACAGCATAAACTAAACATATAGGTTAGAGAAATATATATAAGCAGAAATATTATACTCACATCTTTAGAATCAAGCAAATTGATTCGAGATTGATCTGATGGTGCTGATTTAGACATCTATAGACAAAGGTCAAATTATGGTTTGAGTTAGAATGAAGAAGAGGTAATAAATTGATAGAGATAAATGCTAATCCATAAATTTTCACAAGTCAACTACAGCTTTAGGTTTTGATAGAACACAAAGAACTTCATCTGTAGACAGACCAGCGGAACAGCTTACAAATTTCTCATAGAAAAATTCTTAGTTACACAAGCTAGAGAAACCATGCAAAGAACAACCATAATAACTAACTTCCACAAAATAGAGATGACCGCGACACACTAAAACATATACCTAGGTTCATATGATAATGCTAATGTTGTTGGTTAGAACCCAAACAATTCAAACTGTTATTGGGCCCACTAAAATAACGGCCTTCAACATATTCAAAAATGCATCAAAATCCCAATTCATAAAGTGAATAATGCAGGAGTGACACTGTGATAGGCACCTGTACAAATATGCAAAATAATAATATCTTTTCTCCCCCTATCCTCTAAGGCGAAACTCCAAGACCTAATAAACGAAGATTATTATAGATGCACTCATCATTTATTTGGTTACCAATGTTCAATTTAGAGGTTTAGAAATAAAAATATGGGCCTGCACAAGATGGAAAAATGCATGAAGGTATATTTATCTGGCTGCATAATAATGTAAGATGACAATTTTAACTGAGCAAAATTGCACTCATGCAACAATAAGTTGCTGATGCCATTATTGCAAAAAAGATCTTGTATCTTTCAGAAAGATGCCTCTCATACAGGAAGTGATAGCAAGTAACCTTGGAAAGACCATCAGTAAGGGACATCACACGAGCTCCAGTAGGTGGAATAAGGGGTTCAGGAACCTACATCCACCATATGACGAAAATATAAAAATTAATCCAATCTCCAACTAGTCAGGTACATTAGAATTGTATTGCATAACCAACTGACAAACGAAACACACCTTAAAAATAGCACCACCTCGCCTTTGACCCAGAAAAGTTCATTAAACAAATCATTTAGTTTCCCTAATGCCCAAGTAGAAAACAAATAGAGTAACAGCAGAAGCATTTGGACAGAAGGTCAACATGATAGAAAAGAAACAAAAAAGTCCACTGCTCCTATAGTGTGAAGTATAAACAACCTTACCCTCCTAGCTTCTTCCACTTCCTTCCTCCATATAGATAGTTAACCCGTTCAGCTAATTCTCGAGTCAGCTCGAGATGCTGCTTCTGATCCTCGCCAACAGGTACAAAATCAGACTGCACAGGAGTCAAATACTTGTCGAGAACAATAAACATAATGCAATGCAGTCACAATGCTATCAGAGAGCAAGTATTCTCGGCAACTATTTTCATAACAAGAAAAGCATGCAAACAAACTGAAAGATTTACTCTTCTTCAAAACCCACCATTTGTTAGTGCAAAAAAATTTACAGGTGCCTACATTATGTGCTTACAGAAGAGCATGTCATGTACTAGTTCCGTAGAGAGAGAGAGACAAACTAAGGAAACAGAATTACCTGATACAAGAGGATGTCGGAAGCCATAAGCACTGGATAGGTTAAAAGTGCAACCCCAACATTTTCATCCCCCTGGAAAAGTCAAAAATTCAAGGCAACACAAATGATCACACTCCAATGTAGGCATAAATATGTAAGGACTTTAATCAAAGACTTTTAAGAATATAGCATTTCATTAGGAAGAATGATTTGAGTATAAGAAATTCCCCTACTTATGATTAAGAAAGTAGAGCAACAAAAATTTTGATTTAGTTTAAAGTAAAAATCAGTGGCAATGTTTGTTTTCATTTTTCAAGCTCAAAAAACACATATTACAATCATTACACTTTTTAAAATTTATCTCTTTCTCTCTCTTACTTTTACACAATTCCCAAGAAAAATACACATAAAAACACACATTCAAAAACCAACACAAAACATTGCCAGCATGTTTGATAGTGTAATTAGCAGCTGAAGCATCAGCCAAATGCAGGTAAAACAAACAGCAGCGATCACCATTGGAATCACATCTAAAACTTCTTTCATTACAGCTAAGCATGCTAAAGAGGATTCTCACTTCGATGATGTGGAGATTGTTCTGAACTAACTATATTTAACCTATGGACTTCAATTGGCAGTTAAAATCTGTAGGAAACAGTGGCCTGGAAATTTTAGTGCCAAAAGCCATGCTTTGAAGCAATTAAGTTCCTACTCACCAGGGCTGTCAACGATGGTTCCTGAGTAAGGCGTGCCAGTTCTTTTTCTCACTACTTTAAATTCTATGGATGTCTAAAAGATATGTGCACTTTTTACAGCTACAGTTCAACACCAAATCTCTCCACGTAATTTGATAAAAAGGAATATGGCCATTGGGATTTTATTTTAATAGAAAGAAGCATTGCTACCCAGAGCCAAAGCATCTAAAACGATTGATTAAACCATATGAGCAATAACCACATAGGGCAGATACAGCTGGGCAAACAGTTTCAATTACATACACATAAACACATATATATATTATATGAAATAAATAAGAAAAATCAGTGCACAAATGGAATTTCAACCAGAGGTGTTAAGTTAGCTCAACGTGATGATTGTAGCCAATTTAAAACAGTTCTCAAGTTAACTTTTCTAGATAACTGATAATACAGTAAACATGAGATTATATATTGTTGAAGCAGGACAGATTTAAAACTCACAGCTTTTCGTGATTTCTCTTTAAATTGAATCATCCTATTGAGCCACCCAATTGGGGTGGCAGAACTCAGCAACCACATTAATTCTACATGAGCATGAACATGAGACTGCACAAAGACTGAGGCCTGTAGTTGGAAATGGGCATCAATTTATGCTTAGGAATCTTTTAGTGAATGGCCAGCAGAAACAACTAATCATAAACGAACCTTGGAAGTATCCACACCACAGGCTAAATAAAGGGCCGCAGTATCTTTTGTTGCTTTCGATAATTGCTGTGCATCATATGGCAAAGTTATCTGCAAGAAACAGATAAGAATGAGTGGTCTAATGTAGTAATAACCACTAAGAAACTAAATCGCAATGAAGTTTATTGGACAGGCAGAAAATTTTATGGAAAATTCAGCCTTTAATATAATTTTAAATCCAGCACAAACTTATCCTTCTTTAAAAAATCATAACTTTGCAAGCATCACTTCTTTAAATTGGAGAATTGAGAGCTACGATTTGAAATTGACTGACGTAAAAATACAGGAAGTAAGTTATCCAAATCAAACAGAAAATTCAGAGTTTATTGTCCAGAAACTGGCCAAATGCTTTCTTGCAAATTCATCAAACACTAATAAATAGATATCCAGAACATTGAGATTTTAGAGAATTATGTGAAGATATCAATCCAAACAAAAAATTGAACAAAATACAATGTGACAGCAGAGAATATAAGCAAGAAATGAGAGCATACCGCATGGAGGTCCACAATGAAAAAGAGTGTCTCATATGTATTCTGCAAGGAGAAAATATGAGTGAAACAACTTCCCTGAAAAGTGTTTTTATGCTGGGAGCGAATTGAAAATAATTAATTTTAAGATCACAAACATGGTAGTCATTTCACCAAAGCAAACTTGTACAAATATTGCCCACTGTCTATGTGACATCAAATTGGCTGGGTAGGTGCAGCATTGTCTATGTGTGCTACACATGACAACATTCTACTCACCCACACCCATGTCATGGGTCATTACCCATGGTACTGTGCTACGATTATATCATACCCATAATTTTTCTTCTCAAAATTGCAAACCACATCACCTTAAGTGGGGGTCATTTCATTGTTTGAAAGAACTATGGGAAGCCTTGCTAAAGGCTGATAAGAAAATGGTGCAAGAGATCTGCTGATGGCCTCTCTCCCAATCCATGACTACCACAACATCAAAGACTAGGACCAATTTCCTTTCCATCTAAGAGAACAGGCTCGAATGCACGTTGGAGCACACAGAACATATCCAGCAATTGAACCTTCAATTTATACAATACTATGTATAATATTTGAACACGAACCTGCAAATCAATCCAATTTTTTATGGCGCCAAGATAGTTGCCAAGATGTATGGAGCCTGTTGGCTGGACGCCAGAGACTATTCTTTTCCTATAAAATGAGAAACAGCTATTGTTTAGGACATATTAAACAATTTTACTGTTACCGTAAGACAAGATAATTTAATTCCATTAATGCTAAAGGTCATTCCTTTCAATGTGACTATCATACAGGCATAAGTACTTGCATATAAAGGATCCACTTGGCATACTGTCCATGTGCATGGTTTCCATTAACCAACCAGTGAACAATTGTGCTTCACCAAATACATAAATCTATCTATATTTGTTAATAACAGAAGAACATGAAAACTATATTCTTGCCAAAATGAAATAAACTAATAGTGTTTGAAAGAGTCAATTTCAGTACTTATAAGAGCACGTGTACGAGACAACACATTTATGTATATGCAGATACAGCT